>VZTB01009505.1:70535-107917 GCA_013397245.1 Thryothorus ludovicianus
AGGAGGCGATCCAGTGCCCGCCGTGCTCGGAGGAGCGGCTGGCGCGGTGCAAGGCTCCGCAGGGCTGCGCGGAGCTGGTGCGGGAGCCGGGCTGCGGGTGCTGCGCGACCTGCGCGCTGCCCCGCGGCACCGCCTGCGGCGTCTACACCGCGCGCTGCGGAGCGGGGCTGCGCTGCTACCCCCCCCGCGGCGAGCCCCGGCCCCTCCGCACCCTCATGCACGGCCAGGGCATCTGCACAGACCTGGCCGACGTCGAGGCCATCCAGGAGAGCCTCCAGCCCCCAGGTGAGGCGGCGGAGGGGCGGCAGAGGGTGGGTGCCCAGGGTGGGTACCCTGGGTGGGTGCCTGGGGGTCCTTGTCCCTCACAGGGGCAATGACATAACCCCATTTGGCACCAACCCCCTCCCTGCTCACTCGGCAAGAGCTGTGGCCACAGGATTGGACTCATCAGGGACCTTCCCATACTTAAGAGTAGCTGATAAAAATGATGAAGAGTGACTTTTACACGGATAGATTGTGACAGGGCAAGGAAGGGGAAGGATTTTAAACTTAAAAAGGAAGATTTAGAT
Organism: Thryothorus ludovicianus; assembly: GCA_013397245.1. Taxonomy (NCBI): domain Eukaryota; kingdom Metazoa; phylum Chordata; class Aves; order Passeriformes; family Certhiidae; genus Thryothorus; species Thryothorus ludovicianus. The sequence continues at coordinate 71,105 of VZTB01009505.1, forward strand.
TAGATGTTAGGAGGAAATTCCCCCTGTGAGGGTGGTGAGGCTCTGGCACAGGTTGCCCAGAATATTTTCAGATGCCCCATCCCTGGAAGTATTCAAGGCCAGGTGGGATGAGGTTTGGAGCAACCTCGTCTGGTGGAAGGTGTCCCTGCCCATGGCAGGAGGGTGGAACTGGGTGGTCTTTGAGGTGCCTTCGAGCCTGAACAATGCCATGACTCTAAGAGGCAGGTTGGGATGGGGACAGCATAGGATGGGAACGCAGGGAGCATGTTCCAGGGAAGGAGCAGAGATAAGCTGCAGGAGACCTGGTACAAGTGGTTCACGTTTGTGCCATCCTTACCCACCATGGGCACAGCAGTGTCACAGCCATTGGCACCACTCCCATGTGCTGGAGAGGTGAACCTTCACCTGCTGTGCCCTGGCTGCAATGTGCCCCTGGACCGTGGGACAGCCCAGTGTCCCGAGAGCACCTGCAGCCCTTGGGGACACATCCCAGCTGCCTGGGAAGCTCCCGGTGCACAGTGACCCCTGCGCTGCCGCTTCCCTGGGATACTGCGGGCAGATCTGGCTGCACAGCCGGGAGGAAACGGGAAAGAGGGCACCGGGCACCTGCTTCCCTTCAGGAAGGTCCTGCGGGCACTGTGGGGGAGCTGTGTCTGTCTGTGCTGGGCAGGGCAGCGGGGAGCAGGCAGGGCCGGGCTGGAGGAGCTGCTGCCGGTGTGCTCGGTCTGCCTTGCAGGTGGTGATCGTGGCCTCTGCCACACCTCTGGTGCTCAGGCAGGATCCAGGGTGTGAGAGCGGAGCAGGCAGTGGGAGCCCATCCCAGAGCTGTGGAAGTCACACCATGGGAATGAAGCTGCTCCCAGGGAATGTGTGTGGGGACCTGGTCCATTGGTCGTCCTCCTTTGCCATCCTGCAGGCTGTGACCAGGATAATTTTCCCTGAAGCTGGGGAATATAATCCCAAAACTATCGACAAGCTGGTCTGGCCTGACCCTGGGTCCCCACTCAGGGTCACTTGGAGCTCCCTGAGGGGCAGAGGGAACTGGAGCAGTATTTGTCCCTGCCCATCCGGGGGTCTGGATCCCAGTTCCACTCCCTCGTTGCATGTCTGATCCATGGCAGCTCCTCTGGTGTCCCCACTGTGATGACTGCTGTTCATGGATAGGCCCCTCTAGCCACCCCACTGCAGGGACAGGAGCTGGCTGGGAGCACTTGGAGCCCCCCTGTCCTGCCTGTCTGTCCTCATCCCACATCCTGCAGGAGCTGTCTGGGCTCCCTGGCCCGGGGCTGCGCCGCTCTGCCAAGCCCTGTTGGTTTTGGCCGTGCCCTGTGTAATGCAACATTTTTTCCCAGAGCCTTTAGGAAACAGACTTGCATTTTTTCCCTTCCTTCCCGCGGTGTTTTGGCTTGGCTGGGGATGGGTGGGTGGCTATGGGAGCCGGGTCGCCCGCCGGGCACTGTGCTGGCCAGCGGCGTCACAGGCAGCAGGATGGGCGAGAGGGCTGTAGGAGCCCCTGCGTCCCGGACAGCCCGTCAGGATGTGGGCAGGACATCCACAGCAAATTGCTCGGTACAGTCCCGGTGGTACAATTCCCCCCCGTGGGTCCCTGACCTGTTCTGCAGCCTGAGGACGGTGGGAGTGTGGGGCTGGGGGCTGCAGACTCCTCACTCCCACAAAGCCCTGCCTGGCACAGCGAGGGCACTGTGGCATGGCCAGTGCCTCTGATGTGTCCCTTTGGGATCAGCAGAAGGGAATTAAATGCCTGTTGAGGGGCAGGGAATACGGAGCAGGTGCCCCCGGCTGCGCCCGGGGCCGAGCGGGTGCCGGCGGCTGGGAAGCGGTTAACGCGCAGCTCCTACAGTAAACATTTTGTCTGGGGGCTCTGTCCGGGGGGCTCCGCATTCCAGGGAAGAGGCTGGGATCAGGGGGCTGGGCTGAGGCTGGGCTTTCTGAGCAGTTGGACACGGCTCCCGGCTCCATAGCCAGGAAGAGCCTCTCTGCTCAGCCGGGACCTGTGGCACCCACGGGATGTGACTCTTCGGAAGTGAGGGACCAGTGGCAGCTTGCCTGACTCAAGACAGTCTTCCATGGCAGCGAGTCTGGACACCTTGTGCTGGACGCTGGCCCTGCCACCCACTCCTGGCCCTGCCAGCTCAAGACTGCTTTGGGATCCCACTTCTCAGCCAGAGCCCTGTGCAAGGGCCGGCCCAGCCGTGGCTTTCTGTCACAGCTGGTGAGTGGTGGTGGCTGAGCCCGTGTGTGGCAGCCAGGAGGAGGTGAGGACATATTCTCCAGCACACATGATGAGTGATTTAGTGTTGGGTAAATGATTATGTCTGGGAAAACCTGACCCATGGGAGTTGCATTCATCCCGTGTGGTCTCTGTAAGCTGGGACAAATCCTGTTTCCTTTCTGTGTGCAGTGACTGGGGGAATGGTGGTGACTGAGCCATAGCTGGACAGTTCACAGGCAGGGAGGACAGGCTGGGTTCCACCAGGCAAGGCTCAGCCGTGTCCCATCTGTCCCCTAGGTTGGGGGCTCATCCACGCTTGTGTTTCTCCAGGCTGGGTGTTGCTTCTGGCAAGGTTCTGGTCCTGCTGGGGAGTCACCTGCATCTGCATCCCTCAGTCCCTCTCCTGCATCCTGACCTCCCCTCCCTCGGTCCCACATTGGGCACTGAGGTGGGAGGTGCTCAGCTGTGTTTGAGCACGGCACTGTGTCCTGGGATGGGGACAGGCCAAGTTCCCAGCTGGAATCCTGGGCCAAGGGGCAGTAGGTGCCTGATGTCTGTGCCCCTACCACCCCCATCCCTGGCTCCCCACGTTCTGCCAGCGCCAGCACTTGGCAAAAAGAGCACGGCCCTCCCACTGCTGGCGCCTGCAAAGTTGAGAGCCCAGGAAGCCAAGAGCCAACACTGCCATGGTCCTGCCAGGACCACCCACAGGTGACACACAGGACATGGGACATGGAGGGTGCTGGGACTCACTGGGGCTTGTGCCATGGTGGCCACAGGCACATGGATGTTTCTTCTGGTCTCTGAGGCATATGAAGTCCTTCATGCTGGGGCTGGTGGCACAGGGGGGAGCGAGGCTGGAGCTGTGGGGATCAGTGACACTTGTCTGTCCCCACGGACACACACACGAGGTCCCAAGGCTTTGCTGGCCGCCCCAGGCTCTGCTCCCACGGGATCCGCGCGGTGGAGCCGGCGCCCTCCACCGCTCCCTCGGGCTCAGCGCCGTGAATCACAAGTTCGGCACGTGATCAACCTCATTTGCAGCTCCCGTTAATTGAAGGCGATGCTGAATGACTCGTTTGTGTCCCCTGTCCACAGGCCGGGCAGGAATCCTCCTCGTCCAGGGACAGGAGTCTGTTTTACGTGTCCGGCGAGGGCAGCACCCCCTCCCATCCCCTTGGCACTCACTTCCATTCCGAAGTGAGCAGAGAGGCTTTCCTCGGCCAAATCGGCACCTCCCTGCCCTCCATCCCTCCAGAGTGGGAGTGCCCATGCATAGGTGGCAGATTGGGTGGCATCAGGGCAGTGTGGGGTGTGGCAGCTCTGGCCTCCACACAAGCTGCTTTTCCCGAATCTTTGTGCTGAGGGTGACTTTTCCGGTCCAGTCGGATTTCCAGAGAGGCGAGAGGTTCCCTGAGCTGCTGTGTGTCACTTAGCTGGGGGACAGTAACCCGAAGGACAGCAGCGATCCGCGTGGCAGGGAGGGATGCTGGAGCTGCTGTGAGAGCCGGGGACCGCGGGTGCCGAGCGCTGTCAGGAGCCGCCTCGCTGCCCGGAGGCACCGGCGTTTCATGTGACCTTATGAAAATGTTATTGGCATCTGGTTTTATTTAAGCCAGGAGATTCGATGCTCTGGAGGCGGCGTGAGGGGGGGGAGAGGAGGGGGGTTTGGCTGTGCCGGCGATCGGTGAGGGCTTCCCCTGCGGGGGCAGCGCCGGTGCCTCCCGGTCCTGCCTTTCCATGGTGTGGGAGCAGCGCACGGAGGTGCCGGAAATTTGACATGGTGGTCCCCACCGGTGCCAAATCTGCCCAGCTCTTCCTGAGTGTTTCCCCACAGGGATACAGAGGAAGGAAGGAGCATCCCCGCCAGAGCCCCCGAGCCCCCGGCGGGGCTCTGCCACCAGTGCCCTCATTGCGCCACAGCCTCACGGTTGGTGCCACCGGGGCTGGCGCTGGCACCGCTCTGTGCAGGGTCCTGGAGACTTTGGGTTTGTGTTTCAAATTTCAAGGGCATGAGCTATTTCCTGGAAAAAACGGACAGATTAAGCAAAAAGCAAATAACACCCACGAGGGAGGGGGCTTTGACTGGTGCTTCGCTCTGGACTTTAACCAGGCCCCCAGGAGCTGGGCCAGGAGCCCTGCACTGCAGGGACTATGGCAAGAGGTGCCAGTGGGAGATCAGGATCCGAATACCGTGGGGGCAGAGTGGGCAGAAAGCTGCAGCTCCGACCCCTCTGCCTGCCTGTGAAAAGGGCCAGTGCCAGGCGTCACCCAGCAGCCCCTGTCCTGGCACTGTGAGCCCCTGGGTGTGAGCTCTGACTGATTGGCTCATCTCCTGTCAGATTTGGAAAGGTTTTCCCTGCTGCCAGCGGCAATATTGATTTGTTTAAGCCCAACCCTACGATAACCTCAGCCACTTCCCTGCACCGCCCAGGTGGGCTGGGGGCAAAACACTGCTCGGGCTGTGCCTGAGACAGCTCTAAGAGCAGGAGGAACCCTGGCTCCTGGGGTGTGCCTCCTCCACAGAGTCTTCACGGGCCCCAAACCAGAGGAACCGGCAGCTTTTTGAAAACTAAAGTCACGCCGAGCGCTCGTCTTATGACGCTCTGTCCAGCTGCCAACATCTGGGCCGGCAGCTTGGCTGTGCTCCTGGCGCAGGCGGGGATGCCAAGTGCTGCCTTTCGGGATCGGCCCCGCGGGAGATTGACTTTCTTATTCCAGGAATTTCTTCTTTCATGTCTTGGCGGGGGCCGTGCCCCGCAGCAGAGCGTGGCTCCACTCCCGGCCGTGGCGTCCGGTGCCGCCCCGGGCCTGGTGGGGGCTCAGCACCACCCTGGTGCCCCCACTGCCACTGCAGCTCCTCGGAGGCAGATTTTGGGGGGCATCAAAGGTGTCCTGGGGCTCGTTGTCATTGTGTCCCAGGGTCAGCTTCCAGGGCTGTGGTGAGCAGCCGGTGCCTGGTGAAACGTGGCTGGCAAGGGCACAGCCAGACCCAGCACACTGGAGCCACTGCCCAGCACTCGCAGCATGCATCTGTGACCCTACAATAACAGATACATGGCAACAAGTTGTTAGTCGTGGCTAATGAATAGAAAAACTTCCAGGAGCCTTTCCCCGAGCCGCAGGGAGCTCAGCCCAGTGCAGTGGCAGGGGCAGGACAGACCCAGGGCTGTGAGTGATGCCTGTGGGGACCAGAGACAGTGATGTGGTGTCTGCCAGAAACCACTGCATGTTGTTCCTCGGAGTGCAAGTGGCACTGTGGAGACCGGGGCTCTGCCACTCCCTGGGCTGCCTGTGGCACTGAGCCCCCTTGGTCTGTGTCTCTGCAGAGAAGGAGGAGATCGACCACCCCAACAACAGCTTCAGCCCCTGCAGCATCCATGACCGCAAGTGCCTGCAGAAGCAGCAGGCGAAGAGGGTCAACAACGGCAACAAGATGCGCAGCAGCGGGAGCCCTCACCACCGCGAGGACACGCGGGTCATGGTGAGCACCAAGGAGGGCTGGGCAGGGCAGGCTGGGTGCTCCATGGTCGGGCTCCTGGGGCTCTGGGTCAGGAGCATGTGCCAGCCCTGCGACCAGCTCAGCCCTCCCCTTTCCCCAGGCACAGGGCTCGTGCCAGAGCGAGCTGCACCGGGCGCTGGAGAGGCTGGCGGCCTCGCAGACCCGGACACACGAGGACCTGTATGTCATCCCCATCCCCAACTGCGACCGCAACGGCAACTTCCACCCCAAGCAGGTAGGATGGGCTCTGACCTATCACGGGCAACTGGAGAGGGCATTTTGTAGAGCCAGCGTGAGGCTGGGATGGGGGACATGGACGAAGGGGACAGTGACAAGGCACGGCAGAGCCTGCCTGGCTCCTGGCTTTGGTGAGAATCACCCTTTGGGTACTGGAGGCCCTTTACAAAATCCCCAGGTGGGATGGGGATGGTAAAGCCCCAAAGAGAGCTCTTGGTTGGCAAGCAGCCCATGGGAGGGGCCGTGGGCTCCAGGCTGGGTGTCCTTGACCAAACCCATCCCCACAGTGTCACCCGGCGCTGGACGGGCAGCGGGGCAAGTGCTGGTGCGTGGACCGCAAGACGGGGGTGAAGCTGCCGGGCTTCCTGGAGCTGAAGGGAGACTTGGACTGTCACCAGCTGGCGGACAGCATGTGAGCGTGACCGAGGTGGCCCCGTGCCGTGCAGGGCCAGGACCCCTGCCGGGGCTGCCTAGGAGAGAAGGAGAGGGGAAGTGACTGCTGAGCAGTGCCCTGGTGCCGGGGAACCCCGGGATGCGCCTGGGATCGCACCGCGCTCTGCGCCACGGGCTGCCCACGGCACCACCGCCCATGCCATGACCACTATCAACCCCTGCCAGGGGTCCCGGGATGCGCCAGCGGCACCTCCAGACCACACGGACACAGCTTGGACCATGCTGCCCTGGGACTGGGGTCGGGCTGCTCGGGTGGAGTGGGTGGGGGGCACCATTGATGCTGCTGCTGCTGCCCTGTGGTACCCCTGGTTTTCAGCCTGGCCCTGCAGGCCACCCCGGACACCTGGCACCTCGGGGGGTGTGGTGGCAGCATCGCCTTTGCAGCTCAATGCCCTCCATGCCAGACCTCTGCACAGCAGAAGTGCCTCGTCCTGCCCTCCCTGGTGGCAACAGCCTGCCCAGGCAAGGACTGGGGGACCTGGAGAGACCCACCCTGCCTGCATCCCACCCCGGGCGTGTGTGTGTGAAGGGCAGTACNTCCCACCCCGGGCGTGTGCGTGTGAAGGGCAGTACGGCTGCACAGAGCAATAAGAGACCTTCCCCCTCCCTGCTGCAGCCCCCAGCCCCACAGCCCGGGAACTCCTCCCCACGGCCCAGCCCCATCACATCCACTCCCTGTGCAGGGACAAAGCCTCCCATCCATCCAGCCTCCCCCTCCTCCCTCCTGGGGTGAGGGGGTCAGGATCCCCAGGCAAGTGTTGAGGGGAGGCTGGAGGGGTGAAGGATGCCCAGGAAACACATCCCAGGGGGAAGAGCTTCCTTTGGTTTGAGTTTTTTCTTTCTTCCCCAAATTTTTTAGCATTTGAAAAATGTTGGTGGTGGGATCTAATAAGTGGCTGTGTGGCCCCAAGGCTGGAATTCTCCATCCCCAGGGGCCAGGGCACTGTGGTGATGGCTCCTGCCTTCTCTTCTTGGCCAATGTGACAAAACCGGGATGGGTTCTGGAATGTCTCCATGATGGGATCTGCAGATTTCACCAGCACAAAGTTCTCAGCTGAGAAATTGTCACTGGTTTTGTACCTGGTTTTTCTTCAAGCTGGGATGGAAATTTTTCACATAAGAATGCCATGGAAAGTGTGCCAAAGACAGAGAGGACTTCCCCAATCACCTCCTGACCCACCCTCTGGCTCCATGGCCTCAGTGGTAGGTTTTGGTTTTCCATGTGGATTTGTCCCGTCCAAGGTCCCCCGATGGGAATGAAGTTTCAGTTTTAGTGAAACACCCTCTGCCCTCCTGATCCCCTGCCTGCCCTGGCTGCCCGTGGCCCTGCTCACACACAACTCCCAAACTGAGTCAATTTGCCAGGACAGTCCTCGGTGGGGAGGGGTTTTCCTGCCCCTGCCACCCCTCAGCGCCACCAAGGAAGGGATTCCCGGGGCCACTCCCAGTGCCAGTCCCCTGCAGCAGTACCACAGCAGGACACAGTGCAGTGGCAGCGCCAGCCTGGTGGCCTCGGCCACTTGGCCACTCCCCAGGGCGGGTCCAGCAGGGCCTTTCCTGCTTTGGGGGTTCCCGGCAATGCCGATGCACCTGGGCACATTCTGTGTCCTGCTCCGAGGGCTCCAGCGTTTCGCAGCGTCTCTCCTGTAGTTTAGGGCTGTATTTACACACGACATGTACCCGTGTCCCCACCCCCAGCGCGTCCCCTGGCGCCCAAGGGGTCCCTGTCCGTCCCCCCCGGGCCAAGCCCGCCCCATCAGATTCCCGTGTAGCACCGACCTTTTACAGTACACTTGAACCTTTGTATCCTCAAAAAAGGTAATTACTGTATTTAATTTCCCGTTATTTGCTGTGTTTCTATCGAGTGTGTTCCATCTTTTATGGCTCTAAATTATGGGAGAGGAGGGAGGCAGAGCAGGAGCGAGGGGGCTCTGGGTTCCCACTGGTGTGGGGACAGGCTCTGGTCACCTCTGCCCAAGGACCTGGTCTCCTGCTCCTGTGTTTGGTTTGGTGTTCAGCAGCCCTGGAAACCCACACGCCTTTGGGAGAACTTCCCCGAGCAGGGATGGGGTGGGAAACAAATGATTTCTTACTTCCTCGTGGCTCCCAGCTCAGTGTCTCCAGCGGTGCCAGCGGGAGGATCGTCACCGCCGGCCCGGCACAGCGCCACGGAGCAGCGGCGGGGCCGGAGACGGCGCCAGGCTGGGGAGGGGACCCTGGACCCGCTTCAAAGTTCAGGGGCGGACAGGGACAGGCACCGGCTGCTCCAGGGACACGGGTTCACAGCCAGGCAGTGCCGCCGGCCTTGACGAGCCGCAGCCCGAGGCACATGTGCAGGTGCCTGCTGGTGCCAGGGTGCATCGGGCACCTCCAGCCCCGCTCGCTGGTTTGGGAGGGTGTCGGGATGCACACGGGAGATGCTCAGGCACAGGAATTGCGACAGCCGCGCACTTCCCGGTCACGGCTTGGCTCTCTCCCAGAGTCTGCAGCCAGGGCTGCCCGGGGTCACGGTCCAGGAGTTCGCCGAGTCCCTGCTTGGTGGCTGCCGGGGCCGGCAGTGCCATCCGGGGCTGGCGCCAGCCCGATGCTCCGGTTACCGGAGCCAGGCAGCCGGCGGGGCTGGCGCTGTGCAAACACTGCCGGGACGGGGCTGCAGCCAATACAGACAGCCCAGAAATCTGCTGGCACTGCAGATCGGCCTCCAGACCAGGGCTGACTCCCGTCCCCCGTGCCCCGGCCCTGTGCTGATGCCTACCAGAGCTGGCCTGGCTTTGAGGGGGCAGCCCGACCCCCCCAAAGCACCGTGTGGAGCCAAAGCCTTTGCCTGTCCCCATTCTCGGTTGCTAATCCTGACCAGCAACACAATCACCACAACAGAGTCCAGCTCTGGGGGTCCCGAGGCTGCCCCAGGGTCTCAGGGATGAGGTCCCACAGCCCAAGCTGCCTGTGACCTTGGGGGGCTGCAGCCCCCTGGTCCCTGTACCATGATGGGGACAGCAGAGGCACCTGGATCCCTGGGCACCAGATCCTGAGCCCACCCTGCCATGCTGGGTTGTGGTTGAGCAGAGCTCAGGGCAGAGGAGCCGGGGGGACAAAGCTGCTCCTGTCTCCCCTCAGAGCTCCATGTGCTCCCCCTGCAGTGACCCCAATATTTGGTTTGGTCATTGCCAAGAGTGGCTGCAGCTGGATCTGCTCCACAGCCTGGCTGGAGCAGAGGGACTCTGCCATGGATGCATCTGTTCAGTTGTTCTGGAGCAGAGTGTCTCTTGCTGCCATCCCTGTGGTGCCTGTGGCAGGATAAATGTTCTACTGCTTTATTGAAAATACCCCTGAGAGGTTTTGTTAACATGGGGGCCACAATTAAACCAACGCAGAGGCACCAAGTGAGAACTAAGGTGGAGAAAAGAACTGTGGCCTCAGAGTTGCTTTCTGCTCTGAGCTACAGCATGAGCTGACCCTTCAGCTGCTGCAGATCACGGCAGCACCGTCTTCCTCAAGGCCCTGCCAATTTACGTCATCTGAGAATCCGGCCCAAATTCAGGCAAGTCATTTCCAAAAACCCGATGTTTCACTGTCATGAAAATGTCACCGTTTATTTCCCTCCCTTTGCAATGCTGGGAGGTTGAGCCCGCCCGCAACCCTGCGCTGCGTAAAAGGGCAAGAGAATTTCCCAGCACCAAGAAAAATGCGCTGCTCAGTCATTCCTGCCTGTGGATGCTGCTTGGTCCTTGAAAAAAAGCAGGTTTCCAGCAGGGCTTAGTCATTTCATACACTTTGATTTGCAAAGCTGCCTCTTTGTGCTGCTCAGGAGGGGATTCCTCCCCTAGACTCTCCCTCCCACAGCACTGGGGTGTCAGGGCTGAGTCCCCAGTGGTGGGAGCTCTGCTCAGCTCCATGACCTCTCTCAGCCCAGACACCCCAAGAGCAGGGGACCTCATGGCTGGACACCCCTGCCAGGGCATCGTGATCCTTCAGAGCAGATGGTCCAGCTGAGGGACAGTGGTTCCACAGAGAGCACAGCTCCCGTCCCTCCCAGGCAGCTCCCGTCCCTTCCCCAGGGCAGCCAGTGCCCCACGGAGAGGCTCGGAGGAGCCTCTCATCCCACCAGAGCTCCAAGTCTTTAGCTGAGACTCCTGATACGATGGTGAATAATAAAAAAGTCTAAATACATGCTGTTGCCAAAATGCAACCCAGAAGCAGGAGAAGGGGAGCAGGAGAAGCTCAGCAGTGTGTGGGCAGCTGCTGGCCCTGAGCATCCCAGGGTTGTCCCTATGGGCTGGGCAGGAGCTGGCGGAGCAGGTCGATGACAAGGGACACTGGCTGCACGGTGTCGTACTCCGCAAACAGGTGACAGAGGTTCTCCGAGTCTGTCTGGCTTTTGGCCACGAACCCGAAGATTCTTTGAGAAAGAAAAGAGGCTTATTCAGTTTGCATCCAGGAATCTGAAGGAATAGACTGAAAGCAGCCCAGCCACAAAGCCAAATCCCAGTTCCAGCAATTCCACCTTGGCCCGCTCCCCAATCACGTTTCCTTGGAAGCCAAGCAGCCGGGGAGGAGCATTTTTGGCAAGGCTTCCCCAGCTGTGAAAAGATTCTTGAGCACAAGGTAGAGCCAGATATAAACTCACTTCCTGAGCCCAGCACAAGTCCCTGGGAAGGCTGTGGGATTTGGATGAGGGGTTCTGCACGAGGGGATGTGGAGAACTGGGCTCAGCCAAACCTCTCATCCAAACCTACAGAGCAACCCCTCCAAAAGCTTCACCCATCAGTCCCACGTCTCATCCTGCCACCATGGTAACTTCTATCACATCCCCTCCTCATTTTTAAGCTCATTCTTTGCTGCTCTGCAATGCAGACACTTCTCAAAGCAGCATCATTCCCCCGGATTCCAGCCCCCTGCTCCATGCGGGAGGTCCCTGCTCTTACCTGGAGGACTTGCAGTACTTCTGCCACCTGGGGGAAGAACAGAATTGGAGTTGCTCAAAGGCTGATGTTTAACTCATTCCATCAGCTGCAAAGCCAAGGGTTATGTTTAGATCCACCCCAGCATGGTGTGCCCAGGGCAGTTTTATGGGATTTGGGGTTTGAAGTGGTGCAGAGGCACTGGGAACCACAGGGGAGGGAGCACAGAGGGTGGCTCCGACAGGCACGGCTGCCCAAAACTCACTTTCTGTTCTCAGGGTCCATCCCACAGAACCTGATGGCAGCCAAGGGGTAGTGTCGCCTGAAAAACAACCTGGAAGAGGAGAGGGAATTGTTAGGAGAGGGAAGAGCCTGGGCAATGACATGAATTTGCAAATCCAAGCCTTGTTGTGCTTGTAGGAGACCGAAGGTCTCAGGGCATCCCAAAATCCCAACCCTGGGTGCAGCTGGTTCCTGCATCCCACCCCTGCAATGCCACCAAACTCAGCACCCCTTGTTAAGGGGCCAAGCCCAGCCCTGGATTGTGACACGGGTTTGTCCAAACAGGGCAGCTTTTCCTGAGGCTGGGAGGTGAGGAAGGATCTGCCTCTCCATGAATCTCCCCCCAGACCACCCCGCTGGCCCACGCTGAGCTCTTACTTCCTCTGGACATCGGTCAGTGTGATGCCCTGCTCCGACACCCTGAAGTGCACCAGGGTGGGCGTGGGCAGCGTCTCCAGCTCCAAGGTGCAGGAGATGCCTTTCAGGATGGCCGGGGCTCCCGTCAGCGTCTCCACGTTCACCGTGTTGAGGTACAGGACGTTGCACACTGCAGGGACAGCACAGGGCCCGGCTCAGCACGGATGTGACACGGGCCAGACCCAGGGCTGGGTCCCAGGGGTCATCCTGCAGATCCCTCACACGGACCCGGGTCAGGTTTGTTTTGACGAAAATTAAAAGATTTGGTGACTCAGAAATTCTTCACTAATTTAGTTTGGTTTACTTTAATTCTTTGCGCTAATTGTTGTAAAAGTCAAAGTATTTAATTTCCCGTTTCTAAATGTCACATTTGCTGGGGTTTTTTTTCTGTTTATTACATATTTCCTTTAATGAAAAGCAGAAATACCCCAAGCCAACGAAGGGCTGAAGGCCAACCTAAAACATGACATTTCAGGCTGATTGAGCTGTTTAAAGGGCTGTTCTGGGTCAAACTAAACTTTCCAGCTTGCCAACTGATTTTTCAGAATTTCCAGCAAAACAAATCAGTCCCCAGCTCCCCAGCCTGTGTTGTGACCCCTCTGTGTGGTCTCCTGCCCTTCGTTCTTTGCCCTCACCTGGAGCCCACCCAGGCTGAGGTGCACAGACCATTCCCCATCCTGCTTTGTCATTCCCACATGTGCCCCCTAAAGTCCCTCAGCAATTTCAGCAGCCCCTGACTGCCCATGCCTCTCCTAAAGCTCCAGTTGTTCCACCCCCATCAAAGCCCATCAGGAGAAAGGAAAAAAAAAAATCAGGAACTCTTTAAAACTATGGAAACTGGGGGTCCTTTATCAGCCTCATGACCTCAAGAACTGTGTTTTCAAGCATCGTGAAGATCCAAAGTCTCCTTTCCTTAAAAGTATCAGGTTCCTTTGCAGCCCAGGGGAAAATCTGCAGAAATCCTTCAGCTTTCTCCAGCCCCATGGGGAAGCTGGAGGGGGATGTCACACCTGTGCCCACCACTGCACAGGGGTGACCTGCTGCTGTCACAGTGTGCCCAAGGCTCCAGCTCTTGCCAGCTGGGCCATCCCCAGGGCCAGCAGGCAGCTCCTGTCCTCACCTGCAGTTTTCCTGGCCAGGGACAGTGCAGACTGGGGAGCGCAGTCAGGGCTGTCCTCTCCATCAGCGAGATCTGCACAAAGCACAAGCAGGAGCAGTGATGCCACAGGCTGGGCTGAGCTGGTCACCTCTTTGGCCGTTCCTTATCTCACAAGAGGCTCAAAGGCCCAGGACCACTCTAATTGCAGGGGTTTAGAGCAGTAATTAACTTAATTGTCCTTCATTTCCCTGTCTGGGCTCTGTTCACCTCTGACCTCCCACTGTTACTTCCCTTCCCCAGCGGAAGGGAGTCACCACTGTCCCATCCCCAGGTCAGCTCTGCAGGTCCCTGCTCCACCTGCAGCCAGAGGAGCAGCCCCTCGCAGGCACCCGGGGGGCTCAGACCCCTCCCCACAGCAGGACCGCGCCCACCTCCCCGGCCTGGAGCATCCCTCCTGTCCCACCTACCTCGGGTGGGGATGCTGAGCTTGCAGGGCAGTGCCAGTGGGGTGATGGAGTGCTGGTAGACAAAGGCAGAGAGGCTTCCTGCAACCAGAACTGTGAGTTGGGGGGGGGCTGCTTCCTGGAACCCTCCCACCCACATATCTCCACCCTGCAGCAGCACCCCAGGGAGCTCACATTCCTGCTTTGGAGCCACTACCATGGTCTCACTGGCAGGGAAATGCAAGGCTGGGGGGGGTTCCTGTGCTGGCAGGTGTGCAACACATTCACCTGGTCCTGGCTGGTGCTTCCAGGGGCTTTGGGAACAGCTCCTGGGGCTGCTAGGGCTGCTGGGGGCAACAGCACCGTCCTTACCAAAATACAGCTCCTCGCTGGCACCTTTCAGGTGAACCCCTTTGGTGGAGGACTCGATGAGGAAGTGCCGGACCAGGTCACTGCTCCCCTCGCCTGCCAGAGGGACCATAACCAGCATCAGCACCGGCCCCAGTGCCACTGTGTCACCCCTGCCCACCCCAGAATCCTGTCCCGGGGCATCACTGAAGCTGCTGTGTGCCACCATCACCGTGCCAGCCCCTGTGAGAAGTGGAACAAGCACCCACAGACTCATTGCTGGCACCTCCCGCATACCGGAGTCCTGTAGCTTCTCACTGGTTTAATTTGAGCAGTTTCAGTTAAACCCCTGAAGCAATGCCCCTGTTTACACCCCGTACCTGTCTGGCTGCTGGATGGAGACCCAGGAACCTTCATGGCCAGTCCAAAGGAGCCCCGGTACGAGGTGCTGTCCCGCACGAGGAACGTGCCTGGCTCCTTGTCCCTCAGCAGCTGGATTGCTGTCAGAGCACAGCCAGGGGCTCAGCCAAACACAGGTTTGCCTCCCCGTGCTGTGCCCTGGTGCTCTGCAGGGATTCACCCCTTGGCAGCAGCAGGAAAAGCTCTGGAGCGTGTGCCAAGGGCATGCACATCCCTTGTGTGGCACCAACTGCAGCTCCCTGGCTTAGTCCCACAGGTCCCTGCAACCCCCAGGACACTCAGCCCCTGCCCAGGCCACACTGTGTGACAGGCAGGAGAAGCTTTGCTGGACTTGGAGGACACAGAGGAGCTGTGGCACAGCCCTTGTTTCCAAGCCACCCCCCTCGACCTGTGAGGGGGTCCCTCCATAGCCATCAGCCCCCAGTAGGCTTTGATTTGCCCCCACTGAGTCCCCACGGGGAGAGCTTTGGGGGCAGGCCAGAACTGGAGGTGGGGTCACACCCGCAGAGCCTTTCCTGTCTCACCTCGGTCCCTGCTGATGCTCGGCTTGAACCAATATTTTGATGTGTCCATCACAAACTTCATGGTGGGCTGCCTTGCCTTCAGGGGACCTGCAAGAGACCACAGGATGTCAAGGCCAGCAGGAACCTGAAGCACCTCCATGGATGGCAGAGTCCAGCAAAGACATTTCTCTTTCAGGCTGGCCAGGGCTGTGAAGGTTTTCCAATCCTTTTGAATCCTTTCCTTCCCACTCCTCAGAATAGCTCATTCTCCATGTAATTATCTCTCTTGGCAGGCTGTGATGTAGTGCAGAGAGGGTCACATGGAATCCTCTGGCAGTGCCAGCCTGCCCAGCCCTGCACAATCCACTGGACCATGGGATTTACACCAGGATCTGACCCACACACACCCTCTTGCTATTCCCATAAGGATCCCAATTAAAACCCTCTGCCCCGAGAGCTGCCTCTGCTCATCTCCTCCAGAGAACAATAGCCCCAGTGTTTGCCCTTGAATGAGGGACCTTGTGAACCCTGGTACCTTCTCTGGTGTCCTCAGAGCAAGCAGGAACCCCAACCCCTCCTCCCAACCCGGTCTGGGTCTGCAAACAGGCAGGTCAGGACAGAATGATGTTTCTCAATCTCAGGTGCTATAAATAGGTGCATCTGCATCTCCTGGAGGGAGCAGAGCATTCCTGGCTGCTGAGCCCATGCCCCAGGACACGGGTGGGCAGAAGGCTGTGGCTACATCCATGTCACCAAACTGGAGACCACCTGGACCATGGGGAGACACAGCAAAGACCTCTCATCCTTTGTGTCTACAACCCACATCTAAAGCAGAGGGAAAGTGGGGTTTGCTCCCCCTTTCCCAGCAGCTTTTGGGGTGTGCAGCTCCTCCCCGCCCTGCCCCTGACTCACTGTCCGAGAGGCAGCTGAGCACGGGCGCTGACACCGCATTGTTCAGGCCACCGAGCCTGGGGGCTGGGCTGCAGCCGGCCGGGGGGGGCTGCATGGCAGAGCTGGGGGGGCCTTTGGCCAGCTGGGGGCATCCATCTCCTTGTTCCAGGCACCCGTTCACCAGCAGCACCGGGATGTCGGCAGCGGAGGTGAGGATGGAGGGGGGGCAGCTGCTGGCCTGGCCCTTCTGGGCCAGGGAGGTGCCGGCGCTGGGGGAGCTGCCTGCCCAGGGTTGAGAGGGGCTCTGGACAAAAGCTTCCCTGGAGTGAGACACGATGCCAGAGGAAGGGGAGCAGGGGCTGCCCAGGGAGCTGGCGGTGGACGGAGAGGCAGCGGCCGAAGCGTCCGAGTCCTCGTTGTGGAGCGAGTGGGTGCTGCTGCAGGAAGGAGACAGAGCACAGATCAGGGGGTTGTTCACACACAGAGCCCATCCCAGCGACTCCACCAACCCTGCAGGGCATCATCTCCCAGCCTAAGGAATGAGGGACTTGGGGTGCTGCCCTGTGCCCCTTCCATCAGGCACAAGGTGGCATTTACCTGCCCAGGATGTAGCTGGTGTCAGAGCCAGGGCTGGTGGAGATCTGGGACACCCAGCTGCCCCTCTGCGGGGCCCTCAACACCTGCATGGGCTTCAGCAGATTGTCAACACCTGGGGAGGTGCTCAGGGCCATGGGGTTGTAGGAGACTGTGTCCGTGTGTCCTGCCAGGCACTGCCAGGGCGTGGTGCTCTCGGATGCTTTGCTACAGCTCAGGGTGGCTGACTGGGGGCTCGAGGGTCCGGGTGGGCTCCAGAAAACCACGCTGTCACTGGTGCTGTATTTGCCTCCGAGTGCCCCTTTTTGGGGCAGGAAGCTGTTGGCCTGGGGGGACCTGGTGAAGGGGGTGCCTGAAGGGCTGGGGGAACCCTGTGGCAGGTCGGGCCCTGTGGCTCTGCCCGGTGTCAGCTCGATGTACTTGATGTCTGCAGAGAGAGAGAGAGAGAGAGAGAGGAGGTCACGAAGGATCTGCTGTGCAAGCTGAGCTGGGTTCCTTAGCAAAGCTCTGTGAGGCAGAACGTGTGTCTGTTCTTCCTGCTGTGAATTTTGGCTCCCCCTCTGCAGGGTTGGGGGTCCAGCACTAACTTTTGCTGAGATCCTGTGAGGGCTGATTCCTCACAGATCCCAAAGTGAAGTGACCCCCCCGGTGCTGGCAGGCTCCCAGGGAAAGGGGTTACCTGCGGTCACGTCTGGCTGCTCAGACCCCCCTCACCAGCATCACCCAGCCAGGACCTGCCAAGACCTGCAGCCAGAGGTGGGTGTTCCCTCCAGCAGCCGCTCTGTTTGTACCTGACTCAAGAGAAAAACACCTGGCTGCTCCCCCTGGGGTGACGTCAGGTTCGGAGGGTGGCCCTGCACACCCTGGGCAGAGGAGCAGGGGGATGTCACCTGGCCCCAGGTACAGCTGGACTTGCATCCACACTGTGGCATCGAGGCAGAGGAAATCCACGTGGGACAGGGGCATTGACAACACTCTTGGTGTCCACTACAGCACCAGCCATGCTGGCAGCAAGCACAGACCCGGGCAGGGGCTGGCTGCTCCCTCCTGCTTTCTCCCAGCCTGCACAAATCTCTTTAGAGAAGTAACTTCCAAGGCAGTCTCTGTGCCTGTGTCCTGCTGTGGGATTCTTCCTTCTCTTCCATTAGTGCTCAGAGCCAGCCCCCCCACTTGCCCTTAGTGACATGGGGACACCTGACAGAGCATCTCCTGCCCAAGACCCTCAGTGGAACCTCACAGCCAGCACCAGGGGTGCCTGATGCACGTCAGGCCCTGGATTCTTTGGACAAAGCCAGCACTTCTGAGCTGGAAGAGACCTTTTAGCAAGAGACAGCCAGACTTGATGTGAGTGCTTGCAGAGGTGGCAGATTCATCACATCCCAGGGAAGCTGCTCTGGTGGTTAATCACTGCAGTGCCAGAGGTGTGCACCTCCCTTCCAGTCTGGACGTGCCCAGCTTTGCTTTCAGTGCCTGGTTCTTGCCCTGCCACGGAGTTCAGGAAAGTCCCCCTTCTCAAAAGTGCTTCTCAGAAAGGGAAAATCCTTTTTACTGCAGCAAAGATAAACTGCTCTGACAGCCCTGAGCTCCCTGCCCAGGGTGTGACAGGTCCTGATGGACCTGCTGTGCTGGAGCTGCTGGCCCTGGCTACTGTAAGCAACAACCTGAGCTCTGGGGCACAGAGCTGGATGAGCAGGAAAAACACATAAAAAAGCACAGAAATTACCCCTGAGCCCCTTCTCCGTGCCAATCTGAGCATGAGATTGGATAAACACGACCAGCCATGAGCACCAAGGGAGTGTTGGGTGAACCAGGAGGGCTGGTCCCCAGTGGGGGCACAGCTGGATCACAGCAGGACAGAGCCAGAGCCTTGGCCCTCCACAGCCTCTCTGCCAGCAGCAGCTCCTCCAGTGCCCAGCCTCGGGGTATCCCTGCAGCCACGTGTCCTGGAACCAGCACACAAACCCTCGCACTGAGCTGGCCGGATGCTTTCTGTCAATCCCCAAAAGGAGAAAGAAATGGGGAATTTAATTGCCCTTTAAAGAACTGACAAGCATCTATGCACAAGGCTCATGAGGCCTTTTACCTCCTACTTCTCTGCCTTTGCTCCTCTTATCACCTGTGGTTAAACCTCAAATATTTGCTCAAGACCTTGGCAAGTTTTCCAGGACCAAGGAGTGGCAGAAGTGCCACAAACACGGAGCCCATATGTCACGCAAGCCAAGATCTGAGATCTCCTTTCTCCTCTGGGAACTAGAAGGATCCAGAGGGAATTGTGCCTGTCATGTCCTGTTGCTGCAGCATTTCACAGAATCGTGGACTATGCTGAGTAGGAAGAGACCCACCAGGATCGAGTGCCATGTTTAAAGCTTCCTCATGGTCTCCACTAGACAAGAACAGGTCCTTCTCACCTCTCTCGGGCACATCAGCCCCTGCCACCTTCACATCAGGGCACAGGCTGGGGCAGGAGGAGGTGAGTGAACAGGGAAGCTGCACTATGGGAGGAAGTTTGTGTAAAAAACCAAGAGCTGTTAAAAGAAAATGAAAGCTGAATTGAAGCTTTTCCCACTGAATTAGTGGCCAGCTTTCCAGATATTCAGTTCCACACTTGGAGCCAGATTCTCCAGACCATTAACACGTTACCTGTGGAGCTGCCTGGGGCTCCAGCCCCTGTGCAGTGCATGGAGGGGGGCAGTGGAATGGGTCAGGCACTGAGCAGCCAGAGCTGGATCTGCACTTTGTCACGGTATTTTATCTGCAAGGCCGCCCTGTCCATCCCAGCAGGAAGCAGGGACACTGTCTGCTCTGGAATTGCCTGGCTCCTGCAGTGCTGCTGCAGCTCAGGACCCTCACACCCACCTCATCCTTCTCCAGCCCCGCCATCCTCATGTTTGCCTGAGGGCTCAGAGAATTGAATTTTTTTCTTGTCTTTAACATCCTCACATTTGACCTGGCTTTGGAAAGAAGCCTGGGGACTGATTGTCAAGGTATTTCTGTGTGGAGAGACAGGGAGGGGCAATAAGGCTTTTGGGAAGAAGGGAGACCTGAGGCACCTGAACCACCCTAGACCTGTCCTGTCAGCAATGTCCACTCCCCATGTGCTGGGGCTGCCCCATGCATAAGGTTTTGGACACCTAAAATGTGCAGGAGAGCCCAGGCAGGATCAGGAGCGGCTCACGAATCAGAGCTTGGGCTGCAGGGATGGCAGGGAAGAGTTGCACAAGGGTTCACACAAGGAACTCGTGAGCAGAGACAGGGCTGGTATGTGCTGCTGGTGCCTTGCCTATGCCAGGTATGCTGCCCGGGGAGTGCACAAGCCCTGGAAAAAGAATTTCCCTGGCAAAAGAATTGGGAACACTTAAACGGGATGGTTGTGCAACACTCGATATCTTAGCCCAGGGCTCTGGAAAACTGGCTGCAAATCCCTGTGCTCCCACAAGTCAAGTGTGACCCTGGGAAAGGTTCTGCTGCCCTTTAGGAGAGCAAGGTCCTCACTGGGCACCCAGAGCCTAGGGCCAGTCACTGGTGGTGACAACTGGGATTAAAAGTTTTCTAAGAGCTGCAAGTCCCATTTGTAATGAGAATTGTTTTCTTCAAAGACAGCGAAATGAACATCAGGTAGAACTAAAGGCTGTTTCCCCTGTTCCTTTCTGGACCCCTTTGAGCTGTCTGGACACGAGATATGTCACCAGTGATCAGACCAGAGCTGTGGAAGCACCGGAGTTAGGCAGAGCTTGGATTGCAGCCTGTCCTGCTCCTTAGTATGGAACCCTGATGTCAGGAAAGTCCCCCATGCTGATCCCTCTGGGGACAGTGCAGAATGGCCCTGATGCCCATTTCCAGCCTCCCAGGAGCACAGGACCTTGTGTGGGTCCCACGGCCAGGCATTGCCTCACCTATTGCCTCCAGGTCCTGCTTCTTGGTGACTGCAGTGTCACCCTGAGCCCCAGGCTGGGCTGAATCCTTCACCGGCCCGCAGGGCAGCGGCTGGAAGGTCGGATCAATTTCTAGGATCATCTTGTTGAGAGTCTCTATGGTTATGTCCAGGGAGGGAGACATCGGCTGAGCCTCAGGGTCCGTGCTGGCGTTCTCCTCCTCCTTCGGCTGGCACGGGGCAGGGGGTCTCTCCAAGGAGGAATTCTGCTGGCCCTTCCCCTGCGTGTGAGCAGCCACATTGTCTGACGCAGGCTGGGCTCCGTATGCTCTCCCACTGGGGAGCAGGAGAGCCTTGGGGTGCACCATGGAGGGGGGATCAGTCCAGGACTCCGTGGAGTAGTAGACGTACTTGCCCGAGCAGCCCGGGTACCCTGCCTTGTGCAGGCTCTTGCTTTCCTCCGGTGAGGAAATACACACAGTCTGTCCAACACGCAACACGTGGGATTCTATGACCTGGGACATGGTTTGGTTTTCCGGTTTCACAGCTTAGAGGCCAAGGGAAACCTCCTCCTCCTTCTCCTCCTCGCCTCCTTCCTCCACCAGGGACCTCAGACCCCGTCTTCAATCCAGTCTCCAGCGGAATAAGAATCTGAGGAATGCAGAGAGGAGCGGTTACACAGGCATGCCCCGGGCAGCAGCAGACTTCAGCGGAAAAGTCTATAAAAACGGGGATTTGGAGTGAAAGCTGGAATTCAGCTCATATGAAAACAAGTCACCCCGTCCTGCTTTTCCACCCCCTCCATCCTCTGCTCCCAGTGTCACAGCGTAGCTGGGCAAGCACATGAAAGACTCGTTGGCAACAGTTTTTCAGGATTCAAAGGCCTAAAATGGAATCCTGCTTTTATTTGCTAATTTTCTGGATTAAGAATGAAATGCAGGCTCTAACAGCCTTCTCATGGGACCCTGACTCCCGGGAGCCATCCAAGAGCAGCCAGCAAGCCTGGAGCCCTGCGGGGCAGGGAGCTGGAGCTGCCTGCCAGGACAGTGTCCTGCAAGTGGGTGTACAGCTAATCCAGGATTTTATTTTCCTGGTACAACGCGAGTCTGGAAGCCTGCAGACGTGGCTGCTGCCTCAGTCATGGTGCTGCTCGAGGAATCTGACTGCAGATTCATTGTGAATACACCCTGGCTTTGCTTTAGGCAGAAAGCATTTTTTTAATTCCCCATTATAAACCCCTGTGGTATGAGGTTGGTTTTCCTCAGGGGTTTGGGCAAAAGGGCCTTGGGACACTTGGGAGGTGGGGAAGTTGTCCTGCTGCATCAGCAGCCAAATGGGCTCCCTCAGCTGCTGCTCTCCTGCTGCTTGGCAGGAGGTGACCCTCAGCAGTACACTGCCACCAAACACAGAGGGACCCTCACTCCTTTGGGTTGGGATGAGGACAATAGCCCTGTCCCCCTCCCTACCCACTGGCCACCAAACCCAGTGTCTCCACGCTGGGGACATCCAGGACCAGCTCATTCCCTGTGTCAGCACCACACCATCCTCTCAGGACAGCGCTGGTGGGGACCACGGGGTACCCAGAGATCCAGAGCCAAAGGTTTGCTGGCAGGAGTTACTGCCACAGCTCGGGGCTCCCTCTCCATATCCTGTGTGGATTTGGTGTGTGACACTCACAAACAGAGGGGTACACTTCATAAAATATTTGTCCTGTCCTGCACCAGTCTCCAGTGACAGACTTATTTACTCTCTTATCCTGGGCTGATTAACGATGGAGTCACAGGATTAGGAACGAGACACGTTGCTCCAAGGCAGCCGGTCCCTCAGCCCCGTGGGCGCGGGCAGGAGCTGGGCTGGTGCCCTGCGTCACTGGCGGTAATCGGTGACTAATTGCCCGCCAGGTGTTGAGAGCAGGTACGGAGGGTGGCTCAAAACAAGGCAGCTGTGCCCTGGGTGAGTTATATAACCCCGGAGAAGCCCCACATCTTGCCAGAGAGACACCCGGAGTACTCCGGGCTCGTGAAGTGTAGGGAATTAGAAGGAAAATATCGCAGCTGTCTGCTGCTGCTGCTGTCAGCACCCGGCCCCGGGCGAGTCACGGCAGGTAAAGCCCTCTCCAGGGCTTCTGAGAGCACGGAGAGCTGCAGGAGTGAATAAATACCTCAACCCCATTTACCTTCCTGTCAGCCCGGCCCCCGCCGCGTCTCCTGAGCCTCTGAGAGGTTTTTAGTTACAGGACCTGCATAGGAATGCTTTGGGAGCAGGGCTGTGCTGCGGGAAGGGAAGCACCTCTGGAGCCTGAATTAGACAGATGCAAGGCATCTCTGAATTGTTGCTAATTATTCCTAGAGGTGGGAACCTCTGGGAATATGGGGTTGTGCTGTTGGAGCCAGGTCTGCCCCAGCTCCCAGAGGAGATGGACTGAGTCTGGAGCAGGTTGTGCCTATGGCAGAATAAGCTGTGAAGGAATCTGCCAGAAACTGGGGGGAAGGTGGATGAGGGGCTGCAGGTAGTGGGGTCCTGTCTCTGACTGCAGCACTGCCACAGCCCACGGTGCCCTCTCTGCTGGCTGTGCCACAGCCAGCACCAGCACCAAGGCTCTTCCTCAGCTTTTTCAGTCCCCAGGGCACGGTGGATGAAGGAGCAGGCTGGGACCCAGCCCCAGATCCTCGCAGCACCTGGGCTGGCCCGCAGGGCTCTGCCCACCAAATTCGTGTCACCTCCAGTGGAGTGACAGCACAGCTCTGCCGGGGGGTGGTCAGAGCTCAGGTAAGCAGATGCCCACCTTGGGAAACCACCCAAGGTCTCCTGCCGTGGGGCACCATGTGCCACCACAGCGCCAGCTCTGCGTGAGAAGTGCAGTGTGGTACAAGGCTCGGAGGGAGCGTTTGTTAAATATAAAAAGAAGAGTCATTCCAGGTCAAAAACACAAGCGAGATGGAGTGAAAATTGGATTCTCCCCTGGGGAGAAGAACTGCCTGGCTCCAGTCAGCATCCACAAGACAAGGCTGGTTTTAATTTAAGTAGGTACAGAAATAACGTGCAGGATGCATGAACCAGGGCTGTCGGGGCTTCCAGGAGCATGCACGCAACAGCTTCCCTCCTTTCTTGTACTCCTGCCCTGGGTTTTTGATCTTTCTCATGTGTGATGCTGCCAGAATTAGCCTCCAAACCTCATTTCTCCTCCCTTCCCTTCTCTGGGTTGAAGTGAAAGGTCTCCCAGGCTCCTCACAGGAATTTTGAGCCTCAGCTGCAGGCTCTTGTGCTTGGAGGAGCAAAGGAGAGGGGCTGCGGTGAAGAAGGTGAATCACAGGATGGCTGCTGGGACACAGACAACTGCAGGATGGGCAAATGCTGCCCACAGACATCAGGACCTCTCCAGAGTCACTGGGGATGGCAGTGTCCCCGTGCAGAGGCCCTGTGAGAGCTCTGGGACAAAATCAGGGCAGCTCTGGCAGAGGGAAGCCCAGCACTGCAGCCATGCCCAGACAGGCTGGCTCAGCCAGGGTTGGGAGATCGACTGGCTGTATGGAAATTCTGGGGAAGGAGCTCTGTTGTCTCAGCTAAGTCAAGGCTAGCACAGAAAGAGATGGAAATAAGCTGGCACAAACATATCCAGACTGGGAATTGCTGAGTTTCTGCTACTGGAGGCAAACTGAGGAACTCAACCCTCTCTAAGCTGAAGGGGACAAGTCACAGATTTCACATGCACATGGACACTCCTAGAAATGTCCTCAGTAAGGGACCTGCCTGCTGTACCAGGAGATCCAGGCTGTGGGGCTGGAGCTGCAGCTCAGCCCAGTGACCCCAGCTCTGCCCCAGCCCAGCTCGGCAGGCAGCCCCTGCAGTCTCTCAGAAAAAAAAAACCAAAGGACTGGCACCGGAGCACCCACGTGGGGCAGGAGGTGGGGTGCTGGGTTTGGAGGGCTGCGGGGCGCTCCTGGGCGCGGCTGGGTGATGGAGGGTGCCCCGGGGCCAGGGCTGCGCCGGCACACCCCGGCTGCTCGATAACCGCCCGCCCTTGCCAAACCCGCCGGGCACGGCTCAGCCCCGCGACGCCACACGGGGCCGAGCCCGGGGATCCGCACAGAGCAAAGTCCCTCTCGCTTCGCCTGCGGGAGCTCAGGGGGCTCGGTGGGACCCCCCCAGCCCCCGTGCTGGCAGCAACTCGGGCAGGGTAAGGGCAGAGCTGCCCCGCAGCATCGCCGGCAGCTGCACGCTGGGTGTCCCAGCGCGGTTATTTGGAGCTCAGACATACGAGCCGGGACACAGCCTCGCTCCCTGTCTGCGCAGACCCCAAAACAGCTCAGCCAGCTGCCAAGTCTGGTTGTTTTTCCTTGCAACGTGAGCCCTGGGAGCCTCCCGATGACAAGCGTGTTACACATCCCCTCGCCAGGAAGGGCAGAGGGAACTGCTGGGACACCCAGGATTTCCAGAGCTCATTATACACACGGTTTAATCACTGCGAGGGCTGCGGGCGGCTTGCCTGGATTAGAGGGGCGTGCTGAGGGGGTTGGGGAAGAAAGTTCCCATGGTTATGCCGTGTTTTCCCGGCAGAGCCGCGGTATCACATGGCAGATATTAATACACCCCAGCTCCGGGGGGTTCCAGCACCTGGTGCCCGAGGAGGGGCTGCCCTCCCACGCCGGGAGAGAAGGGCAGTCTGTCAGAGCCTCCTCCCTCGCTCAGACATGAGCCATTAGGGATCTCAGCAGCAAGGAAAAGAAGCGTTTATGAAATCCCAGACAGCATCTTGGTATCTGACCAGCCCCCGGAGCCGCACTTTGGGGCAGCACCCGCATGAGCAGTGCCAGAGCGGGATGTGTTGGTGGGGCAGCGAAAAACCCTCCAGTGCAACCCGAGAGCATCCACAGCAGGAGCCACCCACCCCCAGCGACCCCTCCACAGACCCCCCCTACCCCCCTCCCAAATCGCTGCTTGTTTAGCAACACTTCAGACTTCTGGAAGGGTCTCCAGGCTTTTGGAGGAGGCGGGTTAGTAGGAATGTTGAAATCACTGCTCCAGCAGCTCCCCCTCCCACTGCATTACAGCCTTTTCCTCTCCCGGGACAGCTCTTTCCCCTCTGGCAAGAGCTTCTCTGGGTACAAGATCAGCACAGAGCCTGGTCCTCCTTTCCAAGAGAGGTGCCAGCACAGCAGGAGAAGTTTCCCCTCCCCTCTTCGTGGGTGAGCAGTTGACATGGGAGGCTTGGGGACAACAGTGTCTTTAGAACAGGGTGTCTGTCTAAAAATAGGCTAAATTAGCAAATCCTAAGAATGTTTGAGATGAGTTACAGGAACAGGCATTAACAAGCTCCTCAGAGCACCAGCCAGGATGTTTCTTCTCTGAGACCATGGGAACATCTCCCTCCAGCCCTTATGGGACACACTAGGCAGCATCAGACAGAGGAATCTGTAGCATAAGGGGCTGCTTCCTGCATTTTGGGGGTGCCAAGGAGAGGATGGCAGCTGCTGCACAGGGGGCACAGAAGGGCCCTGGACATCTGTGCTGGCCTGGGCATCCTCTGCAGTGCACAGCACTGCACCCAGGCCTGGAAACCTCATGAAGCACCAGAACATGTTTCAGGCTCTTCCTTTGGGTCCAAGCAGTGGGACTAGATTCTTTTCCAGCCCTCCTCAGACTCCATTTTCCTCCCAATACGTCTACCTACACCTGCAGCAGATCCAAGCACTCCCACCTGGAGCCCTGGCTCCCTTCAACTGGGAGGAGTGCCATCCTCCCAATAATCTCCCTCCTCTGACAAGGATGGAGGCCCAGCACCTGGTTTTGGTTTGACAGCATTTTTGTTATTGATTCCATTCCCAGTGCTTCGACCTTCCTGGTTTTTGTGGCTTAAGACAGTTCAGTGGTACCACAACACCCTGAGTGCCTCAGAGCCCCACACAAACCTCTGCCACTGACACTTCTGCTCCCACGTGGCACTTTTATTGCCTTGAACTCTCCACAATTCCCACACCACAGCCTCCCACGGGGAGGAAGGAGACACTGGATCATGCACTGGAACACACGGTCCCAGCTCAGCTGAGCTCACTTGAGGCAGTGGAGGAAACACTCACTTGGACACATGCTCAGACAACAAACACCACTGGAAATCTAAATAGGCTTCAAAAGGGTAAGAAAGGTAATTGCTCATGTCAAAAACCCCATGGACTACTGAGAAAACCTCAGAACCTCAGCTAGAGCAATATGCTTAATTCCACACCACTGCCCCCAGCATTATCCAACAGTCTTCCCCATCCTGGATCACCACTGCTCAGTTTCTGCCCACTGGCAACACTGCTGGGGCAGGAACAACCACATCTTGGCTTATTCGAGATCCCTGCAGCAGATTCCTCCCAAGGCACAGGAATAATCCCCAGCTAAATGCAAAGCAGCAACAAGAGGAGCCATGGAAGGGAAGAACTGATACTATATTGAATACACGCAGCATTAGCATGAGAATTGAAAGAAAAAAAGGACTTGGAAGAGGCATGGCAAAGGCAGAGATGGCTCTGGGAATCAGCACTCGGAGGTACCTGGGCTGCAGCGGCTCGTCCCCACTCCCGCGCGGCTCCGCTGCAGCACCTCCAGCACCTGGAGCTCATAAACCACAAGGGTGGGTCTGTGCAAGGACCGGGCTCTCTGGGAGCTTGGATTTAACGGGAGCCCGGTCCCTCCCACCTGGGCCGAGCTTCGCCGCCCCTCCGTGCCCCGCAGGTGTGGTGCGAGAGGGAAGACCCAGGCGCGGGGCTCGGGGCAGGAGCCGGGGCAGCGCAGGGCTGGCGAGGGGCCAGGCTGCCCCCGGAGCAGCCGGCAGGGCAGGGCTGGAGGCAGAGCTGCCGGCAGGGACGGCGCTGAGCCGGAGCAGAGCCTGGGAACCTGCTGGGGGCAGGTGAGGAGTCAGCGCTGCAGCTGCCAAGGGCTGTGCCCGCTCCTGCATCCCCCGGGCAGCGGCAGCCCCAGCCCTCAGCCGTGGCACTGTCTGTGGGGCAGGACTGATGGGGACCGTGCTTCAGCCTGGCCGAATCTCGGCTGTCAGCTGTGACAATAAATGAAGGGGGAACAACAAGCACGGACTCCTCTCCAGCTGGAGCATCGGAGCTGAGTTCCTCCTGCTTCTCTCCAGAGGTGCCAGCTGCTCCTGAGTGCTGCAGGCACCACAGACACATTTCTGGGAGGAGCAGTAGAGGAGGGGACAGCCTGCCCTGTGTCACTGCCTCGTGGCAGAGGTGCTGCCTCAAGGAGGGAGATTGGTTCAAAGGGAAGGACATTATCATCAGTCTGGTTAAAGGGCATCTGTCGCCATCCAAGGGTCTGCCCACGCTGTCGTCACTGGACTGCTATACCTGGTATAGCACAGGGAGAAGATTGAAAAACATATTGAAAGAGTAACCCTGTCTCCAACACGTGTTTGCAGTGTCCAGCCCAGAGCAGACAGGCCTGACTGCTGCACTCAGCATTCCCACACTGGGAACAGGGGGTAATAAATAACCCCCAAGCATCCTTCTGGGATGTTGCTGTACATTTTGGCTCAAGGGTTTCTTCCAGTGTCAGTGGAGCAACCTTTAATACCATGTCTCTGAAATATCCTTTTTCAAGGAAACTGCCTATTCGGCTGCCCATAAATGCCTTGGGCTCACTGCAGTGTTGTCACACTGTGAAGGGACACTTTGAAACGTCTGATTTTATCAGGAAATAGGCCATATAAACTCCCTGCCTTAAATTCCTTCATCTCCCTTTACAATCTTTCCAACGTTTCATTTATTACCAGCCATTGTTTTTTCCTGTCCTTACATCCCTGGGCAAACAGTTTGACATGGCCAGCACAGCCCCTTTTCATCTGTGATGCCTGTGGGATTGCAGTGGGAGTGTTTTCCCAGCAGCTTTCCTTTTCCTGGCTGGTAAAATTCACCTGGATGAGGTCCTTGCCAGATGGAATTTCTAACCTGGAGGGTGTTCAGTGTCACACACCCATCAGCCTGACTCCAGCTGGAGGGAGCCAAAGGGGAATAATGTTGGGTTGGGTCCCTGAAGCTGAGTATCTTGACCCTGTCCTGGGGTGCTCAGGTGGTTATAAAGGACAGGTTAGCACCAGGGATGGGGAAAGAGGATGGTTTGGAGGAAGGTGTCTCCATGCTCTGGTCCTGTTGTTTGCAGCCAGCTCTGAGCACACACAGGCTTTAACTCTGTTCACAACCCTGGGAAGCTCAGCAGGATAAATGTGTTCAGGGCTAAGCACCTCCTTTGGAAAAATCACCCCAAAGTGACCCTGTGCTGTGCCACCCCATCTCAGTGCCCAGCTCCAGCCAGCACCTGGCTCTCAGAGGTGGGGATTGGATGGGACTCACCTGTGGAGCCAGAGTGGCCTCCCCAGAGGAAGGCACTGACATCTCCACTGTCACCTTCCCCTGTCACCTTCCGCTGTCACCTTCTGCTGACATCAACATGCTCAGCAACCCAGAAATCAGTGCAAAGCTTTTTGCTGCGTGTTCACATCCAGTGCTGGCCCCAGGCTGAAGAGGCCTCTGTGTCCTGGAGTGATGCAATTCTCTCTGAAGGCAGTGGGATGTTGCTGCTATTGGCACTTAGGAAGCCAAATTGCAATTCTTGTTCTGCCCAAACGTTGCTTTTCTGTCTTTTCTCTCTCCTTTTCCATCTGTGTTGTGCAAGGCATGAGAAGATGCCCTGGGGGAGCAGCTGCTATAGAAAATGTTTTGTTTCTAGCAGGGCTGTCAAACTCCTCCCCAGTGCTGAAGCAAATGCAGAGATATCAGAAGGTCTCTCAGAAAAAAAAAACCAAAATTTACCTCTGGTAATCATTTGACGTTGCTGGTTCTGCAGTGTGGCCAAGGAGTTCCGTGGCTCTTTGGCCAAGCTGTTACATTTTCTTTGTGCTCTCTGTATCCACAGAAGATCAGCAGGGCAGAATTAATGGAGTGCAGGGAGGGTTGTCCACCCAGCAGGGTGTTCTTCCCTGCCCCTGAATCTGTGTAAAAATCTTACACTGGGACTCTGTTACCCCAATTAGAATCCAGAATTTATACTGAATTTACTGCAGGGGTTTCAGATTGAAGCAGCAATTCCTATGAGAACCACATGCCAGTCAGTTCACCTGTGCAGGTGAACTTCACCTGCAGTGAAAATCCCACCAGGAACAAGAGTCTGCATCACCCTGGACTTTCCCACCCTGAAGGCCCTAAACATTATTAACCAACAACACATCCCTCAGCTCTGTAAATGGTGATACAGGTGTGCAGCATGGATGGGATGGGGTGGTCAGCAGCAAGTTAATGCCACTTTTCTGTTCCCAGGAGAAAGCAGAGGGAAATGAGGAGCGAGAGACTGACTGGGGGAAAGCACTCTGCTCACAGCTGGACACGGCCAAGGAAAACTGGAGCAGCCACAGGACAGGCTGGGGGAAGAACAAGGAGGCAGAGAACCACAGAGTCCCTCCTGCAGAGCTGCAAATGTGTGGTTCCTTGTTCCTGGGATTTGAGCAAAATAAATGCCCAGACACTGACAAGGGACCCAACATAAAAGAACATTTTCAGAGGAACAAATATTGGTTATGAATAAGACTTGGGAGTGCTTCCCTGGAATGCACCTGTGCAAACGAGGAGAAAAGGATGAAACATCCCTCTCTTTGTCACCTCTGCTTGGAACAGAGGGTTTGGTTCCTGTGTGAGGGGACTGATCCACGGAGCTGTGGGATGGGGGCTGGCAAGGTGGGAGGCCTTGGACCTGAAATTTTTGGGTCATGCAGAAGGGCTGGGACAAGGGATTGTCCCCCAGGTCCTTCTTCACTGCGGGGACCCCTCTTGGCAGTGGCTCTGGCAGAATTATCTGCGACCCCTCTGAAGTTACCTCCCCTCCTCCTGCTTCCTTGGCTAAACCCGACCTGCCTGTGCAGAGCAAATTTCTCCAGGCATGGCCCTACCCAGGATGTGCTCATAAAGGACAAAGTATTAACCTGACAGCTAAAAAAAGAACAAATAAAACGCGTGAATTGGCCCAAGCAGCTGCTCTGCCCTGTGTCCTGAGTTGCCACTGACACCAACCCTCTCCTGCTACCAGCTCTGTAAAACCTTCCAGAAGTCTGACACGGGTGAAGGAAAGTGACACCATGTCCAGCACTTCAGAAGTGTCATGGGAAAACTGAGCAGTAAACCTGTACAGAAAGCAGACTGCTTCTATCTTCCTCCTTCTTCCCTTTCTTCTCACTCCTCCAGCATTCCTCCTTCCATTGGGGCCTTCGAAAATGAAGAAAACACGTTAACTGCTGCAATACCTGGCTGAAAAAGCCACAAAGGGCTGTGCCATTCCGGGGATTGATGGCACAGCTGGCACAAGCAGAGCAGATCTGGCCAGCTCCCAAGGAACCCTCGGAGGGGTTCCTGACCTGCCTTGCACTCGACCGGTGGCACAGGGCAGGAGAGAAGATCCCAAAAACCCCCAGGGGTCTGTAATTGGGTCCTGTTGCCATGTCCAAACACCCCCAGAGATTCCCCCAGCCAAACCAGAGCCTTCCTCTGCTGTGGGATCTGGTGGGCACCGTGCACTGCTCGGCTGTGCAGAGCCCGAAGCATTCAGCACTGGGGGGGTTTGAGCTCCTCGGCATTTGGGGACCCGAGGAGAGGCAGGGACAGCCCCTCACAGCTCCCCTGGACCCTGTTACCACGGGGATCCTGTAACACGTTGGGCTGCAGGGACTTTGCCAGGTGAGTCACCCTTTTCACGGAATAACAAAACATATTTACTCAGAAGGGTGACGGGGCCCTTCGGTTCCCCTGAGGGGGTGTTAATCAGCCTCCTCTCAGTGAGAAAGGACCTTTTGTTTTCTACACCTCACAGTTACGGTTTTCACGGTCTGAAAGTGCAAGGCTCCAGGGAAGTCACATCATGCTTGGAAGCATCAGTGACCGTCAGGGAGCCGGGGAAAGGACAGGGAAAGCTCCGTGCCCTGCGGCGGGGCTGGCGGCTGTGCCTGTGCAGGAGGGAATGGAAGAGCAGCGGTGCTGGCCCGGAACGTGCCAGGGGCGTGGGCAGGGCTGAGCACAGCTCCAGGTCTGTGCCTGCACACGCCGGGCGCTGCGAGGGGAAAACCACTGACGTCAAGGGCAGAGGATGAGGCCCCGCTGCTGCCCTGCACGGGCAGAGCCGAGGGGAGAGCACCAGGTGGTTCCTGCTGCCCCCCACGAGGGATTACCTGCCTGTGGAGGTGGGGCATGGAGAAAACTCCTTTTTTGGCCAGTGCTGCGTGACACTGGTAGTTGACCGTGTGCCAAAAAGCTACAGGCAAGCCCAAAAGGAAACTGGCATCTCGAGGCTCCCTGCCCCAAGGATGTTGATGCTCAACACATAACTGTCCTGAGGAACTGTCCTCAGGGTGAACATCTTGGATTTCTCTGGGCTGTTTCTCAGAGGTTTAAAGAGAGCAAAGGGGCACAGGGCAGCTCTCCACAGCCTGCATCTGCAGGTGCATTTTACTGTCAGAACCTCAAAGAGTTAGAGACAGAGCTCTTCTTTCCTTAGCAGCGAGCCCTTTTCCTGCAGCAGCTTTTGATGGATCATTTCCAGTGAGGAAACCTCACACGGGGAGTACCTGCCTCCCTATTGCTGTGGCAAGGCAGGAGAAGGCAGCACAGGTTGTCCCACATGGCGTCATCCATCGTCAAAACCTGGGACGTCATTGCCCAAAACTTCAAAACTTTCCTTGGAAAGATGTTTCCAGGTTCCACCCCGGATCCAGCCATGAGCCATTCCACATTGATGTCAGGCAGTGAATGAATCACAAAACCTCCTGGCTCCCCACCACAGACACATTTCAGCCTGTGCTGAGTGACACCATCCCCTTGCAGAAAGTCACCACAGTCCCCCTGGAGCCACCTCTGCCAGCAGAGCCCTGGGGACCCTCAGCTGGGTTGTTTGAGGGGGCTTTGCAAACCGGGGTTCTCAGGAACCAGAGCATCTTCCCTGTGCCTGCTCCAGGCCCCTCATCAGCTCCACAAGGACAGCGTGGTGGGAAGGCACAGGCCCTGGGGCCATCCAGGTGGGAAGGGTAACGCTGTGTTTCCAGGGGGGCCGTGGCACTCCTGCTGCTGTGGTTGAGCCTCTGGGAGCTGTTTCTCTATCCTCTGGCTCCAGGCACTGCCTCAGGCTTTGCTCCCAGCCAGCCAGAGCCAGAACAGCTCGGACACCTCCAAAGAACACGTTAGCCATGGATCAGTGAACACTTCCACACTTCTGTATGTGATCAGTGACTCAGGGCTGTGGAGATGCTGCCTGAAAAAAAGCCACACTTGGAGCCATTCCTGTAACTATCAGCAGTAAATCCCAGGGATTTTCGGAGGAGACTGTCCTGGTCACTCCCAGGCTGAGCTGCCGGGCAGCAGGGCTCACCCAACCCAGTAAGCCAGCAGCAGTTTCATCATAAAATCCATCAGCTCGTTCAAACTCGATGGCCACTGGCTGTCCCAGGGGAGCTGTGTGCTAGGAGAAGCCTCCAGAGCTCCTCAGCAAGGGGGGGCTCCCTTGGGTGGAGAAATCAGGAGGGGAAATCCTGGAGATGTTTGTGTTTGTGTGTAGCCACAGACACAGAGGCTTCTCCTCTGCAGAGTGAGATCCTCAGGGTTTGTTTGCCATCAGTGCAAGGTTGGGCTGTTCCTGCTGTTCCTGCTGTAAAGAAACCTGGCATGCTGGCCCTAAATCCTGCTGGCAGCTGGGCTCGTGGCGTGCAGGTGTGCAGGTGGGGATGGGGCGAGATGGAGCCATCACACCTGTCCTTGTTTGCGCTCCAGTGACCTCTCAGCAGAAGCATTTCTGCACACACTGACAGCATGGCAATGGGAGAGACATTAACCTCTGAACTATAGCTGCTGACAGCTTCCAAACAAATAATCCTGGTAAAGTTCTCTTCCCCAGGGTAGGAGAGTTCCTGGAGGCTTCGTGGTGGTGGAAGAAGAAAATGAAACAAAGCCCAGCTCCTCTCACGCTGCCTCCTTCCCACCTCTGAACTGCGTTTTTAACTAATACCACCAGTTTTTCCTTTTTTAGGAGTGGGACTCCTGCAACCCCAGGGCATGGAATCGTGAAACAGCTTTTGTCTTGGAGCTGGCGTCTCTGTTATCAAGGTGAACTCAAGGAGAACAATTGTTTTCCACACTCACTTTTCTCCTCCACAATCAGCTCTGTTTGCTCTTGCTGCGCTGCCCCACGCCAGCACTGATAGGGATTGGCAATTCAGGGCAGTTGCTCCCATATTTGTTCAACGGAAAAACCGTAAACCCTGCGAGGAGGGAAGGGAGAGGATTCTGGGCACAGCCAGAATGTTAATTACAGCTCTTACTGCTAATAGCAAGGACGGCAGGAAGGGGAAAGGTAGAGCCAAGGTGTACTGAGGGCCTCCGGATGGGTGCAGCAACAAAGGGCTGGAGAAGAATAGGCTGATTATTCTGGGTTTGTGGGGATAAAGTGGGCAAGGATGGTGAGGATGCTGGACGGCTGCCAGGGGCTGTGAGTGGGACAGGGAAGTGCTGAGGGGTGCAGCTCCCTCTCTGCAGCTCTGCAGGGACAGGCACACGCACGTTTCCATTCTACAATGGCTCAGCCCCCGAAATCTGCGGCAGCCTTTGAGGGACTGAGGATCAAGCACTGTCCCAGCAGCTGTTCCCAGATTTTTCCTGGGAGAAAAGCTTGGGACGAACTCCCAGGATCTGTTTTCCACACTCAATCCCACACTGGCCGTGCACAAAGCGCTCCAGTGCTTCTTGGGAAGTGGCATCTTCCCTGGGATCCCTGTGGCCTGGGCATCACCGCGTCGGGAATCACAAGGTGCTGCCTCAGCCGTGCCTGCAGCCCAGGGGAGCAGCGGCGCTGCCGGTGTGGGCTCACATTCCGGGGGACCCCGGACAATGGGAGCATGGTTGGTGCCTGCAGGCAGTGCCAAGGGCTGACTCACAGCTGCTGACACTTGTCACGCTGAAAGCATTTTGGTATTTATGGAGGCTGTTCCCAGCCGCAGTGCGGGCACAGCGGGGCCAAAGGCTCCCGCCTTCCCCGCCCTCAGCCCAGCCCCGGCTGCTGCCAGGGCCGCAGGATGGGAAGGGCACCTGGATCCCTCCTCCTCCCCCGTCCTCCAGTCCAGGCCACTTCCCAGTGAAGAGGCAGCTTTGTCCTGCCCGAAGCTCTCCAGTTCCTGTCCCACATTGCCCTGAATTCTTCCTTTCCAGCCTTTGCTCTTTGCTCGGGGATGCAAAGGGCTCTCTGGGATGGCGAGGCCATGGCATGGGAAAATCTGGGAACAGCTGCTGGGACAGTGCTTGATCCTCAGTCCCTCAAAGGCTGCCGCAGATTTCGGGGGCTGAGCCATTGTAGAATGGAAACGTGCGTGTGCCTGTCCCTGCAGAGCTGCAGAGAGGGAGCTGCACCCCTGTCCCATTCACAGCCCCTGGCAGCCCTCCAGCCCCGAGTGATCCTCACCTATCTCACCATCCTTGCCAACTTTATCCCTATAATAACCCCATATAACCTGATAGCAGGGACAGCTCACAGCAAAGAACCAGTGCCCTGAAACCCCTCCACGGGACAAAAAAAACCAAAACCAAATAGGTGCCTCTTTATTAAAACTATTAAAACTCTGCTTTGGGGAACCCATTGCTTCCTCTCTTTCCAGCCCTTGCCCTGCTATTGTCCAAGCCTGCAGGAAAAGGAAGGAGCGGAGCCCCCGCGGTTCCTTCCTGCCCGGAGCCGGAGCCGGGGCAGGTCCGGAGCTGCTGGGCTGCGCTGGCCCCTCTCCGTGAGCTCCAGCCCCCGGGACCACCACGCTGACAACTTTCACAGGACCACACTCCCTGCCAGGCAAAGGAGAGGAAGCTGCTAATGGACGCTAATGGAGCTGTGAGGATCCTCCCGGGAGGCAGCCGAGCTGTCCCCGTAGCGAGAAAAGCGGCGAACAGCTCACTCGCACTTCCACGGCTGTTGTGGCTGTCGCTCTCTGACATCCCTCGGGGTTACAGCCTCAGCAGATTAGGGCAGAGGAAGATTTGCAGCTCCAGGCAAACCACGGAGGCAGGTGGGTTGGGAAATCTGAGGCCACTGCTGCAGAGGATTTTGGGGATCTCACGCTCTGCCTCAAGCAGCATCCCATTTCCGCCAGGTAACACCGGCATCCTCCTCCGAGGAGCTCTCAGGTGGAAGAAATACTGCCGGGGCTGGATCCTGAACACAGGGATAAGCCTGACCCAGTGCCAGGGGTGACACGCCGGCCTCTTTCATTTTTATTTTGTCATTAGGAATTGTCAGGACTCTTCTCATGACAAAAACGTGCCGTGGGAAAGCAGAGCAAACCCAAAAGAATTTACAAGAACAAGAGGGTTTGCTCCCGGTTTTGTTGTTTTCCTGCGGGTTTGTGAGTTAGCGCTTGTGCTCCCTCTGCCTCTCCCCGGGGATCACCCGCGGTGTTAGGGCTCGGCACGAGGAAGGGATCAGCTCCCAGACTTTCCCCAGGAACCGAGCGCTGCAGTGCCCTTCCCGTGCTCCGCAGGCGGGTCATGCTCTAATTATCGGCTCATTTCCATACCCAAGTGCTGCAGTGCCGCTTCCTCCAGCCCTGCGAATTCCAGTGCCATGGGCTGTGCCAGCAAAACGGGACCAGGAGCGAGTTTGTGACATTGGAAACAGCTGCTCAGCTCCGGGCTCTGCTCGCAGCCCGAGCATCACCTTGGACTCGTTTCTCTCCCTCTGTGACGCGCTCTGGGGGCTTGGTTCCCATCTCCAAAGGGCCCTGAGACCCTCAGGAGGTACCAGAGCAAGGAAAAGTGTGGGTCTCCTGCCTGGTTTCCAGCTGGGCTTTGCCCCTGTGCTGTTCAAGGTTTGGAGGGATGGGAATTGTGTTCGGTAGCCACTGACAGAAGCACTGGGGTTTACCTGGTGTGAGGCTGTGCCAGAAGGAGAAGCTGCCAACTGCAGCCTGGAATATTTTTTGTGGATTTCCTGGGTATCATCTGCTCCCTGTGGTGATGAGAAGGGAAGTGGGAACAGCATCTGCTTTGGAGGCATGAGCACATCTGAGCACCAAACTGGGCTTTTAGAGCCTTAACAAAAATACTGAAGGGCTCCCCTTGCCCCGGAATGACACAGAAGCTCTGAGACAGATTCAGAAACTGTCCTGGGAGATGCTACAGGGAAGAAAAAACATACAAGGTCAATCGGGGCTTGATCCTGGTGGCATCTGCAGCTCCTGCATCCTGCTGCAGTTCCACTCCTGGCAGTACTGTCCCACAGTGACAACTGTGTTCACAAAATCAACCACTCATGGAACAGTCTGGGTTGCAAAGCACCTTAACATTCATCCCCTCCCACGGGGAGGGACACCTTCCACCATCCCAGGGTGTTCCAAGGCCCGTCCAACCTTGAGCACCTCGGGGATGGGGCAGCTGCAGCTGCTCTAGGCGCCTGGGTCAGGGACGGTTCTGTGGGTGGCTGTGGTGGCTCGGGAGGGTCCGGATCTCTTGGTGGCTGTGGTGGCTCTGGGGGTCCCCGGTGTGTCCTGATCTCCTGGTGGCTGTGGTGGCTCGGGGGGTCCCATGTGGGTCCGGATCTCCCGGTGGCTGTGGTGGCTC
>VZTB01009505.1:109505-148828 GCA_013397245.1 Thryothorus ludovicianus
GCTATGCAAAGAAGGGAGGAAAGGTAAAACCCGAGTGGATAAATGTGTGTGGAGCTGGGGAGGTTTCAGTTTGCAGGGAGTGGATCTGGGGGGGAAATGAGGGGGAGTTCTGTTGTTCCTCACACACATGGGAGGAGCACAGAGGTGCTGGGAGAGCATTTGGGGGATTTGGGCACCCCCTGGAAGAGGAGCCTGAAATTGGCACTAAAATTTCTGCACTAAAAGCTGTAAATTTTCATGTTTCTCTTTGCTGACAGAGACAGAACCAGGGAATGTCCTGAGCTGGAAGGGACCCACAAGGATCATCTGCTCCAGCTCCTGTCCCTGCCCAGGACACCCCAACAATCCCACCCTGTGCCTGAGAGCGTTCCCCAAAACTCCCAGAGCTCTGTCAGCCTTGGGGCTGTGGCCATTCCCTGGGCTGTCTGTTCAGTGCCTGAGCACTCTCTGGGATAAAAACCTTTCCCTGATATCCAAGCCAACCATCCCAGACACAGCTCCAGCCGTTTGCCTGGGTCCTGTCCCTGCTCACCAGAGCAGAGATTGGAGCTGCCCACCAGGAGGATGTTGAAGAGCCCAGTGCCCTCAGCTGCTCCTTTGTACCCTTCCCCTCCATCCTCACCATCCTCACAGCCCCCTTCGGGTGCTCTCAAATCTTTGTCTTCTACACAGGAATTACTCCAGAACAATTTGTTTACACGTTTAGGGTGACAGAAC
Source organism: Thryothorus ludovicianus (assembly GCA_013397245.1). Lineage (NCBI taxonomy): Eukaryota > Metazoa > Chordata > Aves > Passeriformes > Certhiidae > Thryothorus > Thryothorus ludovicianus. Next base: position 110,223 of record VZTB01009505.1, read on the forward strand.
CTCCTGTCAGAGTTTCTGTCCCAGCCTCTGCCAGCTGTAGCTTCACCTCGGTGCAAATTTCACACCTCTGCAACGTTCATTTGTCACCTGCCTAACGGTGAGAAGTCTTTGAGTCATTGCTCGATGAAATGACAATGTATTTCTCAGTTCATCTACAAATTCAGAAGCTGAAGTCACCCATTCTTGTGTGGTGAGAGACTGAAAAGCACAATGAGGCCTTGTGGGGAAAGAGGGTGTGTTTGTAAAGCTTACTTCTGCTGCCTGACAAATCCCATTTTCCGGGCTGGGATTTTTCCAGAGCAGCTGTGCTGGAGTTTCCCACAGGTTCCCCCGTGGTAGGAGGTGGCTGGAAAAGGCCATTTATGTTTTTCAGAGTTGTCTAGGAAATTTGGGTACAAAGCCAGCGGAAGGTGATCTGTGGGAGATGTCATTTTTATGGAAAGATGTAAGAAGCAGGATGGAGTTTAGTGCTGAGAATGGAATATTAAAGTCACATGGAAGAGTCATGGGCTGATCCAGAGGAAAAAGTCAAGTGAATCAAAGCCATTTAAAATCACTTCCAATAGATTTAAATGAAACCAAAGTAGAGCAGCTCCACTTTTTAGCCTGATTGCCGACAGAGGGATTCCAGATGATATCGCCGATTCGATCTGAACCCACACCTTTACTTCAGGGCAAGTTTTCCCGAGTTTTTCTCGGAGTCCTGCCTGGCTTGGAGGGCAGGAGGTGTGTGTGCATCACTTCCCAGCCGTTCCCACACGGTGTCAGCAGCTCTCAAGCAGAGCGCTGTGGTCGGTCCTGGTCGCCTGTGGGGAGTTCAGAGGTTTGGCTGGGAGCCCTCTCCCAGGAACAGAGAATCTGAGACCCAAGGCGAGAGGAGAGTGGCTCTGAGGGAAGGACATGGAGGAGACCATGTCCCTGCTCTCCCCTGTCCCAGCTTTCTGTCTCTGCTGGTTCCCAGGGCCAGGATGGCTGCGGCCAAAGGGGGGTGCTGACCACAGGCTGGATGTGCTATGGGTCACTCAGAGCCTGTCTGGGCTGTCCTGTCATTCCTGAGGTTGTCACTCAGGCCCTGGGGACGTCACCAGTGCTTTGGAATGTCCTTTCTGTTCTGAGCTTTTCCTATAATCTCTATTTTTTTTATTTCAGATATCAGAGACGGAAGTGTTTCCATGTTGGTCACTGGAGCTCTGTCTCACGGTGTGTTCCAGGCCGTGTACCATGACCTCCTCCATGGCTCCCTGTGAGGGGAGGCTCTTTCAGCCCTGGTGATAATAAAGGGGGTTCATTTCCCTGCTGGAGCTCAGCAGCAGGTCCTTGGTGAGGGTGGAACACGTACCAGGAGCCCTCTGGGTGGAGCAGCTTTTCTGCAGAGCTGATGTCTCACCAGAGCATCCCCTCGGTGCCCTGGGGCAGCTGGGACAGCACCTGTGGCACAGCTGAGGGGCTGCTCCCCCATCCTGAGCTCCCTGCACCCCAAACCATTCTGTGATTCCATGACGAGCACCTCTGGTGCAGCGGGTGCAGGTCCAGCAGCCACAGCCCGGGGAGTGCCTGGAGCAGGCTGCCCAGTGGAGGCAGGAGGCTCTGGCAGCTTTTCAGGGCTTGTTTGTGGGTGTTGGGGAGACTTTTTCTGTCGGTTGTTCTCTGCAGCTCCGAAACAGGCTCCCGCCTCCGGCTGTTTGGGCTGTGCAGGCAGCGCTGGCACGTGAGGGTGGCTCGCGTGGGGAGAGGTGTGGGGGCCTGCCAGGAGCTGCTGCCAGCACAGCTGGATCAGTCCTGTATGGATCTGGTGCCTTTCCAGGTCTGCTGCAACCCTCCAGAGCCCGGTGGAAGCTGTGGGGGCCCAGCTCTGCCCTGCTCCCCCTCTTTTGGGGGAGTGATGTTTGAGTAGGAGCCTTGTCCCTACCTGTGAGCCCCTGACAAGGCAGGACCCACCTGCAAAAGCGTGAAACTCTTCAAAGGAGCTCGTGCAACACAGCCCAGGAGCTGAGCCTGGGTTAGTCATCCATAAAGGGTTTTGTTTTTCTCCTCTCCCACTCCCCGCCCTGGCACAGGGGTTGAAGCTCTTTCTGGCTGCTTGGTGTGGCCAAAACTTAGAAGAAACACGTTATCTCCCAGGGAATCAGTCAACTCTGCCCTGAAAACATGAGTTTCTCTCTGTGCAGCCCCAGCAGCTGGGGTTTGCCCCGGTGGGGTTGGATTGTGCTGTGATTGCCCCGGAGTGAAACCAGGGCTGCTGGGACACGTGCGTGTGCTCGCTGAGCTTCACGTGGAGGTGGGACATTCCCTGGTGAGACAAAACCTGCAGGATCCAGGAACCGGAGAGAGAAGTTCTGATTTTGGTAGAGAGCAGCATGCACAGACTCCAAATCCTGGAAGGCCTTTTTGTCTATTTTATTGGAAATTACTTGGCCTTTTCTTCTCCTGCAGGATGACTCTGGACATTAGTATTGTCCTTCAATACACAAAAATTTCCCAATACAGCCCCTGATGGCTTGACAGTAATTTTGGTGCACTCAGTGGCACAGAGAGGAAAGTAGCTCTGCTTGTTAATGTTTTTTTTTTTCGACAATTGAATTAAAAACAAAACAGCAGGAAGGGAAGTTTCAGTTCCTGCACATGAGGAGCTGCAGGGGCTCAGCAGTGACAAATGCCTGGGCTGGCTCTGCAGCTGCCCTGCACGTGGAGCCAGAAGGCTCCATATCTGTCCAGACCTGAATGAGAGTTCTACAACAAGCTGGGGCAGTGACAGGTGGTGGTTGGATATCAGCACTTGACTCTCTGCTGGTTTAATATCAATACTCAACTCTGAAGAACTGGGGTCTTAGTGAAAGTGAAAAAATAACTTTCATTTTGGGCAGGTTGGTGGCTGCCACAGCTGGGCTTGGAAACTGGCGATTTCTGCTAAATCTGAACGAGTGAAATTGTGCAAGAGGCTGTGAGGGCTCCCACAAGTGGGATGAGCACAGAGCCAGGGATATTGGACCTGGTTTTAGTGCTTGGGGAAGAGCAGGACAGGCTGGGGACACTACTCCCACTCTGGGGCTCTGAGGTGGTCTAGCAGTGGATTGTGCTGCTGCCATTGAATGCAGCAGGATGCTTCTTCTCTGGTTATTTTTCCTTATATCTCTACCTTCTTGTCCCCTGCTTGATGCCAAGAGCTGGCTCTGAGTTGACCTGGCCACCTTCTACAACAAAAAAAGTCCCAGTCAGGCTTTGATTCGCTCGCTTTGAGGTCAGGAAGCTGCTTGTGATGACACAAACACAGGGCAGGTGAGGTCTCAGCTGTCTCAGGTCCCTCTTGCAGTGGCCCAGGGATGGACAGGACCCCACCGTGCCCCCTGGGGGATGTGCCCCAGCTCTGCCAACAAGGACAGTTGACCCTACAAGAAGTTCTCCCCCGAGATGTGACACCTCCACCCCCAGAACAGGAATTTGGTTTTTTTTCCTTACAAAAGAAGCCGTGAGGAGGAAGGCATGGCCTGCTCTCAGCTATTCTGACTGATGCAATGTGCCCCCACCCTTCCCCATCACCCACAGGAATTATTTTTAGGGTTTGTTTACCTCACTGGGTTCCAGCTCATTCTTTTTTAGGGTGACAAGGACTTCCCTCACGCAGCTGCCCAGGTGGCACGAGAGAAACCACAGCCCTGCCTGGAGAACTTTCCCCTTCCCATCAAGTGATTTACCAGGGGCAGTGCCACAGAGAGGGAGGTGACACCGGTGCCATGCTCTGGGGCAGCTGGGAGCAGCTGCCAACTCCCCCAGTGCCAGTTTAGCTGCTCCTCATCCCAGTTTGGCTCCCACCCAGCCCAGATCCATTTGGCACTAAGGGCTTTCAAACCATGACTTAAAAATACGCGTGCCCAGAGATAAAGAATTGTCAGGGAAGGAGAAATGAGCAGCAGTGATACTTACCCAGGGCTTCTGAGTGATGCAGAATTCCCCACAATAACCTGGAACAGGGATTGCAGGAACCACCCAGACTCCACACAGCTGGGACTGGGCAGTCACTCCCTCCCCTACCTTTGTGTAGAGTAAGGCAAACCTGTGTCCCCTTTCTCTAATGAGGACCAGAGTTTTATTGGCTTTTTAAAGAAGAGTTGAAACTGTGGAAGGAAATAGGCATCTCTTGCTGGTGAAATGTACTAAGATAGGTGAAATCCATCCGAGAAATACACTCTTTTTTTTTAGTAACAAATTCTATGTGACTTACCTGCGATATTTGTGGCCCAAGGTGTGATTTTGTGTGGTTGCTTGGTGGGTAATTTTTACCGGTTTAAGTCAGGGCTTTAAGTTGGAGTCTGTTTTCTTAATCAGGACAGTTGCTGAATATTGAGTTTGGCTCACAGTCACCTCAGAGGAGCAGGGGGAATGGTTAAAAGTGCTGTGGCTCCCTGCAGATCCCCAGTTCTTGCTCCAAGCCCTGCTCAACCAGCTGCACCTCGTGCACAAACGAGCTCATGGGGCAGCTGAGGACCTGGCCATGCTGAGACTCAGCGTTTATTTAAGGATCCCTGGGTTTGGGCTTCTTAAGTTGTGTTGTTCTGTAGTCTGGAGTTGCTTCTGGAGTGTCTGGGCCAGGTGTTGAAACTCACTTTGTCCTTTCTCTTTCGGGAGAAAACGTGAGGCTTTCATTGCTCAGTGAAAGCAGAAATGTGCCTGAGCTGTGGCACTCGGCTGTCAAGCTTCTGTCTCCTCCTGTTCTTTGAGTTTCTTCCTCTTTGATTCCGTGATTACAATTACAAGGCACTTTTTGTGAAGGATATGGGTGCCCCCTCACTCCCCCTGTGTGCTTTGAGGCACGAATTAGCTGGGGAAGTCGGGCAGGAGCATTGTGTGCGTTGTTTTAGTTGCAGTTCCTACTCTCACTCTGGGTGTGGGTTATAGTTCTCAGAGCTGCTGCCTCTCCTTGACAGCAATTCCCACAATAACGTGGTGGGTTATTACTGAATTTTGATTAAATATGAACAATAAAATTCTACAGCTCAAAGAACTTTCACTTCAAGGTTGATGAGCAGCCATTAGGTAAATCCAGCTGTGGAGCAGCATCAAGACTGGTGGGTTAATAGTTAAAATAAAAACTCCTTAACGTGCTGCTGACTTGTTTCTTTTCTAATCCATCAGCAGATGAAGTAAACCAACATTTTTCTATTTAGTTTATTTTCCACGCTCTCTTTCCTGCAGGGCAGCACTGGTATGAGGCTGAGCTGATCAAACAGCTCCTGACAGGACAGAAGGATTGACAAGGACTCTACAGAGATGGAGAAAATGCAATGGAAAACCAGAAGAATTTTGTTTAAATCATTATAATTTATTTCTCTCTAGTAGCAAAATATGGTGAGTTTTCAGACATCAGTGAGGAACCTGAGGTTGGGATCTTAGGTCAACGTTAACATGACTCATCTAAATTAGATGCAAATTTTTTCTGTCCGTTAAATTTAACCAGGGAAAGCCAAGCACCCTGACATCACCCCTGCCTCACTGAGGCACCTGCTGCAGCTGTCCCAGAGGGTGCCTCTGCACCTCAGTTTTGGAAGCAGCTGTGTGTTATCCTATTTGGAATTCATCTGGTCTGTAAGGACCTCTGAAGAACTCTTCATTTGCAGTGGGGGAATGGGTTTTGTCTGCAGGACACAGGTACAGCTCTGTGTGCTGGTGGAGCACTTTCCTGGCTGGAACAAGGTGAATGGATTCCACATAAAAAGGTTTCATGGGAGCTGAGTGTTCCCCGGGTACATTCATGAGCTGATTGAACTTTGTCTGTGTAAAGCAGCTTTACATATTGAATATACATTAACAATATATTGTTACTGATGAGGAAAACTGCAAATTCCCTGTGCTGGGGGTGTCTCTGGCTCTGGCCAAGATCATGATAGCTCTGTCTTCCCAAATAAGGATGATAAGGAAACCAAGAGCAAATAGCTGTTCAGTGTCAGTTGTCACCCCCTGTTTCATGTGACAGAGAAGCAGCACTTCTGTACAGTTACCTGGGCATTGTAAATGAAAATGAGTTCACAGCTGAGCACAGATGGGTAACACAGATTCTCTTCTCGAATCCCAGCCCTTGGCAAAAATCCCACACACCAGAGGTAAATGGTTTATGGAGAATTTATTTCAATTTGGTGGCAACCAGGTAAATAACTGGAGGTGCTGTCTCAGACCGAGCCAGTGCATTCTGTCTTGGAAGGCTGATTTTAATCCTCAATTCTCTAAGGCAATTCTCTCCAACCCATGAACCAGAGTTCTCTGTGCCAATCCTGATGGATCCATAAAAAGGATAAATGTCTTTAGTGAGTGTTTTGCAGCTCGTGGCTCTGTGTGTTCAGGGAAACATGGACATGTCTCCCCTGTCGGCCCTGGGAGCAGCTCCAGGCTCCACTGGTGATGGCTCTGGGAGAGCTGGGTGCTGTGGGGTCAGAGCACACAGGACAAGGACAGGGACAGCTGCACAGAGTGTGCAGCAGCTCCTCCCAGCTGATGTCCCACGACAGCGCTTCCCAGAGCGCTCGTCTGTCATCAGGAATCTTCGCTCGTCCTGTAAAAGCGCCAGCTGGAATTACAGCCCGGGCTCCTCCAAGGTCTGGCTTTCCATGACAATAATCTGCTGTTCAGCTGCCGTGGCCCTGGCAGTGGTGGGACTGAGTTCAGATCAAACCTCAGCGAGCGGTGCCTTTGTTGGTGCCGACTGCACGGATGCAGAACACGCCCCGGTAGCTTATGAGTGAAATACAGATCTGACTTCAAAGGCAGCTGAAGTTCTGCTAGAAGGACTGGGAAGGGAGGAGAAAACCCACATTCATATTTATCTCAAGGTCAGCAGCTGATAGCCCAGAAATAGAAGTAAAGTGGAATTTGTACTTTTCCTAATAGAGTTATGAGAGGCTACAATATTATACAAAGTAATTGAAATTACGGCCAGAGTTTGGATGGATTTCGCATTAGCTGTGGTCATGTCTCACTTTTCATGGGGGGAGGCAGAGCAGTCGTGTCCACAGCTGGGGTTGTGGGTTGGATCCAGCCCGAGGCTGCGGGTGCAGGTTTGCCTTGGGCTGACTCAGTGCAAGGGCATTTCTGTGGGATTGCAGAGCTGCTGGCTCGTTAAAAGCAACATCCAAAGCAAGGGTGATGCTCCCTGCAGCTCAGCTCCAAACGACAGATCTGCTGCACCAACCTCTGTTTTCTCTTGGTACTTGTTGCTTTTAGGGTAAATGTTCTATTTCGAGCGTTTCTCATTTTGACAGGGAAAGACTAAGCTGAAGGTGAAATGACAGGAGAAATTGTAGACTCACCACCTCTCCCTTGCTTTGCTGTTAGTGACAACTCTTTTGTAAAGTCTCTCCACCCCTGGGACATTGGCCAGCAATCCTCACTGCGTGAAACAGAGGAAGCCTGGATTTTCCCTGTTGACTTCTCTGCAGTGTGGCAGGTCTTGCTCTGAATTCTACAGAAAATGTCCAAAACCATTTCAGCTCGAGCAGAGCGTGCCTGGAGCTCTGCTCACGGGGAGAAGGTGGTGGTTGTCTCTGTCTCCATGGCGAAGGAGGACCTCTTGTTGTCACGGCAGGAGGTGAGCTGCCACAGGCGCTCCTGGCTCAGGCAGCCCAGCATCTTCAGCAGCTTGAAGAGGTCGGTGCGGAATTTGACGCCGATGAAGGCGTAGAGGAAGGGGTTGAGGCAGCATCGGAAGCAGGCCAGGGTGTAGGTCACGTCATCTGCCACGTCCAGCTTCTTGCTCTCCTCACACGTCTGGTTGAAGGCTGAGATGGTCTTGGCCAGCATGACGCTGTTGTAGGGCAGCTGGAAGATGACAAAGACGATGACCACGGCGATGATGACCTTGATGGCTTTGTTCTTCTCAAAGTTGCGCGCCTGGAGTAACGTTTTGATGATGATGAGGTAGCAGAAAGACATGACCAGGAGGGGAATTAAGAAGCCAAACACCATTTGGGACACTTTGATGCCAGTGTTGAAGGTCTGCAAGTCATTAGCGATGATGGAACACTGGGGATTGCTGTTTGAGGTGTTCACACCACTGTGAACCAGCTCAGGGGTCGAGAGGATGAAGGCCAGGAGCCAGATGAGGCTGCACGTCACCTTGCTGACAAAAATCATCCGGGGACGCAGACGATGGGCTGAGGCTGCCTGGACGATGGCGAAGTACCTGTCAATGCTGATGGACAGGAGGAGCAGCATCCCGCTGAAGAAACTAATTTTGCAGATGCAGTAGATGGCTTTGCAGGCAAAGCTCCCAAAAAGCCAGTGTTTGGCTGCATTCGTGGCCCAGAAGGGGAGGGTCAGCAGGAAGAGGATGTCTGCCACAGCCAGGTTCAGCAAGTAGATGTCTGTCATGGTCTTCAGCCTCTTGAAGAAGATGTAGGTGAGCATCACCAGCACGTTCCCCAGCAGACCCATGAGGAAGATGAAGCCGTACATGGCTGGGAGGAAGGCAGCACGGAAGTTACGGACCTCCTGCTTCTCACACAGGGACTCGAACATGCTGTAGTCGATGGTGCTGTTGATGTCGTAGTCATCAGTGACATTGTCCCCAGCACAGAACTAGAACAGGAAAAAGAAGAGTGTGTTGGGATAACGACTGTGCTGCCTGTGCTGGGAAAGGAGCATGGAGAGAAGTCCCAGGGAGTTCCCAAGTGCTGTCTCAAGCCAACATCACCAACAGAGCTGACACAAACTCGTGGCTGAAAGTGTTTCCCATAAATATGTGAGGTTTGGGGCTTTTTGGGGGGCTCCAAGTGGGAATTCCACCAGAAATGTTTCGTACTCAGCCAAAGTAACACCTGCAAACCCTCAGATGTGTGGCAGCTTTCCAGAGTGTTCCAGGGCCTGCCTCCAGCTGTGCGTGCACAGCTGGCTGTCAGATAAAATGTGAGAAATAAAACATCCTTCAGCTAAATTAAAAATCAACGAAGGAGACCGTGAGGAAGCAGGGTGAGTGCAGCAGGAAGCTGTTTCCGTGTTGGCCTGGACACGGGGCCGGCATCTCCTTCAGGCCCCCGATTTCAGTTCTGATTACTTTTGTTTCATCTTCCTACACTGCCATAACCTGCGGGGCAGACAGAGCCTGCGGTATCTGTGCCCTGCTTTTTGTGACTTATTAGTCTCCAGAACCTTCTCCCCACCGCACAGACATGAAAGGTTTCCCCTGGACACCCCCACCCCTTTATCAGAGAGCATCTCGGTGCTCTCCATTCTCAGCAGGTTTGGCTCTCACCACATCCTGCCAGCAGTGAAAGGGAAAAGCACTCGGCTCTGCCTGCGGGCTGAGCCCTGGGAAGCCCCATGGGCTGGGGAGTGGTCACTGCTGCCAGGGGACCACGGGCACCGGGACCATGTCCCAGGTTTGGGAGCAGGTTGTGGCACAGCTCCTTGCTTGGGATCATCCTTGCTGGGCCAGGGGACTCTGAGCAAAAACAGGCAGGGGAAGATGCTGAACTCTTCCTCCTTGAGCGCATCCCTCTCCAGCTCTGCGCTTGGTCAGAGCCCAGCACCTTGAGCAGGAATTTGGAGAGAGCAGGAACAGGCTGCTCCCTGCAATCAATGTGGTGCACTCCTGTCTGTCCTGGAAATGCTCATTCTGGGGCTAAAAGGGGATTCACATAGCCCAGGCCATCTGAAAATCATTGCGTTTGTCACAATTTTTCTCTCCTTGGTTTTGTTTCTTTTGTTTGTTTATCTGTAGCTGGGCTCTGCTCTCACCTCCCACCTCCCACAGCTGGATCCTGGGGTGAGCAGCTGTGTCCCCACATATTTCTGGGACTGTGGGTGGCTGCTCTGAGTTTGTGAGATCCCCCTTTACCCACAACACAAAGCAGCTGGATTTCAGCAATGTTGTTGAGAACATCTTACCTGAAAAACAAGCGGCAGGCTGAAAACAAGGGTGACCTTTAGCTGCTTGCCTAGGGAAGAAGGAGATGCTGTGTTAGTGGCAGAATGGGGTTTTCCACATGGTTCTCACTTTGAAAAAGCAGTGGGTCATGCTGTCCATGGCATTGTGAACCCTCACCACTGCGGAAACCAAAACCTGGGGCAGATGCCAGCAAGATAACCCAGGGTCATGTGGATTGCTGTCAGAGCACTGCTGGAGACTCAGGAGTCTGGCCCCTCTGGCTGCATGAAATCACACAAGAGTTTGGGTTGGAAGGAGCCTCTAAAGGTCATTCAGTCCAGCCCCCTGCAGTGAGCAGGGATGTCTTCAACTAGACCAGGCTGCCCAGGACCCCGAGCAGTGAAGGTGGAGAGCTGAGGACTCTTAACTTGGGCACAGTGCACCCATTTTGATTTTATCCATTACTTTTCCCTGCAGGCAGCCAGCAGCCTTTCCTTGTGTCTGAGCAGTGAGGATGCAGCTTAATCCATGTGAAAATATCCAGCTGTGAGGGCCATAAATCCTGCACAGCTGTGCCCGTGTGGTGCCTGGGCTATGGAGAGGAGAGCTCAGCTCCCCACGGGACAGATAGAGCTGGAGCTGGCTGAAATTTATTGCTTGTCTCTAAACGTCAAGAGTTGGCTCCTGCTGCCTTGGGATATGAAAATACAGGATGCTGACAGCTGGGAGGGAAAACCAAATTCAGGGCCAGGTGTGAGGGTGGTGAGAGCAATCTCAGCCTAGCAGCCTCTTCCTGCTGTGGTTAGCAGGGCAGGGGCCAGGGAAAGCTTTCTCCTCGTTGGTTTTACAGCTCATGCCAGCCTCTACCTCAGGCAGTTGTCACTGAAAGCTGCTCAGCTGGAAGGTGGCAGTGAGAAATCCCTGGGCTCCACTCTGGTGTGAGGAGGAGATGTGTCCTGCCCTGAGGGATGCTTTGGTCCAGAATGTCCCTCCAGGCACTGCCTGGTCCCTGCAGCCCCTCACTCCCTGTGGGTTTTCTGCTCTGGGGGCGTTGAGCAAGGAGATACTTTTGGCTTTCAGCTGCCTGTTCCTGCTAGAACTCTGCCTGGCTCCTCGTGGCCTGGTTGTTCATGAACGTGACTGATTCCTGAGTCTGCTGGACTCAGCTCTGCTTGGTTTCTGCTTGGTTTCAGTTTGGAGCCTGCTGTGCCAGGCTTCTGCTCAGGATGATGAACTTCCACTCCAGGTAACTGCACCCACTGCACCAAGTCCCTGTGTTAAGTCACATGCAGCAGCTTCACTCTTAACAGATTGTGTTACCTGTGAGTGGAGATGTTTTTTAATACGTCAGGGTGATGTGTGGGTGAGAGATCCTCAACCACGTGTGAAAACTCGTGTTGCTCATCCCCAGGCCTGTGTGAGCGCCTCCCCTGAGGTCTCTAAGAAGCTCTGTCTCACCTTCCCCCCTTATTTTCCTCTTTTGTGCTCGTGCAGCTGTGTGCTCGGTTGTGTTCATCCTCTCCTCACCTTCTCCGAACCCTCCTGGGGTGTCTGAGAGGCTCCCATGGGAACCCTTAGTGCAGGTGACTCAGGAGTGGAGCAGGGCAAGGCAGGCACTGAGGGTGAAGTGAAGCTTGTGGCTGTTCTGTCCAGCCAGTGGCTTTCACTCTGACCAGTCCCAGACTGCAGGATGAGGTTTGATGTTGGCTGTGGTTGTTTCCCCTTGAAACTGCTGCCCTGGATTTTGTGTATGACACAGGACCACACACTAAAAGCCCCAAGGACTGAGACCTAGGTGGGTTTAAGCGAGCACAGACTGTAACTGTCCTTCCTGCCTGGGATGCAGGCACAGGGTCCCTGACCCTGCAAACACCACAGCAGCCTTTAGTCTCCTGTTGCACCTTCTAAATAGCCTGGTTTCCCTGGGGCTCCTGGAGCTGCTGCTCCTGGCTGCCTGTGGATGGGTGATGAGCTCCTGTGCTGGTAGCTCAGCCCCACAGGAAATTACCCCTGTGGCAGCTGGATAAGAGGCAGAGAAGAACTGCCCTCATTCCATTTAGGTGGGAAAAGCACCCGCCTAAACCAGACTCCACCAGCTCTCTGTGGCTTGGTTTGCAAACTCCAGGTCCAGCCCTGACTTAACCTGACCAGTCCCAGCCCCAGCCCTGGTGAGGGCTCCTTTGCTCTGTTCTGTTTTCTTATCACCCAGTGAAGGTCTAGAAAAACAGGACTGAGAACGTGACTCAACCAACTCCTGAAACAGTTCAGCCCATATAATTCCTTTGAAGATCATCTTAGGTTTCTTTTTTTCTCTCTCTTCTCAGTTGCTGTTTCAAGTGTCTTAAATGTCAAATGACTTTTCAATATGAAGAAAGCCTGCGCTGTTTCTGCCCCTCTTCTGTGCCCCTACCTCAGATTACACATTTGCAAAAGCACAACCAGAGAGGCCCTGCTGCCTCCTGCTCCCTCTGCACCAGTTTGAGCATGTTTGTGTCACTGGTTTCAGTCAGACTGGACAGGACTTGAATCTCCCCAACCTGTCTTGTAGTCTGGGGCAGTGGGTAGAAACAATTCTTGTGACACGAGTCTTGCTCTGCAGTTTATCAGGCAATTTAGGTACATTTCTTTACTTTTTCTTTCTTTTTTTACACCTCCTGGCAGTTGGCTGCTGTGGGTATTTTCTGAAAGTTTTTAAAGTTTTGTTCCTCAAAATATTAAGGAAAAAAAAGCCCCTCTCAAAAGTCCCTGCGACCAGTTGCACTAGAAACCTCATATATAAAAATACACCAAAACTCCAGCATAGCAAATGAGTCAGCCTGGCCCTAAAGCCCCGGGTCAGCCCCCTTCTCTCTCAGCCTGGGAGGTGCTGCTTTGAGGCCATCCTTGTCCTGAAGGACCTGGAAACAGGTGGAAAAGGGAATTGCTCCATGGCAGTGAAGGAAGGAAGGGTCTGTTCATGGCAGCCCCTGAGTTTCACAATCTTCCTCCACAGTGCAAGCCCAAGGGATGGAATTCACCCCTTGACAGCTGTTGAGCTGCTCAGGCTCCCTCAATAGCAAAGGGAAAGGTGCTTCTAAGCCCCAGTTCAGGTGCCCTGGGGTGGGCACCTGGGGCACAGTTCAGGCTCTGCTGTGGCAGAAGGGTGGGTGACTTTGGACAGGTAGACCCCTCCCAGTTTATCTGGATCTCCCTCAGCAGCAGCTACTAATTGTGAGCAAGGAAAGAACAGCAGCAGGAGCAATGCATCCCATCAGGTGTGCCCAGAAAGGCTCTGACAGTGGAAGTATTTGGTGTCAGGACATCTGCCTGGAAGGGGGGAGAGGCACAGCCCTGAGGGTGGTTGATGAGATCACACAAATGACCTCACAAGGGTCTGGCTGCTGCCACAGCCGAGGGATGCACGAGAGCAAAGCAGGAATTGAGAATGCTCTAGGGAGCACTGGCAAAGCTGAGCAAACCTTCTCTGGCCAAAGCCTCATGGTGAAAGAACGTTTTTTGGCCATCCAGAACTGCAAATCAGAAGTTTCTGCCTCAGCACGTGTATAGGCAGTGATTAACCTGCTCTCTGTATTTTACACATGTACTGGTTTCTGGCGCTGCTTCTCCAGCAGTACGAGAGGCTTTTGGGGAAAGAACCAGATATTTCTGAGAAAAGATAATCATACTTAAGCCATCTAAAAACTATTGGCAGTTAACAGCCTGTTCTCCCCCTTCCCCTCCTCACAACTGGCAGAGGAAAGACACTCATCTCAGGAGTGGACCCAGTGAAACCCAGTCATGCTATTATTTCATGTGTTCACTGATCTATCACAGAAGAAAGTTAGTAATTATCTACCTCGACTCCTTTCAGGAAACTGAATCAAAAGATAAGCAGAGAGAAGCAAGTAAAAAATTTCCTGCTGAAGTGAGCCAGTTGTGTTTTAAGGAAAGCACCACGGTGGTGCATCTTCGAGGGAAATGAAATACTCCTCTGAAATACAATAGTAGAGCAAAAAACCCAAAGCAGGATTATTATAATCTGGTCAGGTTCTCACTGACTCTTTCTTTTCCCTGTTGTGATTAACCTTTCCCAGGAGCTAAGTTCAGCTGCCCTTGGGCTCTGAATCCCTTGGAACAAGCAGCCCACAAAGCACTCAGAGGATGATGCAAAGGCCAAAAGTTTAAATGAGAAGAATGGTGTGTGGTGAGCAGGTCCAGCTGGGTGTTTGTTTGGATGCAGGGATTCCAAAATCCAGGAATTTCCTAAGCCATTGATTGCCAGAGGCTCTGAGGAGACATCCAGGAGAAAGAAGTCTCCCTTGGCCCATTCCCTGCTCCTGCCTGGAGGGTCCTGTGGGACCTGCTCCCTCTTTTTTCTGCATCCCCCAGAGCTTGCTGCATCCCTGGAGCATCCCTGGAGCATCCCCAGAGCTTCCTTTATTCCCCAGAACTTCCTGCATCCACCCCCCTGACCATCCCAGAGCCTCCTGCATCTCCAATCCTGCTTCCCCCAGCGTTCCTGCAGGTATTTCTTAACAGAAATAATTTGCAAAATTTGGATGGACTTTGCAAACGAAGTCAGCTCTTCTTGCTCCCAATTGATTCACTGAATTAAAATGTTGCCAGGGAGAGTATTATCTCTCTCTCTCTCTCTCTCTTTTTCCTTTCTTTTTTTTTTTTTTAATTTAATTAAGAACACAGAAGAAAAGGTGTGAATTATGCTAGATTCAATTTGCTTTGGAACAAAAGTGCTCCTTAAAATTGCCTCCCAACCTCTTTTTCTGTGTTTATTTCTGAAGTGATTTGAGGTTTTCGAGCTTCTAAAAGAGAACCGTACCTTTTCTTTCTTTTTTTTTTTTTTTTAAATAGTAGAAATGAGGAAGATGAAAGTCTTTATACAGTTTAAATAATCTGATAGAAGTGCTCCTGTGTCACAGGGCAGGGACTGGGCATCATTAATAAAGCTGAAGTCAGAGCCCGAGGCTGCAGCCCAGGTACTCACCCCTGTCCATGGTGTGGTTCCAGCAGGATCCAGTCACAGAGGTAATGAGAGCATCACCTACTCCAGTGCTGCCTGCAGCTCCTGCCAGGGACCCTCCTCGGGGAACTCTGCTTTTATACTTCCTGCCCCCCTGTGAGGAGCTCACAGGCACCCTGATGTCACTGACATGTAGTAGACCCTCCCCCTCCTCCTGCTGCTCATGTGCTCAGAGCTGTGCTGAGCTCTCGGGGTGCTCAGGTGCTGCCTCAGGGTGTTCCGCACACCCGGAGCTGTTACTGACACTCGGGGAGGTGAAGTGGGCTCTGCTTTTGGGCTGACACGTGGGGAATGGTCTGTGGTGAAGGAAACGGGAAGGAGGCTCTTTCTTACCTCCCCTCTCCAGTAAAATCCTGCTTCATCTGTGGAGCCCTCAGCGCTGGAGNAACTGTTTTGGGAAGGATGTTCAGGATGAAAAGTCTCAGTGCACAGGACTGCCCATGACTGATAGCCCCTCGTCCCTCTCCCTCTCTACGCTGTCAGCAGCTCAGTGACTTCCCCCCTTTCTGGGTATTTTTGTCATCCCCTCAAGGCTCTGCACTTTGGCAGTGTCATGCCTTCTCCCAAAGCTTTCACTTGGTGGGTGGCAAAGAGGGCTCTGCTCTTGGAGCAGACCCCTCAGATAGAGAGGTTGTTTCTCAGACAGAAACATCTCCAGCTCCTCACAAACTCACTTTTCTCCTAAGCCAGGCTCACCTAGAAGTGATGCCTTTGGCATCTTGTCCTCTCTGTCTTCTTACCCTTCTTAGTGCTGTTGCTGCAGCCAGGTGGAAAAATAAGGCATCACAGGATGGAATCCCAGCCCAAATTAAATATATCTGCAACTATATCTGAGGGTAGTTTTGAGGCTCCTGTGGATTGTCTTGGGTCCTTTATGAAGACTCAGATCCAGTTTCAGAACCTCCTTCAACGTGGTCCCAGCCTAACTCAAAATTCTTCCCAGTGCTTCCCTGTCAGTGGAACAGGCTGGTGTGGTTCTGAGCCCATCCTGGGGTGCTCAGGGTCAGGATTTTGGGGTTTTTGGGGGGCAGGGTGCTTGGGGCAGGAGAACTGTGACCGTTTTCCTCTGCTCACACAGGGCCACCGTCCCTCGCCTTGGCGCTGTCTGAGCGCGGCGCTGACTCCTCCGCACCTCGCCTGGCCCTTATCTCAGCCAGCAGGTGCCGTTCCCATCTCTGCAGCTATTTATTGCTCTGCTTGCCTTTGCTCATCAGGTATCCAGGCAGGTACGCTGCCTCGAGAGCCTTATCTCGTAACCACTTCCGCCAAGGAGCACCAGAGATGAAAGACTTCCCTTGGGTAAAGGCAGAATACCCGGAATCAAGGGGTGTAACAGCGCTGTGGAGGCTTCACACGGGGTCACAGCACTGCCTGGGGAGCTGTGGGTGTGCAGAGGGGCACGGGCCCCTCAGGCTGCTCTGTGCTCACCCTGCTCCAGGGAGAGGCACCCGGCAGTGTTCTGGTGGATCCATCCACCAAAAAATGCCAACTTTGGCTGAAGCCAAAGGTGAGAGAGGGGAGGCAGGCAGGTGGTTTGCAAAATAATCAATTTGCTGTCTGTGTATGACACTGAACTTCTTGTACAGTCACGTTTTATACCCAGGGAGTTCTCAGAACATTTATTAAATTTTTGCTTAATTTCACTGTTTGTATTTGAGGCCCATTTCATGCCTGAGTGATTCCATCTCTTTGACACGTTACCTGAACCTGGGTGCCCCATAAGCTTCTTTTCACAAAACTGTGATCCTGTGTGAGCAAACAGACCAAACTCAGACAGTGCCAGGCCTGAGCTGTGCCCATGAAAACCATTGCACTGTGCATAGAACCTATTTGTTACTCCAAAGTTAATTACCCTATAAAAAGAATCAAATGACCAGGTATTCCAGTCTCTGGGTCCCTCTGCTCCCCTCCAGCACCCAGAAGAGTGGAAATCAGTGATTTAATCCTGCTGCCCAGGCTGCAGCAGGAGCTGGGTGGCAGCTTTCATCCACAGACTTCTCAAGGAAAACACACTCCTGATAAATCCCACAGGAAGTTGCTCAGAGAGATTTCAGTTCAGTTTTCATTGGTACCACTTGAACTGAAATACTGAGTTGAACTGAATGGCACTGTGTAATCTCAAATTGTCCTGACATTAAATTGCAGCTCACTCAGCATTTGGAGCATCACAAGGAAGTTTAGCTCTGTGTTTCACATCTCTGACCTGTGCGTAAAACTGGAATTCCTATGGGATGTCCCAACACAGTCTCACAGATATCCTGAGGTGGGAAAAATCCCAGAACTCCAGGAAAAGGTTCCCAGGCACCATGTGCAGGTTGGGGAACCTTTGAAATCAGAACTCAGGGCTTTGCCTAAGGAGATGGAATTCGGTCTGAGAGAAGCACAACATGGGATGTTCTTACATCCTGGATTCAAAACTTTTTCATGTTTTCCACCAGTTTTTCTTCAGGTGATTTGAGATGGAAACACCCTGTTCCACCCTTTGGCTGACATGAGCCATGGGAAGGTTTGTCCATGACAGGTTTGTCTCTGAGGCTGGAGGAAGCCAGGGGTGCCCAGACAGAAGTGTTGGTGAGTTCAGGGTGGACCTTTCTCAGCAAGTCACATCCTTGCACTGACGTCTGTCTGCTGCTCCCTCTGCCTGGCAATGCCACCCCGAGGTGCTCGGGATCTCCCAGCCCTGGCCTTGCTCCTGCCCAGACCCCTGCTCTGACGTCTGGGGACATCCAGGAGGGTTTGTGGTGGAAGTTGGCAGGGTCGCTCCAGGCGGGTGCTGACGTTGTTGTTCCTCAGGCAAATATAAAATAGCAGAAGTGAAATCATGAGTAAATTCCTGACCTTAAGAGTGGCACCAAGCTGGGATTCCTCACACAGCAGAGTTCTTTGAGCAGATGTAGGGGATGCCCTGAGAAACATCTTGTGATTTTGATCTCACCACCAGGTTATTAACAGATCCTTATCATCTGGAGGGAGGAAGCAATCTGTGCAGCGCCAGGCTCTGATTGGGATGCACAGCTGCCCATGGTGGTCAGCCACAGCAGAGAAGGGCACACCCAGTGTCACTGGAAATTCACCTGCTTTGTGCCCACATCATGTCCTAGGTGATGGCCTGGCTTTCCAGTTTGTTTTTTTTTTTTGAGGAAAAGTAATCATGGTACCAAACTGGCATCTGCCATGCACTAAACAGTTGGACATCAGCAGGAATTTCTTCATGGGCTGGGTGATCAGGCATTGGAAGGGGCTGCCCAGGGAGGTGGTGGAGTCCCCATCCCTGGACATGTTCAGGGACTGGATGTGATACTCAATGCTCTGGTCTGGTTGGTAAGGTGGAGATCAGTCACAGGTTGGACTTGGTGGCCTTGGAGGTCCTTTCCAACCTAAATGACTGTGATTCTTATTGGTGTTCCGTCCAATATTCCCAGGAGGTTGTGCCTGAGCTGTGCCCTCGCTGTTTGCCTGTCTGGCAGCTCTGTGGTGTTTTCACCCCAGGGGTCCCTCAGGCTCCCAGGATGTCACAGCTGAGGGCTTGGGGACAAGGCCAGGCCTGCAGGAGCTCAGGGTCACCTTCCACTGAGAGGCTCCAAGGCGAGGGTGAAGGAAAGGAGCCGCTTCTGATGGAGGCTTTGGATTCAGAGTTTTATTCCTGGCCCAAGGGCCTGTGAGTCCAGAAACTGCTCCAACAGAATCCCGAGCACATGGCAGCCCAGGGCTTTGAACCGGGGACAGGGGAGGGAAGGGACACAGGTGACACCAAGCAGGGACGGGGGGAAGGCCTGAGGGACAGAGGACACTTGGATGGCCCCGTGTCTGTGCAGGGCTGGGAAGCATCTTTTGAATTGTGCCAACCACTCCACACCATTCTGAAATGCCAGGGCTGACAGGCAGCACTCATCAGGAGTCAGGCTGTGGAAGGGAGGAATGATTGACAAACCTGGCAGGGAATTATCAGGGAGGGGCCTGGGATATCCTGAGACACACCACAACAGATTCTATTCCATGAAAGCAGTGCCCTTATCCTGGAGCCCAGGAATTGAGCTGTGAGGAGAGAAAGAGACCTGAAGATACCACTGAGGAGGGGTCAGGCTGGCAGGGACAGTGACACTCCCCTTTCCAACCCCAGGGTGAGAAGGGCAATCCAGGTGATCAGCCACTGACCACATGCGCTGCTGGTCCCTCTGTCCCTCAGGGCAGGGCTGGGCAGCTTCCCATGGCATCTGCTCCCTCTCGTCTGCCCACACTGCCTGGGCTGTTTGCAGAGGGGCTGTGATGAACAAACAGATCCTTTCTGGCCTGGACATGAAGGAGACAGTGGTCACCTCAAAATGATGGGTGGGAGAGGAGAGGTGATTGAAAGTGGGAAGAAAAACTCCTGGGATGTTATAGAAACTATGTGAGGGGAGCATATGAGCACCAGCTGTGTCTAGAGATGGTTTGAACCTTCCCACCCAGGTAGGAAAACTGCTGGGCAATTCCCACAGGATATCAATCACTAGTGAGCAGTGAATCATTTAGAGACATAACAAGATATGGTTTAGGGAGCTAAAGGGATATTGATCAAAGAGATAAAGCATTATGGCCCTTAAAAATAATTGAGAGTTGAAGTGTCCCTGACCATCCAGCAAACATCACTCCTGTGAGCTGTGTTCCTTTGTTCAAAATGTGGAAGGTTTAACACCAATCTGCTGCTGCTTTTGGATGAAAACTGGATCTATAAACTGGAAATAATCCCATCAGTGTTTCCTCCAAGAAGAGCTCATCCAGCCTTCTCTGTTACAGATCTGGCATTTCTCACCCCTGAGATTAAAAAATTGTAATAAATCCATTATAATGTGATTTTTCACTTGGTTTCTTTCCGGTTTGGCTTTCTCCACCCTGAAACTGGTGCCAGAACTAAAAAGGCTTTTTCTTGACGTTTTAACAGAATCGGGTGATAAAAGCAAATTGAAACTGGTTGTTGACAGAAGTTACTGAATTCTGGAGTCACAAGTGAAGCTTTACGTGATAATTTACAGCAAAAATAAGACACCAGCCCGATACACTCAAAACCACTTCAAAAAACCCCTCGAAGACTGTGGAAAAAGAAACGTCAAAGTGAAAGAAAGGAACTGAGAGCACAAACAGCAAGACCAGACCTGAAGCAGGATCTGGGCTTTCAGATTCAAGCGCTTGATCCCACTTGGTCATCGGATCCTGCTGGAGAGGTTTGCCAGCCACTGTCAGTAACACTCTGCATACACGGGGGAATTCCAACCCAGGGATCCAAGCTCTGGATTCAAAGCCTTGAGCAGGTGTTGCAACTCCTTGAAGGCACGAACAGTCTTGGTTGTAACAGTCTGGGATGGAACTGGAACTGGGATGGAACTGGGTGCCTGCCTGGGAGAACACGTGGAATTCCGGCCTCTCTGACTACCTGACATGCCTGAACCCCCAGCAGCACCTGCAGTTCATATCCAGGTGCCTGGAGAGCTCAAAGCTGCAGGTGAGTGACCTGTGAGCACCTCACCCTGAGCTGGCAAATCGGTACAAATGCCTCACTCTCTGAGTCGGTACAACTGCATCTCACTCTGAGCTGGTACAGCCAGCAGCTCTCGGGGTGAGGGGAGGTGAACTCCAGCCAGAAGTTGTGTCTTTATCAAGCCCTGAGCAGTCCCACGGAGCATGAACTGCCACAACTGCTGTCGCTGCTGCCTGGCACTGACGATCCTGTACAAGAAAAGCGCTGCTCACGTTCACAGCCAAGGGCAGGGCTGTGTGTCCTTCGGGTTGATGGGGACTCCTGGTGGCAGTGCCTGCTGTAGCTCACACGCCTCTGCCAGCACATAACCTGCACCAATTCCATCTCCAGTCGGCCATGGGGGGTGTTTTCCCCCAGTATTCCAGCACTTGGGACTGCTGGGAGCATTTGTCAGTAAAGGGGATGAAGGGAGGTCACACAGGAGCAAGGACACCACACAAGTTTTGGTGGCAGTGGCAGCATGGTGGGGGGGTTGGACTGGTGGCTGATCAAACATGCTTTGAGTAGCTTTTGATAAACTGAGGAAAGAAATCCAAAATAGCTTTTACAAAAAACCTGACCAGCGAAGCCTGTGCAGCTGGCAAAATCTGGGGCAAGAAAAGGAGAAATAAGCCATGCCTGGCTCCTTGGGACAGAGGCTGCACTTGGAGCTGGTGGGAAATGAAAAACCATGTCCTGGGATAGAGGAGGGACCTCGGCAAAGGCCTGAGCAGAGTGAGGGGCTGACCCTGCTCCCTGTGTGCTGCCCACCCACACCTCCCCTTCTCAGGACCCTTCTCAGGACCCTTCTCACCCCCAATTTATCACCACACAGGTGTGGATGAGGGCTCCCCCATCAGGGGCTCTCCCTCCCCAGGTCAGGGTTCAGGGTCTCTCTGCTCCTGCCCTGAGCACAAGGCTCTGAACAGGCTCTGGGTCCGTGACACACACGAGCTGCCACAGCCACCCCTTTGTGCCAGCATTCGGATTTGCTTTGATATTTTATTCCTGTAAAGCTCCTTTAATCTGTTTTATTTCTTTCTGTCACCAGCATAATCCTCTCTTGTGAGCAGCGTCTGCAGCTCGTTTGGCTCCAGGCAGAGCAACTTGGCAAGACTTGTCCAGGTGATACACAGGTGATTTCTTACCATTTGAAAAAAAAAAAAAAAAGGCAACCCAACTTTGTTTGTTTCTCTGTAAGTCTTATTTTCTTCTCTGAAAGTTCAGCTGCTGCACAAACATGAGGCTTTTGTCTTTCTGGGACGCCAAGCTCAGTCCTGTATGTAGGTGAGGGGTTTGGAAGGGATTTGGTGCATGAAGCTCTTGGAGGCCTGGGCTCTGGGTTCACCTTACCTGGTGAAGCATTTCTGAACAATCTCACAAGGTGCCTGGTTCATATTTTAACATCTAAATCCCTTTCAAAATTCAACCTTCGGGCCTGCTTTGTACTAGGTACCCGTTACTCTGTACCAGCTTTGTAGGTTAGAAGGTTTTTGAGATGATAAAATCTAATAATTACATAAATGCAAAAAGAACCCCCCAACAAACTCCCAAACCAACAAAAAAACTTTGAGATCAGTTCTTTTTTTAACCCAGGCTTCATAATAACTTTTACTGAGTGTGTTTTTGTGGTGAGATAAAAGCATATTTTTGACAACAACCCAACACAGACCAGAACCTTTGCCTGCAGAGCAAACCAGCAGCAGCACCAAGATGATGTCAGAGGTCACAACGCCTGAGTCACACCTGAAAACCCCTGGTTTTTCTTGAAGAGAAAAACAAACCAAAGAAACCAACTCCCTCGCACGGTGCAAGGCTTGAATTTGCCTCTTTGCTTTGGTCTCCTGGGGGTGTGAGGGATTTACCAGCTCTCAGCACCCCATGGGGGATGGCTGCACCCCAGATCTCCAGCCTGCACCCACCACCTGCCAGACAGAGCACCCAGCAAACAGAGCAGGACCAGCAGCAGAGCAGGAGGGCTCCTCCTCAGGGGAGGAAGGGTTCCTGGCCCTGCTGGGGACCTGCAGGTGGCCACTGAGGACCCATAGGAGGACAAGGGGTTCACCAGGAGGTCCAGGTGGCTCTGAGGAAGGGCTGCTGCAGGAGCCAGGGTTCTCCTGCTCTGTCCCTCTCCTGTGCTGGGACCCCGATGCCCCTGTACCTCTGGCAGGCACCGTGGGGCTGGTCAGTGCTCCAACGCTGCCCACGGGCATTCCTTCACCATCTCATGTGCTTGGACAAGTTATTTCCCTCGTGAAGACGACACCCACACCTTCATGTACACACCCTGAGCTGCACACACCCGTCTTTGCCAATAATTACTTATTTACATACACCTTGAGAATTTGGAGCAGATGAAAAGCACCCCTGGCCTCTAGAACCCAGGGCTGCTGCAGATAAAAGCTGTTGCACAACAAGGGTTTGCAGCACCTCAGGTGTGGAACCCCACCTGGGCCTCATGGGGTAGGGGGAGGGAGGGGGGCTCCAGTCCAGCCAGCAGCTGGTACTGTGTAAGAAATAAAATCCTGTGTGCTTATTTTCCTCTGGCTTGAGATGGGCAACAGCTGATGAAAGCTCTGAACCAAACACTGGCACTACCTTAAAAGACAAGAACAGACCACTGTGAGTTTAAAAAAAACCAAACATGTTTGATTTTATTATTTTTAGACCATTAAAAAAAAAGAAAGATTTAAAAACACCATCTGATAGACCCATTGCTCTGCAAATACACATCGGTTCATTATAACATTGTGTTCCCTCAGTTGTAAAGTCAAGAAGTGGCCCGTGGCTGCTGCCAGAATTCAGTGTATTTATTTGTAGGCTTTTGCTTATATAGGGCAAATTACAGCCTTTTCAGTATATTTGTAGTCTCCAGAGGTTCTGAAAGCTCTTGACAAGCATAACTACTATTTTTTACCATTTGTGCCATATCAGTGACTGTCTGCTCAGAGAACATGTGCGTGTCTAACGCTCTCCTGCTCTGTTCTGTGCCAGGTCTCTGGCTGAAGCCACACCAGGGTCTCTTGGTAGCAAATAAAGGAGTTAATCGGGAAAGAAAAGCAAAGGCTTGTTGAAAAGAATCCTGCACCACAGAAAAAAAATCCCTCATGATGTGTCATTTCCTGCAAGACTACACCGAGCCCTTTGGAACTGGATCTCCTGACATGCCACACACAGACCATGAGCAAATTTCCACCACTGCAGAGCAGCTACTCCAGAAAAACAAGTTACACCAAAAAACCCCTGAACCCCAGACCTTCAGCCTCACTCTGGAGCTGCTCCTGATGACTAAGAGCTTTCTTTAAAAGCATGGACTGGGGCAGCTGCAGCAGAAATTGCCCTTGTTGACATGCAGTGCAGTAGTTTGTGGGACACAGGGGACTTTTGGGGTTGTTAGGTAAGGAGAAGCTCCAGGGGACACCCTGGGCAGGCATCAGGTCTTTGCTCTGTAGTAAGAACAGGCCTGAATGCTTCAGCCACATTCCAACCTCTCCAGAAAGCCAGGAGCTGGTCCCTTGTGCAGTCAGCACAGGTGAGGCACCTGCACCTCACTGCTGCCACAAAGGGGCAGGAAGGGCCTTTAGGGCAAAGTGCCACTGTGTCCACAGCTCCAGAAGAAAGGGAGAAGGCCTGACTTCTAATATAAAAACCAAAACCAGTGGGATCTTTCTAGGGAAGAATTACAAGTGATATAAGCACCTCTCCACACTGCAATAGCTGTGTTTAGACACACGAAGTTCCTTTTCTGCCTGCTGCAGGACACTCTGTGCCTCTACAGGCCCCTCCACATTGCTACACTGATAACCTGACGTGTCATTAAGCCCCGGCATCCTTTGGACACAAGTGACAGAGGCAGGGAAGGTACAAGAGCCGCAGAGCACGTTCTGAAATCAAACAGTACTTCATTACAGAGACACAGGAGCCCTCAGTGATTATTCTTTCTTCTCGCCCTCCTCGGCGATGGGGTCTGCGGGCGGCTCCTCCACGGTGGCGCTGTTGCTCTCTGAGCCGGTGTTGCTGTCGCTGGTTCCCTCCTCAGCTGTGCTGTCCACCCCTTCCTGCCCACTCTCCTTGTCCTCTGGGGTGGAGGTTCCTTCTTCGCCATTCTGCTGGCTCTCTGTGCTCTCTTCTGGGTGAGGCTCTTCTGGAAAAACACATTTCTCAGTGTCATTTACAGGCCAATATTTATTTAGGTTGTGCAACTAGGATTTAGGAAGAAACAGAAGCTGTAATAAATCCGAGTATTCCATAGCAGTCCCTTCTGTCACTTAGAACATGCAGGGACAGGTACAGCTCAGGGATCTCTCAGTGCTGAGGATGCATGTGGTTCTGCCACAGCATCCTGATGTCAGCCACAGCTGCCTGACCTCAGAATTCCGGCCATAAGAAAGTCATGTGCCTTGTTAAACCAGAAGCACTGGAATTCAAACCCCTTGGTCCCTCTTTCCTTATGCTCCTGCTGTTGCAGCAGTGACTCACTGATGTACCAGTCACTGGGACTCCTGAATCCTGCAGCATTTCTTACTGCCACTGTCAAGAACACAAAGGAGCTGGAAAATTTGCCTGAGAGCTGCATAGGAAGCATTGCTGTTGCATCATCCTGGATGGACACTGACACTGTGACAAGGCAACACTCCCAGTTGCTCCCAGTAAACCAAAGTCTAACTTCAGGTTTAGTATTTTTTCCACTGGGTACATCAAACAAAAAGCATGACATGGGGCTCTATGGGATCTTATCCTCTCCTCTTTTAAAAATGAGCAATTTAATGAGAAGCAAGCAAATGCTTGTGTTCACCAAGATGCAGTGAACTGTTCTCCTCAGACACTCTTTAATGCTGGTCCTTGGAGGACTCTGCAGATGTTCAGATGCAGTTACCTGTCTCCATTGGAGTGCTCTCCTCTTCCTTCTTCTCCTCCCCCTTGCTGGCTGCCTGCTCCTCCTCAGCTGCCAGGCTGTTCTGACTGCGCTCAGCTTGCTCAGCAGCTTCCTTTTCCCTTTCCTCCTGTCTCTTGCGGGCCTGTTCCTCAGCTTGAGCAATTTCTGCTGCAATTTTTTCCATATCCACTTCCACCTTCAAACTGCATAACTAGCAATTATAAACAAAACAAAGGAAAGCTCTTTTACCATCTCAGTTACCCTGAGAAATAAACCATCAGTAAACTCCAACAATGAGTTCATTATTTCTATCCTTTCAATTTTACAAAGTTTATATTAAAAGTAACTAGAAAGGGAGATACAGGCATATAAAAAAAAAAAAAGACAGGGAAAAAATAAAAAACTTAAAACTCATTAACTGAACACAGCCAAGGAGAGGAGTGTGCCCTCCACAGGGGTTGCAGGCCACCTTCCTTCAGCTGCTCTGAGTGAATTCACCCAGGTCAGCCTGGAGGCACTTCTAAACCACCCAATGTCCCCCTAAAGGTCACTGAAGGAGCAGGAAACCATCCTGTGCTTTGTACCACCCACACCAGGGCACTGCCCCAGCAGCTGGGCAATTGCTCAGAACTGAACAGAGAACTGAAGCACTTGTACCACTGTGGAACCAGCAGCTTCCTCAGAGTAAGTGAGAAAAATGAGCTGTACCCTTTTAAGCTCGTTGTTGAAAGATTCTGTGCTTTCCAAAAACTTCCTCTTCTTTTCCTGGTGACGCTCCTCAATTTGCAGCAGCTCAGCTTCGAGCTTACGCTGGAAGTGAAACAAAGAGCAAGAACCTCACTGTGCAGCCACCTCAAAACTGGGCAAAGCTACAGCTACACATACAAATTTCCACGTGGGTTTATTTTTAAATATTGGTCTAGTATGTAAACATCCTTCTGCTGGCCTCTGATACCCACTAGCTCAGAAGTTCATACTGAGAAGTAAGAACAGTACATGGGCCCATGCAGCAGTTCAAGCATACTGTAAATGAAATACTGTGTATCTGAGGTGAAACTTCCAGCATCAAATCTGCACATTTTCTTTCCTATTCTGCACCCCACAGGTCTGTATAAACACAGCTCACAGGTACACACACCCTCCACAACAATTGTATTCTCTAACACAGAAAGACCACAATTCACAGGAAAGGACAACCACCCCCTCCACCCTCCAATTCTTCTGTAATTAAAAACCCCCTCAACAAACCTCTAATTCTGGTCTTGCTGCACCCACACACACACTGACCATGCTAAAAGGGTTCTTTTGGTAACATGAGTGTTTGGAAAACACAGGCATGTGCCCAAAGCTGGGTGAAACATGCAGGTGTGACTTCACCATATATTCTGTATAAATTCAACTTTCAATGAAAAATGTTAGAATAGGGACAATTTACTGCAACAAAAGAGTCATTATAAACCCAATGAGCTGTCAGGCATCTGAAATCACAACCCTACCAGTAGTTATTAACCAGCAGACTTTTACCCTGCATACAGAGGGTTGTGTGTAATAATGAAGAAATATGGGACTAACACTTAGGCTATCCCAAAGAACAAAATACAGTGTAACGTGATCTGTGCTGAACAAAACAGCACAGAAGGTGAAGTCTCATGCTCTGCAGCTCCAAAGAAATCCCAGGGATTAGCTCCTTGAGCACACACAAGATGAACACCCAGCAAGAACAGCCATGTAGGTGATCAAATGACCCAAGCCTTGGAGCCCAGCCCATCCCCACCGCGTTTCAGCTGCATCCGCACCCTTTCTCTTTACCTGGTGAACCATTAAGGACTGAACCTGGCGTTTCAGGACCTGCATCCTGGCCGTGGTGACCACAGAGCGCACGTCGGGCACCACGCTCTCACTCAGGATCTCGCTGATGAGCCGGTGGTTCCTCTGGAACCGGGCCGTGGCCGTGTGCTTCATGGAGAACCCATCATCGTAATCTGCAACGGGAGTTCCAGGGGTGACCGCCTTGATCCCACAAAAGGAGAGCACTGTACCCACAAAACCACTCACAAAAAACAAAATGCGAGCCCTGGCACCAGTAGTTGTCATGTCACAAAGTGCACAGGAACGCACACGGAGCATCAGGGAATCACAAAAGGAGGCAAAGTGTGGCCAGGGCAGCGTTTACCTGGCACAGCTCTAAAGGCTGATTTCACAGGCATTTCCCACAGCTGAAATTGGGACTGACCTAATTATTCACTCTCTTGCTTTCCACATTTCCACAGTAAGAGGGACTATTAATACACCAAAGAAAAGACCCACTCCTGATTAATCATGTTTCCAGAACAAAATGCCAGCAGGATAGTGACTCCTCTATAAATAACCTTTGTAGCACAGATCAAAAACACTTATTTTTTAAAACACCAAGGATTGAAAGCATGAAGCTGTGAGACATATTTACTCACTCATCACTGAAAATTCACAGTCATGTATTAGGAGTATTTGATTATTTATTAGTAAGTGCATTTCTCTAAAGAGAAACCAGCTAAACAACAAGTATTAAAAATCCCAGAACACTGCCATGTAGGAAAGTCCAGGAGTCTAATTTGTTTTACATTAAGTATTCCTATTGGAGATGACTATCCCAACTAATCACAGAAATCTTAAGAACTGAACACCATGCCAGGAGTCACTACCAAAGAAAAGAACTAGTTAAATGAAAGTTTCTTTATTTCAAAGTGTTATATTGTATCTCATTGAGATATCTGATTAAACAAAGGCAAAAAGAGGTAATGGTTGGTTCTGCCCAAGTCTACTTTGCTCAGGTAGCACAGAACAGAATCTGAAGTCCCCAGGTTCCAGCTATTCCAGCATGAAATGCATTTACATAAATGTTGCAATTACCTTACACAGGGGAAAGTGCTGTTTGCCATGAGCTTTATCTCAGAGCTGTGCTTTTACAAGAGGGAAGGAAAAAAAAGGGTGTAACTGAGTACATTTTTCACCCTCAGGTTTCAACAAGTATTTGGTGATGAATTTAAAAGCAGCCATGAGGTGTGTGAGGCTGACTTTTCCCATTGGGTGGGGTGCATTTCCTTGCAGTCAAATAAACTTTCAGAATTTTCTCATCAACTTGTCAGCACCAAGGGCACCTCACTCCTCAAACAATCTCAAATGACAGTTGTTGAACACATTCAAAGTTCAGGTGCTCTTAATCACACCAGAACTCTGCCTGTCAGATTTATGTGCTTCTGGTAATAAAGCACAACATTCCACCCAAGCCGGATTAAATCAGGCATCTAAGCCTTTTCTAAAGCATGTGCTAAAGCCATTACGGACCTGTAAGCAGACTGATTTGGTTTGAACTATTAAGCAATACTTCACACTTAATTAAGAAGGGCTGGAATAACATTTGCCAGCGGTGCCACCTTACTTTTGGGGACAAAGTCAGCTGTATGGAATAAAATGGGGTAACGAAAGCCCCAAAGCAGAAAGGAAGCCACGTGAAGCGCTGCAGAAGGTGCACACAGGGTGGTTTTTCTGCATCTCCAGGCCTGTCCTGCCATAAGAGTGTCCCACTGGGAGAGCACACAAGCTCCTTACTGTCGGAATCGTCTCTGTCTCTGCTATATTGCAGAGATTCCGACAATGTACAGTCTTTTACCTCAGCGAGAGATGGGCGAAAGAAGCAGAAACTCCTCAGGTCTCGTGTTCAAGGTTGTTTATTTTCTCTTATCTAAAACATTCTTTCTGTGCCCTGCCGAGCTCCTTCTAGCAAGACAGTCGAAGGCCTTCTCCCACCCTCAAAGGTGATGCTTATCTTTTATACTATAAGCTACGTACACACTATTTACTAATTATTTCCAATACCTATTTTCCACATCAGACAGTCAGATTTTACCCTAAACCAATCATTCATGTCCCCGTCACCAAGAAGATGGAGATGGAAGAAGAAGGAAGAAACCTAAAAACCACGAGGTTCCTCCACCTTAGAATTCTCTCACCCCCCTGTACCAAACTCAAAAACTACTTTTACACCCTGTGACAAACTCACTAATGCTCTATTTAAACTCCTGTGACTTGTAATTCTTCTTTTAATGTTGGCAATCGTTCCCATGGGCTAAAATCAAAACCACAGGTGTTCTGGGCTGTGTGCCAGGGTCTCTGAGACCCCTGCCCAGATCTCTGAACCTCCAGGAGAGCCAGAGGCGAATCCTGTGTTCCCACACTTACCATCGGGATCCTCGGCGGGCTGGATGCTCATGTAGGGCTCCCCCTTCTCCATGCGCGACTGCCGCTGCCGGCTCTCCTCTTCCAGCGCCGCCTCGGCACGGCTCTTGGCGTTGATGTAGGCCAGGTAGGCAGGGGAGTTGTGGTAGGCCTTCATGGACTCGTTGTACTCGATCTGAAAGGTGACCAACACGGTTTGATTGCACCACTGGGTGACTGCCACCTCGCCACAGCTGCGCTCTGTGTAACGCACAGTGCGGTTACACAGACAAAGCTGAATCTGAATCGTCTGGCTGAGATACAAATCACCAGATTCTCTCAGTCTTTCGTTTTTACAAATTAGAACTTCTTCTACAGTCGTTTGTGTTTTAAAAACACAGCTGGTTGTTAGGTACTTTTCAGTTTTACTACCTGGAAGTCTTATGATAGCTTTGTTTTCTGAGATTTCAAATTCGAACGCCTCAGAACATTTACGATCAAGTTCTGGTAAAATGAAATTAGCAAACACAAAATACTCTGAGTATTTTCTGGAATTCTAACTAAATCTGTGATTCTGATCTCTTCTCCTTTCTTATGCCAGTATATCATGAACCACTTTTCAAAATCACTTAAGATTCGTCCATTCTTTAACCCATCCCTGCTCTGGGATGGCACAGAAAGCTGCAGCCAGACTCCTGTCTCTTCCTGGCAGCAGGACAGCAGCACTATTTTCATTTTCTTTGAAATACCTTTTCCCTTCAAATTGCTTTCTTTAATCTCACTTTAAGAATTTTGTACAGTTATTTGAGATATTTTCAATGAAAAAATCGATATATTCTATGATATTGTTAAAGGCACCTAAAATGCTCATTTGTGATCAGGACCAGAATCCTTCTGCCTTGGCACTGCACAAACAGAAACCAGCTGGCCCCTGCCCCAAGGAGCTTACAATCTAAACATCATTAGCAAGGTAAAAATAGAATTCCTGGATTTTTTTTTTTTCTCAGCTAAGAGCACCGAGCTTTGCAGTACTTCTCTACTGCCTTGGAATAAAACCAGCTGAGATTTGACCAGGTAGCCAGAGCCTCAGGTGCCTGCCAGGTGTAAGCACAACACATCAGCTGGACATTTCTCTCTTTGTACCTGAGAATCACAAGAACAGTCTCATACAGGTGCTCAACACTTACCAACCTAGACACGAGGCAGCTGTTATTTCTTGTCATTAAGATCAATAAAAACCAAAACAAAAGCACAAGGAAATCCTACAAGTGGTAGCATTTTCTATTAAGAAACAAAACATTAATGCCACAGCGTGGAGTTCCACCAGGAAAACCAAACCCCACGTGACTGGGAGTCTCTTAGGAACATGTTCATGACAACAGAAGTAGTTGCAGAGCACCAGTTTTGAAAGAGGATTTTGGTGTTGAGACAATCTTTTCAATACTGATGTTGTACAATCAAATCCATTCATTAAACAGTTAAAATCGACACTCAATTATAAATACTTCATTTTGAATTAGGTCTAAAAACTGACCAGTCACAGTTGATGCACAGTTATTTAAAAAATCTAAGAGACGTGTCAGGACAAACTTCCATTTAAGTTACATACAGGGCTCTCGTGAATGCCTCAAACACCCCTGCATGGGGAAGATGAATTTTTCTTCTCAGACCAGTTCCTAGAAGAATCAGCTGTAATAAACATCCCAGATTTCTTCCATTTACCTTTTCAGCTTCATATTCATTCAAATACTCTTGCTTCTCTTCATCAGTGAGATCTCGCCACATTCCTCCAATAATCTTGCCAATTTCCCATAACTTCAAATCAGGATTGGACGCCTTCACTTGGTCCCAGACCTTAACAGAAACAGCTGGAGCTTTACTAATGATATCTAAATACTTCCAAATTAAACATTTTATATTGTCATCTCAGTGTTCTTTCTGGAATCACCATGAAAAACAGGATAAAGTTAGGAATGAGTCTGGCTAAACTATCTGGATTATTTTCTGGGGCAGGAAGTCAGTAGGAAGCCAGCTACTGAACCAGGCAATTGCTGAGTGGCTTTGGTCTCATGGGAATATTGCCTTTAACCCTCTCAATTCTCTTCTTAAATGAACATCGCTGCATCTCGGGGAAAAGAATGCTACTGAGTAAACACATCCAGCAGTAGATTATGACAAAGAGACTGAGCTTTTCAGATCAGAATGTAACATTTCACAATATTTCAGTCTTGCTGATCAATCTGAGTTCCAACAAGTTCTGACTCCACCAAAAAGGTTTCTAACTTTATAGGGAAAAAAAAAAAGGAGAGCTGCCAGTGTAATTTCTTGCTGCGCCACTTGACTTTTTTTTTTTTTTTTTGTGTGTGTTGATGATTTTTGGCCTAAGACAGACATGCTGGTAAAGATACTTTACCAGAAGTGGAAGAAATTCCTTCTGGCTCACCCGCTTCAGCCAGGTTGCCATGCCCTCCCCATGCCCCATCAGATTCCAGACTCCACAAGAGTCTCTCTCCTACTTTCTGTCAAACAGTTCACAGAATAGCGAAGCAAACGTTGCCACGGGCTAGGGTGGTGAAGGAGAACATGCAAAGTCCACTCATTGCTACTCTTCAGTCCAGCTACAGCACTGCACCAAGCCCAGAAAACGCAAGGAATACTTCCTTTATATAAAAAAGTTCTGTCAGTAAGTCACAGGAACTTCTGAATGTGGCGGGGTGGATCCTTGTCAGCAGACAGTGGTAGGAATTAGCATTTTAGCAATTTTCCCCCCAGAAATTGGCAACTGTGTGACCAGACTACTACTGCCTTTG
The DNA here is from genome assembly GCA_013397245.1 of Thryothorus ludovicianus. Taxonomy (NCBI): domain Eukaryota; kingdom Metazoa; phylum Chordata; class Aves; order Passeriformes; family Certhiidae; genus Thryothorus; species Thryothorus ludovicianus. Next base: position 142,464 of record VZTB01009505.1, read on the forward strand.
TTCTGCAGGGCAGACTCTGTACTTTACATCCCCTTAAGAGAGCGCAGGCTGTTAGGAGTCAACGTTTAGAAGCTGAAACTAAGATCATAGCAATTAATTGTTAGCACAAACGAACACTGACTTTATTACTGATGGACACTGTAATACCCACCTTCCGGCTGTACCTCATGTAGGGCATCAGGGGCTTGTCTGGGGGTTTGGGGGGCTTTGGAATGGTAATACCAGAGGAAGCCTATAAAAGAACCGGATAAATCCATTTGTTAATGGATGAACAGTTTCTACACACATTAATTTTGGAAAACACTCATTCTTGTGCACTCACACACCCCCACCAAGAGAAGCAAGCAACATCACCAAAAAAATTACCCAGTCTGTAAGTGAACAAGCACTAGCTAGAGGTGGTCCTCACAGGAATGATTTCCAATATAAGTTTGTCCCTTTCTCTGTAAGTTCACAGAGCAGTAACTAGATAAATTCTCAAAAGGGCTCCATGTTCTTAAAATTGAACTACACAGCTTAGGATCTGACATGGAAACACTAATCCCAGCAGGCTGTTTTTTCTCACTTCTGGTGACTAATTTATTTTATCTGTTTTGACAAATTTAATGTGGCTACTGTATAGGTGAAAAAAGATATAAAGAAAGTTTAAAAATATTTCAAGATACTATCAAATAATTTTATCAAATATTTTTCTGCAAAATTTGTCAGCGGCAATTTGGAGCCAATTAACAGACTCCTTATTAAAAAAAAAAACAACCCCATGCAGCTAAAAGGTAAATATGTGCTCTACTCGTAGCCAAGCTGTAATGAATTGTCCCAACTAGCCTGGAACAAGCTCCTGTGCTCTGTCTTCCTTTGGCTTTACACTGCCAGACACAGAGCTGGCACCACACAAAAGGCCACTAAGCTTTAATGCTGCTGCTGGGAAGCTGCTGGGTCCCCTTGCATCCCCTCAACCCACAGAACACCTGACAGGACTTGCTCCTGAACCAGTGCAATGACATCACAGCCCCTGTCAACTGCAGGGTCTGAAACCCTCCACTCTTCCAGCACTTCCACATGCCAGGAGTTCTATTAAGTGGGAGTATTTACATGAAAATATAAACAGGTTCAAGATCTTTCAGGGCTGTGGCCTGTAGATCAATACTTGGGTGTAGCCCAGAAGGCTCACATTTAATACTCAGTTTTCCCCCTGATAGGTTTGTCTTCTGAAATTATGGAGCTCTATGAACAATGCATACAGAACTGTGTGTAAATAATGTGCATGAGGTATATGCATTACCAAAATGTATACAGAGATACACATACAGATGGGTTGGAAAAACATTAACGGAAATTGTTTAATGCTTTTAAATTAAGAGGGGTTTAAAGACACCATCCATATACTGGGATATGCATGGCAGAGCAGGCTGTGTATGCTTGTGACATACAGAAACAATGGAAGTTCTCAGACAAAACCTGACTTAGTCTTGCATTAGGAAAGTATCCATTTGAACAGTCAATTCCAGCTTGTAGGGGAAGGTCCTTTCTGTAAAAGCTTTAACAAATTGGAAGAACTTCATATATGAAGTTTGAAAGGTTTATACAAGAGGCATAAAAAGACTGCACTTCTTTAAAAGCACCATGTATTTGGTCCTTGAGAAATCTTTGTATCACCTTCCAAACTGATGAGAAGTTTTGATGCACAAAACTCCACATGGAAAAATCTTAAAGTCATGAGATATTTAAGAAAATACCAGGGATTTACTCTGTTTCTGTTGTGTTATAAGTGTTACATTTCCACTGTCTATTTTTGTTTCCTAACTGCATACAATGCTAGGACTTGTTTGAAAGAAGCTGTCACCTCCCTCATCACTTGTCTCCATCTCACTTTGTTTACTCCATGAAAAATGAATGTTAACATCCATTTCCCACACACTGACACATATACGAGCTGAAAGGATTCTACTTTATTATCAACATCACACTTTTGTTGAAAAAATAATGACTGAACTTGGGACTGTGCAGTTATTACCAGACCAGAAAGAAAAATAAAGGCTTGTACCTCTTGCAAGGCTCAACAGGATGATGCAACGACTATCAATGATCTCCCGTTTGCAAAATGTTCTTCCTTATTTTTGTACCAATGAACCTCAGGAAAAAGAGCAGTTCCCTCCCTCCAAAAATTCTTACCCAGCTACAGAACCTTTTCCTATGCATGCAGTGGTCACTGAGGACCACAAAGTCTGTCTTTTTGGATGTCTGCATCACATACCATTACCAGTTTTCCCTGCTGAGTAAAAACCCATTTTCCTGTAAAAGGTTCCAGAGTGAAGGGGAAGGGGAGGGAAGTGAGGAATAAGAAGTTGCTTTTGTTGTTGGTTTTTTTTATAAAGAAGTGGAAGCAGCCAAGACTCTGAAGAATCTAACCCTAAAGCCATTTCTGGTCAGGTCCTGGTGTTTGCTGGAGGATGTAATAGTTGATTCTCCTACCGTGACCCGGCTGTTGGTGCCCGGGTTCCCTCCCAGCCTGTAGTTGTTGTAGGCCAGATGGCTGTATGGATTGTATCCCACAAACCCTGGGGTGCTGGGCATTTGCTGATGGAAACAAATGAGACAAAAACACGAATGAGAAATGAGCTCAAACGAGGAAAACACAGAAATGAAAATGAACTGCAATATGGCATGCAAAAGCAACCAGAATTCAAACAAGCAATGAGGTGTAGCAGTTGGTGTCTTCCCAACACACATAACTTACTCCAGTATAAACCTAGTAAGGAAACAGGACTTTTAAGCAAATGTGTCACTACAAATTTCTGTCTGAAACTGGTGACTTTATTTTTATTAACTGTGTAACTCATTTCAACAAGTATTTTGTAAATTCAGGTCATGGCTAAGCAACTTTTCCAACATAAGCCATCAAGGAGGTCAGAAGACTCTTGTCTCTCAAGGCTGAAAGTTACAGGGCAACACAACACCCAGTGATGGGGCAGAAATTCCCAGTACACACATTTATTACACCAATGAAAATCCCTGCCTGCTTTTCTTCCCAGAATTGTGCCTTCCCAACAAATGGGGAAGGGGAGGAAATCTCTCAAAGGATCATTTGTGCTCCACTGCCAGTGGCTGAAGACAATTCCCAGAGATATCCCTCTGTTATAAGGCAGGCTGTAGACTGACAGAGCTGAGGAATTTTACATCTGCATAAGACCTGTAAGTTAAAAATTTTAAACTAGTCTGAACACATCATCAATCCAAGACAATTCAGAAGTTAATCGATACATCTTCATTCATTCATGAAAGTGAATTGATTTGTTCTCATTTCAGTCACGCAGAAAAAAAAAATCTTGTTTCTTTACATTCCCTTCTCTCTCACTCAGCAATGGACGCTCAAGGCTCACCAGGTTTCCTGTATTCCTCTCCTCAAATAAATTTCTTTTTTCCATTATCTCCCCTTTCCAAATCAGATTTTGCTGGAAAAATAGATCAACTATTTCATGGTAATTGTGTTTAAGTCTTGACTGTAGTGGTTCTATGATTCCATTAGGATTCACAAGAACCTGGAGTGTTTCTGGACATTTAAATGTCATTCCCACAGTGTCCCACTCTCCAGCAGCCCTAATAAACATTTCAAGAAGTATTCCACAGGGATTTGCTGACTGGACCTGTTCCAGATTACAGTTCTAAAAATTTGACAAGTAGGTTCAAGACTCTAAGAACCAAAGTATGACCCATACAAATACTTAACAGAAGTGTCCTAGGAACTGGCTGCAGTAACTAGGAAGGTTTCAGGTAAATGCAGACACACTGCAGGAGTTTATTTCTAAACACACAAATGCAGAGGAAAATTATCCTTTAACAGTCAGTCTTCAAAAGAAATTTTATTATGAAGCTTTTTAACTCAGTCACAGCAGCTGATGTGCTCATCTGTATGCCTGGGCTCACGACACATTCACTAAAGCACCATTTTACTCCAGTTTTTTGCATTACCATAACAACAGGTTTTGAATATGTTGAACTACACTTCTTCAATAAAACCAGCTGACAATTGTAATCTCCATCTGCTTAATTCTTTATTTCTGCAAGACAGGATTTAAATGTTACCAGGAACTACCTTGCATCACATGGAGAAATTTTATTTCAGGTACAGCACTGCAGTTTTGAGAATTACTGTGATTTTGTTGACTGCAGCACCTGGAAATGGCTGTGGAAGAACAAGCAAGGTTATTTGGCTACTTGGTGACTTGCATTAACAGAGCACAGACCATCACGTGAAGGACTGTATAAAATATAATACAAAATAAAAGATGCTTGTAAGACAGGCAGTGGTGCATGTCACTGGTTGCAGCTCTGACATGTGCTTCATGTATCCTTCAAACCATTAAACATCTGTATCCATGCTACATCCCAAAGGAATCACATGTGTATGCACAGCTCTTGGTGCAGGAATCCAGGGGCCAGAGTGGATCCATCATGTTCCTTCTAACACTGCCACAGATCTATTTCGCTGTGTGCAAAATGAAAACTCTGAACAAACTAAGCAAATCAAGTTTTATTCATAAACTTATAAAAACATAACTTGTATTTATGCATTATATGATTTTCAAGGCTCTTCCTGTAACGTATGGCACAATAAATGCGAAGGGTAACATTCCTTCTAACTCCCATCCTGCAGAGATCAAGGACAAACTACTGGGTAACAGTTTTCTGATTCACTTTGTTAAAAAAAACTCAGTATAGCATCTATGTTCAATCTTCTGTATGAGGGATTTGTCCTAAAACCCAAATTATTCACAAATGTGACCAAAGATGTGCATTTACTGTCAAGCCCACAGCACACTGGTACTGCAGCACCTTTGCACATCCAGGAATGTGACTGGACAGGATTCAAAGCTCCTGTTCATGTCTTCCTCAGTGTGAGGCCACACCACTTTACTAGAAAGTAAAGTATTTCCCATGCCCTAGACTCCAAAATGCCAGTGATTTCAAGGAATGCAAGACTGGCATCAGGAGTGTTTCAGTATTCTGACCCAACATAACAGGATGTTTCATAATCCCACATTCTGCTGAAAAGCAGCTCAGTAAACTGAAACGTGGAAAAATGCACAGCAGTCTGCCCATGACTTGGGCTGAGCAGGACGTTTTACAATCAAATATATCAGTTGATTCTTAACTATTCCAGAACTGCTGCAACCCACTGTGAGTCATTTGAGACAAGTGGCTGCTCATAGAGAATTCAGTCTCTGAGATCATGCCTTAAAGGCAAAACAATTTTATTTAGCTTCTCCTTCCCAAACGTCTCAAAAAAGAACGATATTAATTTAAACAACTCATATCACATTAATATTGTGCTTCCCATACAAGAAGGTGGTGCAACTCCATAGTTATTGTTCTGGGAAGTTACTAAAGGCTCTGTGTTAATGAGAAAAATCACTATACTTACGGTTGCAGGAGCTGGGGTGGGAGGTGGGGCATAGGATGGCCTTTCTGTTAAGATAGAAATGTAAGCACATTTTTTTTTTTCTTGAAAATCTGAATGAATTTTAAGGCATCTGCTGTGGTCTACATTTTTAAAGGAATTTACAAAAACAAGCGAATGCTACTCTGAAAGACTTTGCGTTTTGCCACTGAACAGCAAAAAGCAACACAAGAAAGAAAAATTTAACCCCCCTCATTGCTCTTGTTTCAGCCTTGTATTCAAGTCCAAGACTGAAGAATATGAAATTCATTTATATGCACACCAATTACAGGGAGGGAAAGCAAAAATGCAGTCCAACAGGATTTAGAAGCTGTGATATCTGGATTTCCTATGAAAACAAGATGCCAGGAGTCAGCCACAAGCAGGATTTAAGGCCAAGAGTTTAGTCACTATAGTTGCTAATTTCTTTTAATGCCAGGAATAATGGCATCATCTCACAAACAGGAGAAGATCTGCGGAACCAGATCTTTAAAACATCAAATTAAAGAAAGAAAAATCTTAAAAAAAACCAAAAAAAAACTTACTTGACATTTTGATAGTCAAATTTTCAGCCACCTGACATTATATTTGTACTTCTGCAAGACAAAAGAAGATCACGGTAGTAAGTGTTGTGCCTTTCCCCCCACCAGATTTTTGAAGCTTTGATTGTTATCGATACCAGTGATTATCAAAGTTTGCCAATTTCGAAACAGAAACAAAAGAATTTTCAGAAACCAATGTGTTATCTCTGAAAAATTAATGGAATTTAAGGAACCTGGCCTTAAACAGCTGTGCAAGAGCACACAGGTTTAGGTCACCTTCATATTAAAGGGCCTAAATAAATATATTTTGTCCCTTAAGGAATAAAAAGAACACACCCCATTATTTTACACTCACTGTTTCAGAAATCTGGTATTAATACACAAAT
>VZTB01009505.1:149688-238638 GCA_013397245.1 Thryothorus ludovicianus
CCGGCCCGCCGCTGACTCCCCGTTCCCTACGGGCAGCTTGTTCGGCTGCCCCGCGCCCACAGAGAGGCCAGGGCTGTCCCCGCGTTCTCCGGGACGGCGGCGACTCCAGGGGCTGTGGCGAATCTGCGGGATGCAACCCGAGCGCCGCGCGAGTGGGGCCCCGCCCGCCATTAGCGGCACTGAGGGGCGGCCTCGCGGGGCGTCACCGGGGTTCCCGAGGGCGCCCCTGACCCGCCGTGCTCGGCACTGCGCTCGTCCCCTTCTCCTGCGCCGAGCTCCCCGATCACGGTGCCCTGAGTGGTGGATGCCGGTGACGAATCTGCGGCGCAGAACGGGCAGGGAGGGATGTGGATGCCTCGTGCCCGCTGCGCTTTGGCGCCTTTTTCCCTTTACGGGCTGCGCGGCCCCTCAGGGGAATTTCGCGTCTTTTTCTCCTCACGGGCAGCGCAGCCCCTGAGGGGATTTTGACACCTTTTTCCCCTCACGGGCAGCGCGGCCCCTGAGAGGATTTTGACGCCTTTTTCCCTTCACGGGCTGCGCGGCCCCTGAGGGTATTTTGACACTTATTTCCCNCCTGAGGGTATTTTGACACTTTTTTCCCCTCAGAGGCAGCGCGGCCCCTGAGGGTATTTTGACGCCATTTCCCCCTCACGGGCTGCGCGGCCCCTGAGGGTATTTTGACGCCTTTTTCCCCTCACGGGCTGCGCGGCCCCTGGGGGGGGATTTTGACGCCTTTTTCCCCTCACGGGCAGCGCGGCCCCTGGAGGCATTTTGACGCCTTTTCCCCCTCACGGGCAGTGGGCGGCCCCTGAGGGGATTTTGACGCCTTTTTCCCTTCACGGGCTGCGCGGCCCCTGAGGGGATTTTGACGCCTTTTTCCCTTCACGGGCTGCGCGGCCCCTGAGGGGAGTTTTGCGCCTTTTTCCCCCTCACGCGCAGCGGGCGGTCCCTGAAGCGCTCCGGCCCGCGGTCTGCCGTGAAAAGGCTGCGGGGTCGTATCCGAGCCTCAATAATATCCCATAAAAGCAACGATGGAGTCAGGTGAACCGTCTGTCAGTGCTGCGGGATCCTGGACTGTGCACAGTGTGGTGCCGGAATGGCTTTTAGGGATGGCAGCGCTTCCAGAGGCGGCTGACTGGAGCAGGGTGAGATCTGAGGGCAGCAGGAAGGTGCCGGTATGTGGGAGAATGTCAGAGGAAGGCGATGGCCTTAGGAATGGCTGGGAAGTCAGCGAGATGAACCCCGGGTAATAAAAATATGATAATTGTCAACTCGATCAGCCTGACCAACTCAAAACACTCTGCTGCTGAATTGCACAGGATTCTAAATGACCCAGTAGTCTGAGAGCAAAGGAATTGTCCACAATCCCTTACAGAAATCAACAGAGTTAGCACACACAGCTAAAACTGACACATATCAAACATGTTAAATCATGAGGCTCTGACAGTGTGAGGAAGATGAAGAGTTCCTGACCTCAGCATTCAGGTTTAAGAGCCTTTTACATTGAAAATTATCAAAGAGACTGAATTAACTATGAAAACTTTGCCAGTGAAACTTGAAATGGAAAGTTTGATGTTGAGTGTTTGACATCGAAATTGAATGTTTGGCATTGAAATGCTCTCACGTGGCAAATAAGATATATTTCTAGACATTTATGAGGGAGAATTTGTGTGGATCTGAAGGAAAACCAAGGGGAATGGTACCTGCCTAACCCAAAAGGATGGTGGAAGGTGCAAAGAAGGAAAACTGGACATGGGTTGCTGCAAGTTGAGTCCATTTTTTGTTGATGCCTACAGTTCCACTGGCTCAGTTTGTTTTCATGCTTAAATAAACGTATTTTTATGAACAAATAAAGAGACAAGAGCTCTACCCTCATCTGCTTAGACTCTGCTGACTGTACCCACAATGGACATTTGTTGACATACAGAAGAATAATCTGTGACTTCAATTTGATATTAAAGCAAGAGTTGAAAAGATTCCTCAGCCAGAAAAATATGTCACACTTGTTCACCAGCTTCACTGGGGCAGGAAGAGATAAAGAAAAGGTGAGGAAAATACTTATAAGAGATGAAAAATAACCTGGTTTTCCCTCTGCTTTTGACTAGGTTTTCCCCTAGTTTCATACATTCACTTCTAGTTTATTAATAATATGGTTTTGTTGATTGTGTAAATTGCATTTACTTTTAAATTAAAAATTGAAATTTTAAAATATTTCTTTTTTAAAATTTAATTGAAAAAATGGAATTATTTTAAATGCATTTATTTTTAAAACTGAATTGTTTATTATGGTGTTCAAGTACATTTATGAAAACTCACATTCCATACTAATAATTCTAAATATGCTTTCAAAGCCACCACTGTATTTCCTACTTTGTTTTATTCCCCCTATTTTTTTCTTACTGTGCTCTTTGCCTCAATTCCATCTTGTGATAGTGAAAGGTTTTGCCAGCGTACACTTTTTAATATCCTGTACAATATATAAGTAGTTTTACTGATTTAATGGAATTGTTTACACTGCACCATGCTCACCAGGGGAGATGTAAAAACTAATTCTTACCCAACTGTTTTAATTACCAGCAGTTTCATAAGCTCTGGAATGAGGACAGACATTTACTGGGAAGTAGGTTGAGACAATAAAACTCGTTTTTACATCAGCCGTTTGCAGGTGCTGGTTGGCAGAGGCTCAGCTGGCCTGGATTTAATTAGAACCACAGAATGAAGATTTCTCTGCCATAGTATTAAGCTTCAGTGTTAATTTTTTTTTAATTCAGCTTTAGAGTGACCTAAAAATGAGGGTGAGATGTTATTATTTTGGTGCCCATGTGGAGTTCACTCTGATACTTGTGGAAATTCACTGCTTCATGAACGAGAGTTCTTTACATTTGAAGAGATGGAATTTGTGAATAATGCAAAAACAGATACTTACTGAGAGGGGTGAATACTTAGTTAAAACCAGAATGCCCTCTGGAGCCAGGCCTGGAGTAGCAGAAGCTTCTGAAGTCAGTATCAGGATGTCACACGTAAAGAAAATAGCCAGGGTGACTGGATTTAGCAGGAAAAAATAGTAAGTTTTGTAGCAGGAGGACACTCATGGTAAAGATTCTGAGGGAATTTGTGTCTTTCTAATTGCAGAGAGGATCTTAAAAAAAACTTGTTACAGTGCCACAGATTTTCCTATCTGCAACTTTTATTTTGTATTTTTCTTTTACTCCTTTCCGCTTAAGGAGAAGACATTGATACACACAAAATATGCATGGACAAACTCCATTTTAATATTTTTTTTATTGTAGTACTATAATTTACTTTGGTAAATTCATATCCCTGTTTAAAGTGCCTTAAAGCAATTAAAACTTAGTTTAAATTCAAGTATTGTAAAATGTACAGAGTCTAAGCACAAAAAAAAAAGCTGCATAGTGAAAATACTGGAGCAGGCTGATACATTCAGGATGCCAAGTACTCAGGTGGTAACAACATGAGCTCATGGTTCAGGTTAAGGATAATTAGCAAGTTTGATACAGTACAGACAGGATGGGGTAATATCGATGCCTTGTTCTTGCCATGAACAAGGGATGGAAGCATAAATTAACTCTGAAGGAATCTGCAGTATCACTTTTGTACACATGCCATAAGTAATAAGGCAGATGCTGACGCTGAAATCAATCCTTTACATGCTGCTGTAATCCAGCAAATCCTGTGCGTGGGTTTTCCAGGCTCTGAGCCCCAGCAATCCCAGTGTTCCAGTGGGAGCTGTGACATCCATCCCCTTCAGAATCCTCACAAACATTCATTCTTGTCTTCGTACAATCTTGTTTGAGTCTGTGTTTGAAATTTGTCCCAGAAGGTTTTAAAGAAGGATGGCTGTTCCTCTGTGCACTGGTGCAGGGTTTTTGTTGGGGTTTGTGTTTGCCCACAGCTACTTTGGGTAGGAGTGGGGGGTACTTAAGGGGTCTGGTTGAATTGTATTTTGAATTTGTAGCCCTTATTTTTCCCAGTTAATTTGAAGTAGCAACAGGTGTACCCTGGTGTAACAGTGACTTGTCACATGGACTAGATCAACAGCATCACTTACCTGTAGTGTTTGTCAGGAGAGGAATTTGTTGAAGATATTTTAATGCACATTGTTATAATAAACAAAATTAATGGAATACCAGCATTCAAATGGTTGGTTAACTCCTCCCATTTGAACAATTAGAGAGTAATTTCATTTGCCTTGGCTAAGAGACTTGTAGTACAGGTGTGTGTGGACACATAAGAAAATTATTGATTTTTCAGGGGAAATTGCTGCTTCAAAATCAGTTGAACAATATGGCTAAAATGTTACTGCATTGTAACAACACTTTTTAAATGGATGTACGAGGATGTAGAGGAAAGACATTTTTGTTTAGTTGTTGCCTGAAAAAAAGGAATTTAAAAATACTAGCCACTTTTAAAAGAAAACTCTTTGTTAATAGTTCATGTATTTTAAGAGTATTTTTGTATGTAATTTTTGCTGTTAGAAAGTATTATTTTAAAATATATTTCTAGAAGTATGGCAGCTGTGATATAAGTTATTGCAAGGATTCACCAGTCATTATATGAATGGAATACTGAATAATTAAGAGAAGCAAATAGGCGTTTCTCATTTTTGGAAAGAGAAAACAAGTTCTCTTTTACAAAGGCAGAACATGTCAAACTATAAAGTTCTAGTTTAATTTTTGTAATATTTGGTGAAATTCTACAAAACAACAACAGTGAGAAAATGAAAGGGCTGCACCCAGAGTATAAAACCAGTAAAAGTTTGGTTTCTTGGAATTGGAACCCCCTTGCTCTTCACTCTTTCTTTTAAAGGACTTCTATTGTTTTATTGTATTGATCCAAGTGCTTGGTAAAATGTTGTGGTTGTAGCAGACAGCAGCCGTGGGAGTCCATCTACAGTTTATTTCCGGAGCCCATTGTGGATGCACTTTGAGGGAATTGGCTGAGGTTAAGGTTTGATGGATGGGATGCTGCAGGATCTCCTCATCACCAGCCTGACTTCAATGTCGGGGAGGGTTTTCTTTTTTGTGTGCAAACACCCTTCCTCTGTGGCTGCCAGGTGGAGATCAAAACGCAGGGAAACAGACTTTTTCCTTAAGCGAGGGTTGTCCTTAAAGAAAGAACCTTCCCATTCCTTAATAACTTCATCCACTTTTTCTGTCCTGAAACAATAAAGAGAATGTATTTATGATTTTTTAGGCTATGTTAGTTATCTATCTTCAGAACAGCTTTTAAAAGAGAGAGAGAAATGGCATTATAAAGAGTCATTTTATATGGTACTGAGATACCAGAGATGTCTTTTTTTTTACAGGTTCATTCTCCAGAAAAGCTAAATAAAGGGTGAGGGTTCATTATGTTCTTGTTTTTGTACTTTTAGGTAGACATGGCTACAAAACCACTACTCTAAATACATTAGGCAGTTTGTTTCCAAGGAGAAAGTTTGGAATCCAAGATCAAAATTTTTGCAAGAAACCTCAGTACTGTAGTGGGCAGGACAGAATTCCTGCATCTGAAAACCTTCATAACAGGGAGGAGAAAATCTAGTTTAGACTCAAACCTCAGAATGTGGAGCTACATTACATTAAAGAGAAAAAAAGGCAGAATTAAAATAGGGAGAATTGAAAAGCCAGCTGATCCAGAAATGTTGAGGCACTCAAATCCTGTTGATTGAATTCTTTATTTGTGTCAGAATTCAGATCTGGTCATCAGGCTCTGGGGCCTCACCCAGCTGAGTGCACTGCACCCAGCAGAGTAGCTCCGTGCAGATCTGAGAGTGTGATGAACAAAACTCCTGCACAAAAATAAACGTCACCTGTGGGGTGTGTCTGGTGGACCTTATGATGGCATTAATTTTTTCAGCAGCTAATTAGGGTTCAGTGTTAGGAATGGCCCACTACAGTGTGTTTAAAGGTAACATTAAATTAGTTTACAAAAAAGCTTAAAGAGCAGTAGGAGAAAAATAAAAACAACCAGGCAATCCAATACTATTAAAGTAATTTCAGGTGAATAACACATCCTAACAGACTTTCACATGCCTACTTGGGAGCCAGGCTCTCCCTTCCTTGTTTGGGGAAACGTAGGAGTTTCCAAGGAGCAAGTTGGAGCAGCTGAGCCTGAATTTATGTGCATAAATATGGCCCAGAGGGACTTCCCAAATGTGGTCTGGGCTCTTTGCTTTCAGCCTTAGCGAGATGAATTATTCATAGTTTCATTTTTAACAGAAATAGAAATTACAAATCAGAAGCACCAGCGTGGTATTGTTTGCTTATGAAGCCAATGCTAATAAAAGAGCTTTCAAATGTAATGTATTGTTAAACATTGCCATTCAGTGCACCTTCAGGAGCTCTCACTGTGCCTCTAAAGCTGCTGGGCTATGTGGGCACGATATAACAGATGCCAAATAACGGAAAATTCAAAGCTGCTGAAATGCAACCTCCACCCTTTACTTCAACTGTTATTTTGTGAAATTCCTCTTTATCTTACTGTACAGTGCCATGAGCTTCAGCACTTTCCTTCATGATGTTTCCATCTAGGATTGCTTGTTTTGTCATCAGTTCCACCTTCTTTGGTTTGTGCTTCTTTACACCCCCTTCTGTAAAAGAATGTGCAGGTATACAGTGAGCATGCAGAAGGGCAAGGGCAGTATGCAGGACCTGGGGGTACACTGGAAAAGGTCCTTTTTTAATATTCAGAAATTTGCCAGTAGTTGTGAACAGTTAGAGCCAAAAGCCCTAAAGGAGTAAGTGCCTGAAACTCACCTGAAGGCAGCATAAAGGTGATCTTGCTAGTGCTGGGCTTTTTGTCATCCTTCTGGGCAGGTATTGAGCAACGGAACCTGAAAAAAAAAAATAAAAAAATTACAGACATCTAATAGTATTGCATTACTTTAATTCCTAACTTGTCATAGGAACAGCTGTGAGAAATTTAAAAATGTGAGAATCACGAGAAGTTCTGTTTGATTGTGGTAACTATTTGTTGGGATTTCTCATTCTGAGCCCAGAGCTGGAGGAAGTTACTGACAGTGTCTGTGCAGTTTCCTGCAGGGGTCGGTCCTGCTCTGAGACACTCCCTGCCCAGCACTTCATGTGTGGACTGGCCCCAAATGCTCTGAGACCTGAGGGGCCCCTTGAGTGAGGCTGACTGAGCTGCCCTCTGCAATGTGTGTGAGACACTGAGCGCCAGAAACTCCGTACTCAGTGAAGCTACTTCACAGTGAAACCTTTTCTAAGATTTTATACTGTAATTTTTAAATGTTTAGTTCATGTATTTACATGAACTGATTGAGACCTTCAGAAATGGAAGACAAACTTGAGATCTTTTTCTCCTAAGCAGTGAGTACCTGCTCTCTTCTTGCTCCAACAGACTGCGATATGTCGCTATCTCCTCCTCCAGCTTCATCCTCGTGTTCAGGAGAATTTCGTGCTCTCGAAGCTGTTTCTCAATTCCCCTTCTCACTTCCAACAACTCTTTCTCCAAGCATTCAATCTCACCTTCCAGATTTTGTAGCTGCATGTGGTACTGCTGCTCCGTGGCCCGCAGTGAACGTTCCAAGCCCTTTTCCTGTGAAATTTAAGTCATATTTTAAGATTTGGAAAGATTATTCTTTACGAACAGGAGTAATACTTTGGCTGAGAAATTTTCCAGTAAAATCTGTGGTAATTTAAGATCAGATGAAAGCATAGCCATGTCTTGCACAGCAATCCACTGCCTTGAGTTCACAGATCTCTGGTTTTACAGTTAAGCAGTGTCCAGCTCAGTGCTGTATGAAGTGTCTGTGTACTCTTGGAGCTTTTCTGTACTGCTGAATTGAGCAAATGGCTGACATTTTATCATAAATGAGTTGATAAATCTGGTCCACCTATTCAAAAAAGGGCATAAACATGCTGTGAATTGGTAAGGCAGAATGACCAGGACCTAGGTGGGGGAGTATGATGGATGTGCTTGGGAGGTGTGAAAACAGGACATTATGTGACTGGAGTGGCAGATCCTGCTCCAGAACTGTGCTGGGTCAGTGTGTGTGAGCAAGGGCTCTTTGGGGAGCTGGACACCCCAAAGCTGAGCATTCCTGTGATGGATTTCTGCTGTATGGCAGCTGTGACTGTCACAGAAATTGACTGTGGCATAGTTTAGATCAAGGACAAGACTTCTTTTCTCCGTGAGATTTCAAGTTTTGTTCTGACTCTTACCACAGCATGGAGAGACTCGATTTCGATCTGCATGTGGTGCCACTGCCGTCGGGCTTCGCACAGTTCTGCTCGGGCTGCCTTTAGTGCTTCTGCATCTTTGTCCATTCTTTTACTTGTACCTTCTTCTGACTACAGGGGACATACAAAAGATAACAATACTAAAAATATTCAAATGACGATAATAAATTGGCACATAAAGTATCGGGTTGGAATTTTTGTTAGAGTTGTATAAATGTGTGAAAGCTCACAGTGAGGAGTTAATATTTTCTGTACTGCATAGAGGGAAAACCCTTATCCTGCTGTGTTTGATGGGAAGTAGTTGGCCACATCTCTATGCCTGGCACCTTTGTCCTAGAGGAATTCTCATACAAATTTCCCATCTGTATTGAGACCTTACTTCTGGAGTAAAGGGGTTTAGAGGAGGTGCAGATGGTTAAAACTTCCAAGTTTGAATAAAATACTTTTTTATTTAAGGATTTTTTTTCCTTTTATCTCTCCTAAAGTAGTTTTTTAAAAACATTTCTGATCATGTGTGGGGTCATTTTAGATTTAGACATATCTTTGATTTCAAGAGTATGTTCCTGCCTGTAACTTCCAAAGTGATTGGCTTGGGGAGGTTATTTTTCTTTTCTGATTCTAAGTTTCCCTGCAAGTGGTGAAGATGCTGAAAGCCCTTGAAACAGCCCTTGCTCTTTTACATATTTTACTGCTTTATGCAGGTTCTTATGATGACATTGACTTTTCTAAGAAAAGAATCTCTCTAATTCAGGTCTTATGAACTAAGGAAAATAAGGATTTTGTTCACCTGTACATACTGACCTTTAGCAACTTTACTAGATGATCATTTTTATGAAGAATCTAGATTTTTCGTATCCACAGGTGAACCCCCAATGTTCTTTGCTTCCCCTTTCTTGCCTGGGTACTGCAGAATTTGTGTGGCAGGATCAAACCAATGTGCACTGGCTGCTTTGTGCCAGCACAAAGATAAACTTGGCTTCCCAGTGCAGCTGCCGAGTGTCTGGCACTGCTGGTGGATCAGCCAGGCTGCAGCAGAGTCTGGCCTGTCCTTAAAACAAACCTCGGGGATTCCTGCAATACCTGAGTACAAGGTGACAGAATACCTGATTCCCCCCTGAATTTCTTTATGTTCGATGGCTCAGAATTGTTTTGCCATTGGATTTCAGCTGGGTTTAGAACTGTTTGTATGTAAATCCCTAACAGCAGTATTGTGTGTTGGTAACATTTAATCGAGCTGTATGAGAGAACAACTGATACTTGCTGGAGAGCAAAACACACAGTTTTTACTGTGAGCAATAGAAAATAGTTCCTGCAAAGGTACAGTGTACTTTACTAGAGAGCAAAAAATGGCAA
Source organism: Thryothorus ludovicianus (assembly GCA_013397245.1). Classification (NCBI taxonomy): domain Eukaryota; kingdom Metazoa; phylum Chordata; class Aves; order Passeriformes; family Certhiidae; genus Thryothorus; species Thryothorus ludovicianus. Next base: position 159,261 of record VZTB01009505.1, read on the forward strand.
AGATTGCTGTATATAAAGGGATTCTCTTCAGGATTCTTTTTTCCTCTGAGATAACTACATGGAGCTAGAGGTTACCCTGTACAGCCTATGTCATCATCCCTTAAATCCCAGCAATAGCCCGGCTGCAGGGACAAAAAAGCATCCTGATGAATTACACAGCATTCGTTCAGCGTGAATCCATACCCTTAACAAAATCTATTTCCGATTCTTCTAGTTCACATCTTACTGCGGTAAAATCCACATCCCTTCCCCGAAAATCTGCTGCATTGAAAGGAATTACTGTACCTCATAGAGGCTGCGGGAGGAACTGTACGGCCAGGGAATGGCTCCGTACTCTGCAAGGTGTGTGGCTGTGAGGAGGCATTACCTGCGTCCTTGCTGAGCTGACGGTCTTTATCTGATTTCGGGTGATGAGCGATTCATACTTTGCCCTGATCTCTCGGCGGAGCCGAGCTGGCTCCATCCTCCTCCTCCTCCTCCTCCCATCCTCCCCGGCTCCCGGCTCCGCTGCCGGCGGCGCGGGGCTGCGGCCGCGGGGCCGTTAAAGCGGCAGCGGCCCTTTTCGGGGAGCGCGGGGGGCTCGGAGCCTGGCAGCCCGTCCTGGCAGCAGCTTAATGCAGCAAAGGATAGCGCTGAAATAACTATTCCTAAATTATGTGCCGAGATTAGTATATCGATGTTTTAATGGTTTTGTTACGCTGTAACTGTGGGGTTTTATAACCTCAGAAATGGGAGGGTAAGAGAGAGAAAGCAAAGGATAAAGTTGCAGATGCCCGGTATGAAGTGCTCTGGCAAGAGGACATGGAAGGACAGAGCCTCCCAGCAGCATCGCTGGGTTGCTGGCAGTTTCCTCCACCATTGTTAGGGATGTCACAGAATTCCTATCCCTGAAGGTGTTTGAGACTCGGTGAGATGAAGCCTCGTGTGTCTGACCTGACCCAGTGTTGAGGACTGTCTCGTTTCAGAAACGAGCTGGGCTTCTTTCTGCCTCTTTTATGGACAGAAACACACAAGGAGGGAGAGGAACCATCGCTGCTGGTGGTGAGGGGTGCTGGTGCAGCTTTTGGTAAGGGCTTTGGCTCCTCTTCTGCAGAGGGCAAAGTTCTGCTGAATGTACACTTCAAACACATCATTGCTGTCAGGAAAAGGGTCTGAGGTGTCTCTGACGGTGTTTCAGTACCTGTGCCAGGTGTTGGTGTCCTCAGTAGAACACGCAGTGTATGTGGGGTTCTTACCCCTTTGCTGACAGCTCCCAGGCAGGTCCAGCACAGGTTGTCTGGTGTGCTGTGCTGCTTAATTTCCTGCTCACTGGAGCACTGTGTGATCCCAATAATCTTGTCTGCTAAAAATGGCTCTTACCTATTTCATTTTACCTCTTGTTTATTTAATTGTTTTTTCAGATGTGCAGTAAAAGAATTTATGATTTTGATAGAAATTTAAAATTTAGCACTGAGAGGAATACATTTTAGGCTCTAAATGAGAATATTCATTAATGAAATGATAAAACAGGCAGTAAACTTTCACAAGACACATATCTTTTTAGAAGTCAAAGTATTGTGCCACTTAAAAGTCTCCTGGTGTAAAAAAGTTTCCCTGTTCTTGGCTGTGTCTGTTGGCACATGTGAAAGGATCCTGTGTTTGGATTTTATTTTCCTTAGGTGTCTGTCTTCCAGCTGACCTGGACTGAGATGGTGGAAAGGGTTTGTTGTCCACTTTCTTTTCTATAAGTGTCTCAATTATCCTTGTTCTGTGTAGTTCTAAACCCAAAATATTGGTGGTGTTTGTCGTTGATAGGATGAGAACTGTTACATAACACAACCATTAGGAATCCATCAGAAAAACACAAGGTATTGCACTTGGGATGGTACAAACCAATGCTGCTTTCTTATTCTATCTTTTTTTCTGGTGTAAAGGGAACATCTGGGATGAGATTCCTGAAGGCTAAAGGTAGGTAGGTGTAAGCAATTGCATCTTTCCTAGGACTTATGGAAATTTGAATTTTAGCTGCTTTCAATGTTCATATTTCATTGCTGGCTCACCACACAGCTGGAGGAGGTCATGGAGAACGAAGGGACACTAATACCTTAAAGTTTGTTGAGTCCTTTTTATTAGGGATGGAAACTGGAAAATTAGGTCAGAACAGCAAAATTTTTTCATCTATTGATTACTAAAGATTATAGAAAGGAAAATCTGATTAAATGTGTGTTTCATATTTCTGGTTATTGAACAGAGATTTGATGATATTTTTAAAGAACACTGTGGAAATCATACAGGTAATGCTGATAGACTGAAGCAGGAAATACATTGCATGTCTGCAAGGAATGAAAGTGCTGACTTTGTCTTATCTAAGAGAATCTTAGTACAAAGCCAAACATTTTATCACTTCATACAAAAGAATAAAATTATTTATCCATTTTGACTTGGGGCAGATGGATCTGTTGCCACATCAGATTGTGCCTCATATCTTCTCTTCAACTTCCTTAACGTGGGATGCAACAACTTTTCCATCTACCACTTCTTCGACGATTGTCTTGATCTTTCTAGTTTTGGTTGGATCTAAACATCATGAACAAAACATAAAATATTTATCAGTATGTTAAAAGTGATAAACCAAAGCAGCACATGACCAGGTACTCCCTTTTCCTTTCCATTTGGCTTCTGATTTTAATGAACTCTATGATGTTGTTAAACAGGATAACATGTATTATTTGATTTATAAGAATGACTTTTAGAAACAAAATTTTATTCAATCAAGTTCTACCTACCTTGAGAAGAGTCCAGTGATTGTGTTTGAGATTTGGACCCTGTCAGGGATGAGCTTTCAAATGTAACTGCCTGTCCAGCACCCCTAAAAGGGAATCAGAGACATGCACTATTGCAGGATGTTCGGTAGGATCAGGATAAATTCCCTTTTCATGGTGACATTGATAGATTATTTAACCACTGAGCAGAATGGCTCTCTCTCCTCAGTCACAGTGATATCAGATCACTGTATGTGCCTTACTGTCGCTTGGAAAATGTTCCACTTATTTTACCTCTTTTATTCCTGGAGAGGATTTTGCTACAGAAAATAAACCCAAGGCGATATTTTGTGTCAACCAGTTCCTTACACAAATTCTCCATCCAGCAGGCGCCGGTAGGTTTCAATCTCCATTTCCAGCCGAGTCTTGATGTCTAGGAGCTGTTGGTACTCTGCGTTCTGGCGCTCCATGTCAGCCCTGACCTGGAAAAGCTGGGACTCCAGGTTCCCGATCTGCATTTGGATTTGTGACAGCTGAGCGCAGTAACCACCTTCCGTTTCTGCTAAAGTGTCTTCCAGGGATTTTTTCTGTGTAAGGATATTAAATAATCTTTGGTTAAGGAAAAAAATCGCTTTACAAAACAAACTGAAGTAGTTTAAGGGAGCGAGCACAACTGCATTACCTAGAAGGTTTTATTTTCTTTTTGAAAACACCAGTTTGAAAACCATCCCTTGTCACTTCCCTAAATGTGATGTAAAAACTCATCTGCTTTATGACATGCTCTTTGCAATCCATTTAGATATATTACTGCTGCTTAGGAACTAAAATAATACAGAAATAAGTGCAAAGCCTCAATTCTATGGGATAGGATTAGGTCTAAAAAGACTTTTGAAGTTGCCAAATTGGCTCTGAGCAGTCAGCAGAACGTACCATGGCGAGCTGAGACTGCAGCTCTATTTCCAAGCTCTGGAGAGTCCGTTTCAAATCTGTGATCTCGCTCTTTCCTGACTGGAGCTGCTCAGTATGGGTGGAGATTTCCCTTTTCAGCTCCCCGCTCTGAAATGACAGGGAAGAGTGGGGTGGAATTTTACCGTTCCAAGTATTGAACTCTTTTTCCCATGCATTGCTCTCTCTGGTTGTTACTTTTTCATTGAACCACGCCTCGGCCTCTTTGCGGTTTTGCTCGGCAATGACTTCGTACTGTCCCCTCATATCATTCAGAAGCTTGGTCAGGTCAGTCCCTGGAGCAGCGTCCATTTCCACGCTCACTTGGCCAAGTTCACTGCTTTGGATGCCCTGAAGCTCCTGGAGAGATTAAAAGTAAAGAGAAGGTTCTGTTAATAAAAGGCGAAATAGTTCTACCAAAATACATGTAAAGAAAAATATGTGATATAAATTCTGTTTCAACTAAGACCTCTAGCTTGTTTCTTATAATTTTTCACTTAGCAAACTCAAAAAATACCAGCAAACAGAACCTATAACAAAACCCAGGAACTCCCACTGGCTTAAATAAGGGAGTAATTTGATGTTTCACAACTTCACGTGTCTTGTTATGAATTCACAAAGGAATAAATATAACCTCTTCATGGTTTTTCTTGAGATAAGCCAGTTCTTCATTCAGGCTTTCAATCTGCATCTCCAGATCTGCCCTGGTCATAGTCAGCTCATCGAGGACTCTGCGCAGACCGTTGATGTCAGCCTCCACACTCTGCCGAAGAGCCACTTCATTCTCATATCTAGGCATAAAGGGATTCAATGTTATTTTTTACATGGCCAGAGAGGTCAAATGCAAACTGTTAATGTGCTTTATTTTAATATGAAAACTTAATACACGTAATTATTATAATATTGTTTACTAATTATACTACAAGAATTCTACAAGGAAAGAGATTTTTAATAGAAAATAAGGTTTTCCTTAAGGAGTTTTTGTAGCATTAAGATATCCTTACTTCAGTCTGAAGTCATCAGCAGCCAGTCTGGCATTATCAACCTGCAGAATGATCCTTGCGTTGTCGATGGTTGCATTGATGATCTAGAATACAGTGTTCAGAGAATGCTGTTAGATCCCAAAGGCTTCATGGCTTTGTAATGGCTTTAAACCTTCACCTTTCTACAAGAGTGTGTAGAACTGCATTCCGTCACTGCCTTCACAGATTAGAGAAATCACTGTGTGACACAGCTACAGAACTGCTTTAATGTACAGGAAAAATTCAGCACATGTCACCAGTGCAAGGTGACAGAGGTCACTGGTCACTGCAAGTGTCGGTACCAAAGGATAAATGTGCCCTTGGTTTCCCACAGATATTTGTTATTTTCATTCATTCTATTAAGTGAGTTACACATATAAAGATACATTAAATACATAGCTTTGCTACCTTGTTTCGAAGATCTTCAATGAAGGGGTAGAATTTACTGTAGTCGTTCCCAGATCCAGGGATGGCAGTGCCAGGGCCATTTTTCTCATACCACTCACGGATTTTGCGCTCCAGCTCGGTGTTGGCATCCTCCAGAGATCTCACTTTGTCCAGATATGCAGCCAGACGGTCGTTGAGGTTCTGCATTGTCTCTTTTTTTGAGCCAGCAAAAATGCCACCATCGCCAGCACCAGCAGGGCCAAACCCACCACCAAAACCAGTCCCTAAGCCACCACCAAAGCCACTTCCAAAAGTAGCACCTGAACTGCTGCCAAAACCACTTCCCAAACCTCCCCCAAACCCACTGCCTAAGCCACTTCCATAGCTACCACCCAAACCACCTCCAAAGCTTCCACCAAAGCCACTGCTTAAGCTGCTCCCAAATCCCGAAACTGAGCTGCCCCCAAAGCCTCCACCAAAGCCAGAGCTTGAGCCCAACACAGAAGCTGCACCAAACCCTCCACCAGACCCCCCACCAAACCCAAGCCCACTGCCACCAAAGCCTCCTCCAGCACTGGAACTGGGCATCCTCAGAGATCCCCCTCCAAATCCGCTCCGGGAGGAGAACTGCCGGGACCCGCCGCTCGTGCGCACGGAAAGGGCCATGGTGCTCGAGCTGCCCGGATCTGCCCCGTGGAGGATACAACAGAGAGTAGGGCAGACAGGGAGCAGGGGCAGCTTTATAGAGGGACAGCAGTGGGTGTTTCAGGAGGAGTCCCCACCTCCCGGGGAGAGCTTTCACTCTCTCTCTCCCTCCTGTTTGGAGGAGATGTCAGTTTAGTATGTTCTGACCAACCGAAATGACATGTGCCAGCCGAAATTGCCAATGGGAGTGGAAATTTGGTGCCCTCCAGGTATTTGTAAGAGGGGAAATGGGTGGAGTGGAGCTGAGACATCACGATTGTGTTCTGCCATGTGCAATGGAGCACAAAAAGTTCTTTTCACGTTTAAATCCCTCCTAAATAATTGTTTTGTCATTGCAGATTCAATGCTTCCTGCATTTGGGGCTGTTCTTACAGGAGTTTGCTGAGTCAGCAGAGTGATCCCTTTGATCCCTGCTTCTCAGCCTGTGTGTCAGGAATGTCTTTCTCTTCATAATGCTCTTCTGGCAGGAGTCTCTGCTGGATTAGTGCTCCTGGATGCTTAATAGGAAGTAAGAAAAGTGACCATCAGATGTCCAAGGGCACACAGATGTTCAGTGAGCTGCAGGGCAGGGTGATCATTAATATGAAAATATAAATAGACTTACACCAAATAGGATTTGGAATTGGGTTTATGCCCTAACCCGTTCATCATTGAAATACCTCAGAGTGATATGCCTATAGTCTATAGCATGTAAGAGTTTGTACTTTGGAGCTGGGAACTGACCATTGTGTCAGCTAAATAGTTTGCTGTTATCTCAAAATAAGAAATCTGATTTCTGTATTTGGTGCTTTTTGTAATTCAAATCTAAAGATCAAATGTAGTGCTTCTGGGTGCAGGTTTGGGCATGGGAACGCTCCCAAGCCAGTATATTTTTCTTTTGAAGTTATTTGATAAATGGAAAATTGTTTTTCCTTTGTCCTGGCTTAATTATATCATTGGATTTGTCAACTGAAATGTGTTAATTTTTGATTTCTCCACACCCAGGAGCATGGGGTGCTTTTGGGGCAGAAAGGAGTGGAAGATCAAAGGTAGAAATGAGCTGATAGCCTGGTCTCAGTGACTCGGGGCAGTGAAAGCAGAGGATTAGTTTTTTGGCAGCTTTTTTTGTACAGTACATAGCTCTGGACAGGTGAGGTTTCATAGGGAAGAGCTTTGTGTGTTTGTGTTCTCAAGAGGAAAATGTAAACTCCTGGGACTGAGAATGCAGGTGTGGCACAGGGGCCTCCCTATGGGACAGGGAACATTATTGGCACAGAAGGGTTGAGAGAGAGGGAGATCATTTCAAATATATTCTTATTGATAAAATACCTTGACTTGCTGTAGTCCCTGGTGACATAATCATGCATAGAATGTGAAAAATATCAAATAGCGTCCTTCAATTTATTCATGTTAATATATTCTGAAAAGAATTTATTTAAAAATCAGGCTTAATGAAATGAAGCTGCACTTTGAGTGGGAGTTCACTTTCAGAAAAGGTATACTGAATTGATGTCTTAATGCATTTTAAAAATCTAAGACTTCCATTTTTTATCTGTGTTGGAAGCAATTATACATTCATGCCAGGCTGATTTGATTTTTTTCCATCAAGTTACTTTGTCACTGTGTGAGAAACCCAAAATCTTCTATGTTGTGACTTACAGATTTTTATTGACACTCCCCCACAAAGACAACAACAACAACAACAACAGATTTGATATTTTGGCTTTTTTTAATCCTGGGGTTTAGGGTGAATTAGATCAGATTCTTTATAAATCTTTTAGTTTTGGCATCAGCTCGAGAGAACTCAGAGGCATCTTTTCTGCCAGTGCCATTTACATCTTCTCTTCAATCTCTCTGACCTCAGAGGAGACAATCTTGCCATCAATCACCTCCTCAACTATTGTCTTGATCTTCTTAAATTTACTTGATTCTGTTAAGGAAGTTGAAAAGGGAAGTAGTTTAATGCAATGTACATCGACAGAGTAATATTGCTGCAGTAGTAGCAGTTGATGAGGAAATATCAAAAAGCATCTTCAATCCACAGGTCCTTGAGATAAACTTTTGCAGTGTGCAGGGTGTGGCTTTTCCTCTCTTGGATATTGAGTATGTTGCCCACGGACTGTAGTGGACACTGGGTTCAATAGCTCTAGCACTTTTGATAGTTTTGCTTCAGTTTAGCACAGACTTGTAGACCTAAACCCTTGGAATAGATTTACACCAAGTTGGAAATTTTTGCTATGAAACGGGATATGTTACTTGGGAGCCTCAGTCTCCCTGTACAGCAGGCAGGGAGAAGCAGATGCTTCTGCAGTTCTCCAGAGGGGAATTCAGTAACTCTGTTCTCTTGGCTCTCTGAGGACTCACAGAATCACAGAATGGGTAAGGTGAGTCTGTGACTTTACACTGGGCATCTGAATTGTGTATATAAACCCAGGTTTGTATAGTCCCATAGGGTAGCCATACAGCTGATTGCTTTCTTGATATGAGATTACACTGGCTGATTATTTGCTCTGAAGCTGTTGTTTTATATCAGGCTACTTCATTCCATAACATTTCAATAAGCAGTCATCAAAACACAAAGAAGTTGGTGGGACATACCTTTTTCAGCCTCTGCTATCGATACTTCTACAGTCCTGTTCAAATTATAAATTAGAAAATGTGAATATATGGCAACTCATGTATTGAAGAAACATCCTTGTGATTTCCTATGTGTTTGATCAGGACAGCTTTCATTAAGACATTCAATCAGATAACTCAGCAAGTTAAGTGAAACTTGCTAAACATAAGCTGTAGGTACAGTTAATCTGCAGACTCATCTCTGCAATCCAGGACTTCAGCTCATGCAGGTACACCCGCTCTAGTTCCTGAGCCAGAACAGCTGAACAGGTAGAATCTCTGCTTAACTCATATGGACAAGTTGATCAAAAACTGCATTACTGGTGTTCCTGGCATGTGAACATCTACCCAACTCCCCAGCTCACAGAATGACTGTAGGCTGGGAGAACCCACCTCAAAATTCCACAGCAGCTTCAAAAGCCCAGCCTGAACATCAGCCTGCTCTGATTCTGTGGCTGAGAACTGTGCAATGGGCTTCCCCAGCCCAAAGCAGTTGTAGAGAGGCAGATTTGACACAAAACCCAAACCAAGACTCAAAGCCATGTGTGTGCTCACCTGTTTTCCTCTCCCTCCAGCAGCCGGCGGTACGTGGCGATCTCCATCTCCAGGCGAGTCTTGGCATCCAGCAGGATGCTGTACTCATTGTTCTGAGCCTCCATGTCAGCTCGGAGCTGCCTCAGCTGAGCCTCCAGACTGGAAATGGCTCCCTGTATCTGTTCAAGCTGGTAACTGTACCGTGCTTCTGTTTCAGCTACAGAGCCTTCCAGGGTCTGTTTCTATAGTCCATGGGAAGAACAGTGACATATTATTCAGAGGATATATTTTTCTGTTAAAATAACATTTTGAATGAAAAGCCCCACATTCCTCTATTTATCTGTGTAACTCTTTGTTATCCACAGTCCTTAATTTGCTTTTTGTAATTTACCATGGTCAGCAGGGACTGTAATTCCACCTCCAGGCTCTGGTAGACCTGTCTCCGTTCTGTGATCTCTTTCCTTTGGACCTCCAGCCGTTCAACATTGAGGGCAACTTCCTGGTTCAGTTCTGCTGTCTGGAATGAGGAATGGAGAGACTGTGAACTGCAGCCAGGCATGACCGAGGTTCTTGCTGCTGTTCAAGCAGCTGACTTTACCTGCTTTTCAAAATGTTCCTTGGCCTCTTGGCGGTTCTTTTCTGCCATTTCTTCGTACTGCTTCCTCATGTTATCCATAATGGCCGCGAGGTCGATGCCGGGGGCAGCATCCACGGCCACGTTGACAGAGCCGCCCGCCTCTTTGCGCAGCCTCTCACGGTCCTGCAGCAATGGGCACCGGGTTAGCACCAGCTGCAGGGAGCTGGCACTCCTGGCACTGGACACAAACTCAGCATTTACACACACGGGACTAATCCTTAATAGTGCCTCGGGGCAAGACAGCTTAATCACCTTGTAAATAATGTTTAGTGCACCTCATATTACAACAGTTTATTTACTTTATAGCAATAAATGTTATATAGATAAGTGTATCATAAAAATTATTTCCTCTGAACTGGACCTGTGGAATGAGGGCAGGAGTCATGACTCCCATTTGTGTGCTTTTTGGGGTAGCAGTTCCTGAACTGCAAATTCTTCTTAGAGAAAATCTTCACTCCTTCATTCCTGGAATGGAGGAGTGTTCAGCCTTTGATCCCTGACAGCTTGAATGTCCCTTAGGGCCACACATGGTTATACTGCTTCCAGGAAGGATAGAAATGCTTCCTAGTGAGCTTGTCTGTGTTTGCCACTCAAAACCCCTCTCCCTGGCAGTGGTCAGCTGCTCTCACCTCCTCGTGGCTCTTCCTAAGGAAAACGAGTTCCTCAGTAATATTCTCAATCTGGGACTCCAGGTCAGCTTTTGTCAGAGTCAGGTCGTCACGGACACGGAGCAGTCCGGTGATGTCACTCTCTACACTCTGCCTGAGCAGGTGTTCATTCTCAAACCTGTACAATACAGAGCATTTTGTCATCGTTGGGATGCAACAGTTTGGAGTAAATGTTAGAATCAGTAACTACCACAGTCACTGTGAAATTTTCACTAAACTTGGAGTTGGAAAATGTTCACTTCTTGGCACTGATTCCAGTAAATGGAAGCTCTCCTAAATAACAGGAGCGTGAAAGAGAATTGATATAAAACCATGGAACTTACTTCAGCCTAAAGTCATCAGCAGCCAGCTTGGCATTGTCGATCTGCAGGACAAGCCTGGAATTTTCCAGCTGGGCAGCAGAAATCTAAAGGGAATGGTGGACAAGCAATGAAATTCACACTTGATCCTTTCCTGGAAATGAATACTGTAACTGGGCTTCACCCTCCTTCACTTCAGTTGTCTGTTGGTCAGCTGGTTTTAAGCTAAGTTCCATCTGAAGTGCATGAAAGGAATTAGGGATGTCCAAAAGACAAATTGTCCTGCCATAAAATAAGTGTATCAAGTAGTTGAGACGAACTGCCCTCTGAAGGGATCTGCTTTTAAATGTTGGGAAGTAGAACTGGTAAAAAATAAAAGGGAAAAGATTGAAGTAAGTTCTGGTAACATGATTAGGCAAACCTGTCTGTTGATTGTTTGGAATATTTTATTGTTTCTGGTGGTAATTTGCTGTTTTAAGTAGTGGTCTTTAAATTTTTTCTGAGTGTTTGCCCTTCTTTTCTAAAAAAAACACTTTGAAATAGACTGTTGCTAAACTATATTTAAATATGTAGATTACCATCAGTACTTTCTCTAATTAAAGCCACCTAAGACAAATATAGAACTAGTTAATTTTGAGTCACAGATTTTTCAGGTATGAGATTACTCAGAACCTCAGGCATATTACAAATGATCTAAATGATCTGCTATTACAAATGATCTAAAAATCTGTCACTAATTTGTAGATGATCAAAAATAAACTTTTTCTTCCCAGCTAGGCCAATTACAATTTGGAAAAGTACATTTTCTACAACAGATTATTCTCTATCTCACTGATAATTGCAGTTCCTATATTTATGGAGAGCTCTGTGTTCTCTTACCTTATTTCTGAGATCTTCAATTGTTTTGAAGTAGGAGCTGTAGTCCTGCCCTACGTTTATGGTGTTCTTTTCATACCATTCCCTGATCTGCATCTCAATCATGGAGTTTGACTTCTCCAGGGAGCGCACCCTCTCCAGGTAGGCAGCCAAGCGATCGTTCAGGTTTTGCATGGTTGATTTCTCGTTGCCAGCGAGCAGCACATCACTGCCAGTGATGCTGAGCTGGAGGCTCCCTCCGAGGCCTTGGCCAGAGCTGGTTGATATGCGGGTGCCATAGCCCCCAGCTCCCCCGTAGACACTGGGTGCCTGGATCTTCTGGATGGACATTTTCCTGGAGCTCAGACCGCTGACACTGGGTGCGGAGGGCTGGACACGACTGCTCGTACTCCACTGGATGCTGTTGGTGGAGAATGCCATTTGTGCTCTTTGTCTTCTGGACTGCAGCAGGTAAATCAGCACAGATTGAGATGGCAGCTAGCAGCTGAGTGTGCACTGTGCACTTTTATACAGGTCCAAGAGGAAGCACAGTGGCTGGAAACCCCACCTATGTTGACGCAGAGTGTCACTGGTATCAGCACAAAGAGCACACAGGATATTGCCCCCCCTGCCCATAATTTGAAGGAGTTCTCATCTGTTCGTCTGTGTTTGAGGAACACTCCCTGGGTAGTTTGATTGCTTTGTTATTTTGTATAACAGATAAACAAAAAATGATCTTTTGAATCATTTATAACCATGTACCTGCAGCCAACCCTCTCTGTAGCTCTTTGGAACAAATGAGTGGGTTCTTAGCCCCCTGTGCAGTCCATGAATTTAAAATGAGAGTTGCCTGTACGTGACGAGAGACTTAAAATATTTATATATCTGTTGAGTAAGCAATAACTTAGGCCTCAGGACAGTCTAGAACAGTATAAATTATTAGAAAGGAGGCAGCTGTACTACCATGTGAATTCATTTCATAGCAAGCACAAACCAACATCTGCAGTGCCAGTGAAGAGTGGAGGCTGTTGCCATCAGCTTGGATTGAATATGCATTTTTCTGGTATTTGAAACCCTTGCAAGTGGAATTTGAGCTTTCAGTACAGCTGAGATTGAGTGGGAAGGGTATTTCTTTGAACTTAATTGAGGTAGGAGGAATGAGAATATTGGAAACCTTCAAAGACCACTGTATTTCACATGTGAGATGCTGAGGTCCATAGAGTGGCAGGAAGTGTTGAGTTCCAGCCTGCAGCAGAACCAGCCTCCAGCTCTCCTGTGTGTGGCTGAGGTTGAAGCAGAACAAGTTTCCCTCCTGCCTCATCAGAAGCACCAGCTAACAAGTGCCATACTGGGGGATCTGTCCCCAACCCAGGGGCTGTGGTCATTTACAAGGAACCAGCTGCCTTTCCATGGCATGAAGAGCCTCAACAATCCTACTGCTGATCGTGTGGAGGAGGCTCCTGGGCTCACTGCTCTGTACACTTGATACAGAAAGTGCCTGGAGAATTTGTAAAGTAAGGGAAGGGCCTGATTGCTGAGGGGTTGTTAGTGCTGCAGGAGGTGGCAGGTGTGTGTTGGGACAGTGTGGAGGTGCAGCTCCTGAGGCACTGACAGTGCTTATGTGTGTTACTGATGTTGTCAGGTAGAACAATGAAAACACATGGCTCGTGTTAGTGAGAGCAGCTGCTGTATGTGCCGATCTCCCACCTTGGGGCAAGGAAATTGGTGAGACACAGAACTTTGGAGGCACTGAAATGTGTATTGGAGGCACCTGCAGCTTTTTGAGAGCACTCAACCCAGAATAGTTGGGTATTAGAGAATACCCAATATATTAGGGAAGCAGTACTGCCAAGTTTTTAAGTTACTGTGCTAAGGATTAGTCTAACTGTTCTTGGCTCAAGGCAGAGAGTTAAACTGTAGTACTTGGCTGTTCTGGAAACACAGCTTCCAAACCAAAGCAATTAGTGTGCAGGGCAGGATTTTTTTTTTCTAGGAGGATGCTGTGGAGTATCTTTGGACCTTGAACTTCTTTGGGTGTAACTTGTAATTAAAAAACCTTTATGAGATGTGAAACCAAAGTGCACTGGCCATGACATTTGGTGTGTCATTACAGAGACTCAGAGTGGGTTGTCTTTTGTCCAATGAAATTATTCAGTCTGAGTAAGAATGGCTCATTTTAGTAGAGCAGAGTCTACACCTTTAGACTGTAAGAGGAGTATAGAAGAGATCCTGCTGTTCTTCCCTTGGCTCTGTGTCTCACTGTTTGGATCTCTGCAGGTTTGTGTGGCAGTCTATCTAAGAGCAAACATTCTGCTTTGTGTTCTCAGTATTAAAATTAGTTTCCATGTTACCTTGGTGATATTTTTTCTAAGCATCATTTGGAGGTTCTATTTTTTCATTTAGTGAGCAAATGAAAAAAGAAGTCAGTGTTCTGAATTAAGGTGAGTATCAGGCTTATGTCACATTTGCCTTGTGTTATGGCTCTGCTGCTTTTGTTCAAGCTGAACCTCCAGCAATTCTTTTCCTCTAGACTATTCAGCAGAAGCATCCAAGCATCCAAGACATGTGCAAGAGGAGGCAAGGAGCAATGGCATTGTGCAAACCTGATGTGGGAAGATACAAGGCTGAATTTTCTTACTGTTCTTTTTATTCTCATCCCTCAATTATTTACTGGCAATTTCTCTGGTCTTATGATTTTCTACATGCTTCTATCCTCCCCAAAAAGCTAGATTATTTGCGAGAATACTTGCTAGGATCAGGATAGATTCACATCAGAGGTGGGGTTTGCTCCTGGTTTGGTTCAGTACACTTTTTTCCATGAAATGTATCTTGTGTCTGGTTGTATCAATCCCTGGGAACTGCCCGAGGGAGCCCTGAAGCTGCAGCCATGGAGTGAGGGGAGGACGAGGGGCTCCTCAAGGTGTCACTTGGGAGTGGCCTCAGTGTCCTCCACCCCTGGACTATGCCCAGGAATTATCTGCAAGAACATGGGCTGCCTCATTTTTATTTATTTTTTTTTTAAATTTTATTGGTTGTAAGAGTAAGTTATCTAAATAAATTTTGCACAACCTAAAAATGTATTGTCCAGTACTGCAGTTTTGGGCAGTGTTGAAGAAGTACTGTAACATTTGCTGGTGCTTTGGCTCAGCAGAGCAGTTCCAGCTGCAGACACAGCTGTGGCAGCTGCAGAGGACAGGCTCTGGGTTCAGAGCACTTCCCCTCAGTGACATGCTTGGTCAGAGTGGATTGCCTATAGACATAATAAAACACTTATAGCAACACTAATGAATTGTTTGATTTCGTGAAGCAATGTCACCTGTGCGACAGAAGTTTAATGTGCTTTAGAGGGCCATGGAGATAAGTTGTGCAGGGCTCTGATAATGTGGATGCCATTCCATCTGACTCACCTGTGCTAACCAGCCATGGACAACCAGTCTGGAGAGTTCAAGGCAAAAAGACACACCCAGCTGTGGGTCTGCCTTTTTGCTGCCTTTAGGTGGAACAGATGCTTTTCTTTTGGCTGACAGGGAGACTGAAATAAAGCAAAGTCTTTTAGTTCAGTCTGTAGAGATGATCCATTCTAGGAGTGAAATCCAACACCCTTTTGTTGGTCCCTGTGGGTTTAGCATCATAAGAGTTTGATTCCAAATGATCTACTCTACAGTCCTGAAAAGACATCGCTGTGCAGAGTGCATTCAAAAGAGATGCATTCCATGTTCAATGTTCCTGCCTTATTCCAGTATTCAATATTTCTGAATCTGAGATATTCCCTTCCTTCTTTTCTTAACTATCTTTGCACCTCCTGTTAATGCCAGTGCCTGTGAAGCCTGCTCTGTCCAAAGAGCAAAGCAGGGTGTTTTGTGCTTTGCTGAATGGGATCAGAGGAGAAAAAGTTCTGGATAATGTCACCAACTCAGCTGGATTCACCTAAGGCCCAAACATTTGCAGCTCAAGATCTTACACTGTCTGCCTCAAGTATTTTTTCCCCTCATTTCCCTCTCCTTTTTATCTTTTGTCCTATGAAAATATCTCAATCATCTGCTTAGAGCTTTGACCAGAGGGGTAAGTTAAAACATTGCATATTTATGGTACTTAGAGAGGTGTTCCAGCTCCTGGAGTGGTGCGTGAGGCAGTGTGTGGGTTCCATCCCCCCCCAGCCACAGGTGGAAAATGAAAGTCAGGAGCTGCCTTTCCTGTCTCAGCTGCTCTCCTCGAACAGAATCAGATCTCAGTGCCAACAAAAACAGCTCCAGGCCACACAAACGAACCTTCTCTTTTTTCTTCCCCAAAAGTGGCATTAAGATTAGCTCTAACACAGGACTTCTGGCAGATCTCTCTCCCTTGGAAAAACCCTGTGCAACTGAAGCATCAGGGGAATGAGAAAACCAGTGAACTGGAGAGAATTTCAGCCTACTGACTCTCTCAGTTCCATAATGCTGGAGTAGTTCAGTATTCATGAAAAATATTGCATATTTCTGTGATTCAGGAGGCAAATACAATTTTCATGGCCCTGTGCAAATATAGGTACACACTGATTGTACACCATAAAAGATACAAATACAGTGTATTGCATGTGTCCATATCTGTGTAGACTTTTTTGCTAACTTAAAAAAAAAACTTCTTGTGGTTCCAGGGGTCTCATTTGTGTCACATTTGGAGCCCTCAAATGAGAAGAAAAACTTAATTTTTCCCCAGTGTAAAATTGCACTCATAATGCCAGAAGGAGCCTGGGCAGAGGCACAGCTGCAGCTTCTTGTTTGGGGCTGCTCTGGAATATCATCCTCTCAGTGCATCCCGGCGTTCCCGGCGCTCGTACAACCAGGAGTAAGCTACGGGCTGCCTGCAACCCAAAGTACCCTCCCAACGTTAAGGTGTGTGTCAGGACAGCAGAGAGCAAAAAAGCAAAATAAAGGAAACGCGCCGAAAATCCGTCTCCATACTCCCCTGGAGGAAGTCTGGCACTGTTAGTAACGTTCATTACACAAATAATGCAGCAGAAATTTCCAGTTAGGAGTTCTTCCCCTGCCGCAGGAGCAGGGACAGGCACCGGGCTCCGTGCGGATCTACCTGGTTGTCACTAGAGGCCACCACTGGCCTTCGGAACGGAGCTGCCTCCAGCCCTGAGCACCGCGGGAGAATCCGTGCGGAACTTGAACACGGGGAAAAAAAAATTACGGATTACATAACAAAATTTCTCATGTTATCAACCTTCCTGGCCCTATATCCACTGGAAATTTAGTTGCATCGCTCTTGTGGCCAAACGTTTAGAGGAATATTTCTCTTCAGAGCCACTAAGGAGTTCAGAGCTGTCTATGGAGTGGCTTTGGAAGCAATGGCAAGAAGATTGAGCTATCTTTCTAAATTCTGGCATCAGAGTCTTTGAGGACAGGGAGTGTTCATTAGCATTTTGAATTACACCCTTTTATATGACTGATGCTTGAGTATCTCAATTTTTAGGCAGCGTTAGGCTGTAGACATTAAAGGAAAGGTTTCTTTGGTTGTGTTTTTATGGTTTTTGTTCTGTACAGTAGCAGAGGATACAGAGGATTCCCAGAATGTCTTGAGACTGTCTCTTGTGAGATTAACCCGGAAGCAGAGCCTAGGTGCTGGAACAGCTTTCAAAAATTAGTAATTTTTCTCATTAATAAGATATAAGAATGTGTTTTATTTCCTGCACAGATTACTTTATGATCACAATTTCTATCTGCTTGCAGCAACATTACAGATTTCCTGCTTTGAAATTGTTCTGGCAAGAGTCACTCCCAGATTTTTGTTGGATGCATTTGATGTTTTATTTTCTGTTGGTTCAGGGGTGCAGAGCTGAGCTAAAGCTGGTACTTCTCTAAAGGCAGCACACCTTTAACTTCTGTTTGAAGGAAGAACTGTAGTTTGTACCTACTTCAGCCTGTTTGTTTCTCCATTTCCCTGCCTGCTCCAGCTAATTATGCCTCTTAATTGAAATACATATTTCCAAATTATATTCCTCATTTTTGTTGCTTTCTATAGAGCCTAATTACAGCCCGTCACATCGACTCCTTTGGACTTGTCCTTAGGACACTGGAAAGCCAAAAAATTTACCCCCGAAGTCTATACAGTTATTGAAAGTGCCTTTACCACAGCTGGTGTTATGATTTTATGCCTTTAAGCTTCTGATGCATATTCAGACATTCAAAAAGCAAATTAACATGTCCAGAAGAAGCAGCCCTGCACCTGCCTCACCATTAGGTCATGTCTGGCACTGGGAGCTCCTGCTAAAGGGACACTCCAAACTGTCTGACATTGACACTTCTGTTTCATGGAATATTTCTGCAGATAATTGGTTTGTGCCAGTCCTAGACCAGGAGCTCAAGTAGGTCATTTCAGTATAGTCACACAATTAAAGATATCATAAAAGTACAGCTTGAAAAGAATCAAAAATTTTACAGAGGGAGGAATGATGAGGAAACAACACCTAGTTAAACTTTAGTTGGGATTTCACCAAGCCAGGTAGAGTCAATAATTAAGATGCTTTTGTGCTATAATGTAGGACAGAAGGGGGACAGGGGTTACAGCCTCTCCAGCACTATGCTTTCCTTGCTTCCCTGTTTATAGATCCGTCCTTTTTCTAAATGATTCATACACAGGAACAGGCATCTCCTAGCAAAACTTTAGAAACCTTTATAGGTCAGGGTGTGGACATTGTGAAATGCTTTACCTGCTCTTCTACCTATTCTCTCTGCTTCAATAATCCACAGAACTCGTGAGTTTAGCAGTGCTATAAAAGCAAGATTTCTTTTCTTCCCTTTCTGAAATGACTTTGTTAATTTTGCATCCGCCTTAACCAGGAAGGCAGAAAGCAAAAATTTTCATTCTACAGATGTGGCTGTTGATAAATGAGGCTGAACCCCAGCAGTGTGGGGCCAGCCCAGAAGAATGTGTGATTAATAGCACAAACCATGACTGCATTACCTCATCGCACACTTCTTCCAGGGGATCAACACTTCACTTACCAAAGCTGCCTATTGTAATACACCTTAATAAGTTTTAACATTTCTACAAGTGAAATGAGCTGTGACTCATGCCCAGGCTGGAGTGCAGTCAAGGCTCTTGGAAATCATGCTGAGGATTATTCTGTGCAGGACTGCCTTAAATGGCAGGTGAAACTGCAAGGAGCCGGCTGTGAACGCTGATGGTTTCAGCCTCCTTTTATAGGCTGAGTTCCTGTATCTTGTTGGTTTGCAGAAGTATTGTTGCATCATTCACTTAGACTGAGAAATGCTGTTCTCTCCTGCTCATGTTTCCTTGCTATCCTTTTCCATTTATGGGAAATAGAATTTATTCACTTGGATACTTAAGGATACTTCATATTTTTCAAATTGCACTTTCTTTCTGCCTGGGTCTGTCACTTTCTCGATGTCAAAATGGCACTTCTGTGTGTATGGAATACTGAAGGAGAACAAATATGAGCTGGCAGAGTCCAACCAATTTCAATACAATGAATGAACAAAATCATTTTTCAATCCATACATCATCACAGTCCTGAATATTTCCTCCCCTTCAAGCCACTGCTCTGAGATCAGAAGCAGCACCAACTGTGCTCTTAAAATCTCCCAAATCCTGCCAAGCTGCCAGAGCCACCAGCACAGGGTTCTGTACAGGACTCCTTTCAGTCAGGCTGTTGGCACAGGCACACTGAAGAACATCCTCAGAGCATGAGCAGGGTCCTGAGCAGCCGTAAACACTTGGAATGAATCAATGGCTTTATCTCTTCCGAGCCATCAGACACTGACAGGGCTGCTGTGAGTGGGGAATGGCTCTTCAGGAAGTTGTGTTATCTAATAGCTGGGCTAAGTAGAAGCTGTGAAGTGATGGATTCTAATTTAGTGGCTCTCAGTGACTTTCTTTGCAGCCTTGAGCGAGTTGTGTCATCTCTTTTTCCAATTTCTCAGGCAATAAAATGGGAATGATAATACTGCCCCCATTCATTATCTCCCTGACTTCATCTCTCAGCGTGGTGTGAGAATGTGATGTTAACAGTGCATGCAGGTGGTAAATATTAGCATCATTATTTATTATTTAGGGTGCAGACCCACCCTAAATACATTTAGGAATGCATAGCTTATCTACCAGAGCACAAATTCAGAGGTAATGAGTAACCACCAAATACAGGGCACACATGGCTGGTGACACGGTGTCATGAGCTGTTCAACACAAAGGAGATCTGCAGGTGCACAGAGCATTCTGAAGCTGAAAGATTCTCCAGAAATAAGCAATTTTTTCCAGAAACAAACAGAATGTGATGTAACACCTATTTGTGTGTTTAAGGACTAATTGGTTTACTCTGCTTAGTAAAAGGCACTTGGGTGGCTGTGTTGGAGTCGTCAGTGCACGATGGAGTCAATAACGGAGGGAGCTGTGAGGATGATGCTGTGAGCTGTACTGGTCTGACCTGTACAGAGTCAGCAGCACAGGTGTAAGGGAAGGTTAAAATCATCAGAGTGGTGGAGTGGAGTGGCAATTCTGCTGCCTCTTAGCAGAGGAGAACAGGAATTCTGCTGCCTCTTAGCAGAGGAGAACAGGAATTCTGCTGCCTCTTAGCAGAGAACAGGAATTCTGCTGCCTCTTAGGAGAGGAAAGCAGGAATTCTGCTGCCTCTTAGCAGAGGAGAACAGGAATTCTGCTGCCTCTTCTCCAACACCTCCCAGACCACAGCCAAGTGTGACACAGGGCATAGGGAGCTCATCTCACCTCTGCATGAGGGGACAGCAGGGCAGAGTAAAGCCAGAGCATTGCTCAGGAATGTGAAATAAGGGCAGGAGTGTTCCATAAGGCACTTCAGTTATTTGCTTTTCCTTCTTCTTTCTTAGTTCAGGACAATAACCCAGCACAAAGCACACACTTTCCTTTGATGTAGAAATAAGGGGATACTTAGAAATTTTTATAATTTTTTGTGTCACAGCGATGTGGCTCTGCTGTGTAAATCTGATAATTGAACATATCTTTAAATAACACAGAAAATTGTTCAAGAAGACCTGGGCACATTTTGTCCAGATGCTGCAAACACCAGGTCTGGCTTGTTAGATCTGGTAAGCCATAAGGAAGGACACTCTTAATTAGCCAGGAGTTACTAATCCTGTATTACAAGTTTTACCCAGTTTAAAGAAACCATTAGGTAATCCATCCAATGCTTTTGGGATCTCTTTGTGCAACAAGGGTGGAGAGTTGGGGTGCGGGGGGCAAAGGGGGATCAGGAACTGGTTGGAACATGCCAATAGCAGAACACTATCACAGAAGTGGACTTTGTTCAGTTTAATCTGCATTTCCTTTGAGATTTCCCCTTTCCTTTGTGAGGCCTGTTTCAAAGCAAGGCAGGTAGCAGGAGCCCTTTTGTGAGAGTCCATAGTGAGTGAGGATGACAGGACATGATGACAATGTCGCTCATGAATGTGAGACTGCCCTGGACACAAAGACTGACTTTGGAATGCAAATCCCTGACACACTCATTATGTTCCATTTGGTCTCTCTTCCTTCTGCCTTACTCTCTGCCCCATCTAAACACCCTAATGGTATTTCTCTTTCCTTGCCCAGATTTTATCTTTGCTCTGTTGCTCTCAGGGTCTGCTGCTGACTCGGGCATTGGGCTGAGCTGGGGAAGGGAGGAAGCCTGGGTTTGGCTAAGGCTGACAGCTCTCCCTGATGTTAGCATGCACTGTGAACACCAGTCTGGCCTGACTGCAGAACTCTTTGACAGAGACAGTGAACATTAATTTGAGACCAAATATAATTTAAGACCAAGTAACTGAGATGGTTTTTTGAATTACCTGGGTCATCAAAAAAGAATGAGTGTCTGGAAGAGTACTTACACGCTCTGAGGGAAAGCGTGTAAAGACAGTGCTAGAAAATTTCTCTCAAACTGAAGAATAAACGTTTTTGGGGGATTATTTTTAGTAAAGTGACTTTGCAACACTCCTACTCATAATGCTGTTTTAAATGGTGACATTGATAAGTTGTATATAGCGAAGTCAAATAGTTTTTCTCATGTAAATATCACTTATAACTTGTGCCTCCTCTTCTCTTTGTTGTGTTCTTCCAGTATTGTCCCTCCTCAAACAATGAGGCTTTGGCTGTCCTGAGCCTTGTCAGTGACACTGCCACAGTGAACTGGGCATATGTAAGGGAAAACAAAAACCAGATGTTCCAAGGACCAGAGGAAATAATGGATAAAAATTTATTGGCTGCAGTGAGGTATATGATGAGAGGCATAAGACCAGGAAAAAAGTTGAGAGATTATTCCCCTTAAATTATAGCTAATTTGCAGAGCGATAACTGAATCCCAGATGGATATTCCTGCCCTGGGGAGATGTGCACAATACATCTGTCACTAGCTCAGCCAGTCACTTTAATTCAACAACTTTTCTTCAGCATTTTGGTGACTAAAAGCTCTTTAAACTACCAGCGTCAGCTATACCCAGCTCAGTGTGGCACTTTGCAGTGTTAGGCTGCAGGTCATTTGAGAGGATCCCTGTTTGACACACGGGGAGCCAGCCCAGCGTGGGAGCTGCTGCCAGGAGAGCTGGGGGGTGGCAGAGCTTTCCTTCAGGCTTGTGGGGACAGCTCGTTGATGGTGGAGGACACCACCTCCCCGTTCACACTGTCGTGGACAATCGCTTTGAGCTTTCGGTTGCTCAGCCCTGAGTGTTCTGAAAGAAAAGAAAATTCAATTAACCAAGGAGCAATGCTGAGAGAAGGTGATGGAGAGAAAGCCTCATTCACAGCCATTTGCCTGCTGTCTCCTCAACGAAGTTTTCTCTACATGTTTTCCTTCAAGTCAATGTTTGTTATTGCTCTGTGTGAAATGTGCTGCCAGAAAGTCACCCTGGGTCTGGTCCAGGTCAGGGCAAATGAATAATGCAGGGAGAGCCCAGCCAATGCAAATCCAGCAGATTATCCTGGATGTCTGCAGGTCATGCCCATGCCAGAATATGAGTTTCCAGACATGCAGATTTTCGGTTTGCTCTCAAGCTCTAATGCTGTTTTAGTCACCCAGTGGAGTCTCCTTGCCTCCTCATATCCCAGGAAAGCTTTAGTCTGGAGCTGGAGCTGTGGCCATGACTGACAGGCTGGGGCTCAGGCACAGCCCACTGGGCTCTGCAGTGAGCCAGGAGCTGCTGAAATGCTTCTCAAAGGCCTGCCATGCACGCCTTCCACAGTGCACTCAGGTGAGCTTGAAATTGCCCTGAGTAAAATTTGATTGGAAATGACAGTAATTAAGAGTCACTACAGAGAACGAAGTAAGGAACTTTTACCTTTAGTTTCAGATTTTCTTGCTGTCCTGTGAAGATAATAAAATAGAGAGAAAATAATGTGACACCAATTTCAAGAAGTTATTCATCCCCTTCTCACTGTTTCTAAGGAGATCTCATCCTACTATGAGATAAAATTTTAAAAAAAGAAGGAAGAATGATGCTTTTATACCATGTGAGCTTTCCCTTTGGTAGATGCTCTCACTGGAAACCATCCCTGGGCACATTCACTACTGCTCCCAGGGACAGGTGCATTGGTTCCTGTGCATTTGGAGTTGCTCAGGTTGATCCCAATGTGGTTTCTGACAAATACTCTCACACTTGAGGCCACTCTGTCCTGCCTGCCTGAGAGTTGCAGTTCTAAAGGCTGCTGATCTTTCTTTTTTTGACTTCATACAAATCAGACAAGAGTATAAAAATGAGGCCAGCATTCTCCTATGCTGAGATGGCCATGCTGTGGGAGCGGAGGATTTTATTCTTTTTTTTTTTAAATAAAAAATCATATTAATTTAGGTAATCCAAATTACATGGGTACCAGTGTCTCTGTACTCTAAGTGTCTCTGGCTTTTTACTATGATCCGTCACATTAAAATACCAACCCTTGATGTAGTATAGGACTCACAAGCTTTGATTAAGCATAAACAAACAAACAAATAAATAATCCAAATATGAGCACTCTCATCTGTTCCAGTCGGGGCAGCTCTGCCTTACCCGTCAGCATTCCCTTCCAGCAGCAGCCGGTATGTGGAAATTTCCTTTTCCAGGCGTGTTTTGATCCCAAGAAGAACCTTATATTGGTTATTTTGCTGCTTCATGTCATGACGAACCTGGCTCAGCTCTTCCTCACACCTGGAGATGATCTGCTGCATGTTTTGAAGAGCAGCAGCGTAGTAATTCCGAGTGTCAGCCAAGGTGTCTTCCAGCATGTGTTTCTGACAGGGCAGATAATACCAAGACCATGATTATTATTTATGTGGTAGATACAACACAGAAATACCAGCAAATTTGGTCTCTAGCTAGAAGATTGCAAAATTAAGGCTGTGGTAATTTAAACACTTATGCATTTGCATAACTATTCTTGTGAAGGCAGCAGAACCACAAAGCTGTGCCGTGTGTGCATGAGAGGCAGAACTGAGTCATTTTTCCCTGCCATATCCGTTCTGCTCAAAGCTCTGCTCCTGAAACTGTCTGTGCTGTCCAGTCTGCATGAACTGTCCAGAATTGCCCCAAAGTCTCCAGGTCTCGGGGATGTGAGCTTTAACCTGTGTAAGAGCTAGGTAATAATTGTGAAAGTTCCCCACCTGTATTTCTCAAAGTTCATGTATTTCATGCCTGATAACAGGGCTTGTAAATATGAACTTTGCATTCTTTGTGTTACTGTCTGTCTTCTGAACACATTTCCTTTCTAGACATGGAGTCAGCTATCCTCTCTCTTCTTCTCCTCATATTTTGTCGTAAGAAGAGACATAAATTTTTCACTTTCTGGTGATAGTTGCTGAATCTATTTTGCATATTTTGGCAAAGTCAAGCATGATCTGAATTCCACTTTCCCTGATACTTTAACAACTGCAATAAAGTTATGCTAGGATGTGGATTTAAATGGAGAATTGGTCCGTGACAACTTCTGAGAATATATGGAGTGAGTGAGCAGCCCAAGATGTCTGCAGCAGATACCTTACTAATCTGTGCCTGCAGCTCGATGTCCAGGGACTGCAGAGTCCTCCTCAGCTCCTTGATCTCGTTCTCGTTGCGCTGGATCTGCTCGGGATTCGGGGTTGCTGCCAGGGACATCGCTGCACTCTGTGGAGCAGGAGCAGGAGAAAAGCTCACAGACCCTGCTCAGGCTGCTCCAGCCACAGGGGGCTTGGAAATGAGCAGGGAATAGCTCTTACCTGTTCTTTGTACCAGTTGTCCAGGCTTTGACGATTCTTTTCAATTATGGCCTCATAATCTTCTCTTATTTCTGCCAGAATCTTGCCTAGGTCTGCAGGAGGGGCCGCGTTTACTTTGACATTGACTTTGAAGTCTTGTGAGGAGCGATTGGCCTCCATATCCTGTTAACGTGTTAGCAGATGGAAAAAGCAAACTCATTTATGGAAATAGACAATTTTCAGAGAGCCACAGAATTCCAGAGAGGTTGGGGGGTAATTTTTATATATACATTAAGTTAACATTATTTGAAAATTTTATATATTGATAATACTCTGGTGTGACTTAAACCAGTGACATAGTTGCTTCTGTGGCAGAGCTCAATAAAAAATATGCAAGAAGAACTTTTCATAGAATGTTTCTGGAAGAAATGGACTCAGTGAAGAAGCACTGACATTTTTTATTTATTTATCTATTAGAAACTCAAAACCTTGATGAAAATCTAACAGTCATTTCATCTTTCTTACCCTTAATGTTAATATTTATGGAACTATAACTAAGTTTACAGGAGAGTAATGTAAAAGTTCTATGTAATTGTTAAAGGAATAATTGGATTAAAGCATATAATTACTGTGTAAACAACATAATTACAGGACCAGTCGGGCAGGTAGGGTAACATTCCTTTCTGTGTAGCACAGCCTTCTGTGCCTGGTACCATTTTCAAAGCGCCCAGGCAAAGGAGCCTTTTGGGGTATGACATCACGGAATGTGGATCAGCTGGACACAGGGATGGCTCTGCTGCTCCCTGTGTCCAGGAACTCTCCTGGGCTGCAAGGGGGTCAGCCAAAGGCAGCTGCACCCAGCACTGTGCAACCCCTGTGTTTAATTCTCCTCTTTAATAAGCCACAGACACTGAGCAGGACGTTGGGTCCGGTGTTAGGTAATAACTGCAAACAACACCAGATCAAGCGAAACCAGCATGTTTCAAGCAGTGGAATTATAAATGTGGGAATAACAGAGAGCACTGAGTATAGCTCTGGAAAACTGAGAGTAGTGTGGCTTTTGAGAATTATCTAATTACTGTGCTTAGGATTTTGCAAGAAGGAGTAATTTTGCCTGACTTCACCAACCATTCTTTTTAATTTTGATCCTTCAAGAATTTGAAATCTGTTTTGCTCAGGTCAGCCTGGGTGACCCTGCTTGAGTTTAGGGCAGGTGGACAAGGGGGCCTAAAGGGATCCCTTCCAACTCTCAACCCCTCCATGCTTCTGTGAGTATGGGAAGTGATATATTCAGAACTGAGGAAAAATGTGTGATGACTAAAACCCGGCAGCACTCTGTATTTATATCTAAGTCTTTCTGAGAACATTTCTGTCCAATATGTCAGTTATTATTAGCTGTGTATGACAGATGGGTGGGAGAGACTCCAGCAATCTGTTCTCTCCGAAACCCCAGTGTAATTGGTAAAGCAGACACAGACTTTTTGCCTCACCTGACTCTCATTGGCTGCCTCAGAAACTGGATTAGATCCTGAATCATCAATCCCACTTACAGATTGTGGGTCTTACTCAGTTAATTACACGGTAGTAAAGATTTGTGTGATAGGATTTTACCAAGTGGAACTTTTTCTACCTCCTCATGGTCTTTCCTCCTGAGGATGTGCTCTTCTCTCAAGCCTTCAATTTCCATTTCCAGGTCTGTGGTAATAATGGTCATGCCGTCAAGCTCCTTCCGCAGGTTCTCCACATCCAGCTGCACTCCCTGCCTGCGACACTTCTCAGCTTCGTATCTTTATGAGGAAAGAGAAGACACAACGTGCATGTTGAGAACTGCCCGATTCAGGCTCTTGGATAAGGAGAATGAGACTTGCTTAGCCTATGTAGGGAACTAGAGAGAACAAACAACCAAAGAGACCGATTCTGTTTCTAACATATGTTATTGAAATATTTTTGAATAGTCTTAACAATAAAATGAGTTTTATTAGTTTTGTATTTCGCTTTCCTTTCTCCCTCGTAACTCTTCCTATATGGTAGGAAACAAAATTTCTTGTTTTCACTCCCCTTCTTGCATGTTAACATTCACCAGGTTGTGAAAGCTTTGAGAATACAATTCTCTGAAAACATTATCAGCAAGCACTGATTGCTGTAGTTTTTCCAAAATCATAACTTCTGAGTCCTTCAGAAAAACAAGAATAAAGTGATGGAAGTCAGTTCCTAACATTCCTCTCTAACCTCTTGCAGTGTCTGTAGTGAGCCAAAGGCAGGGAGATGCTGCTGTGTCTTCCCTTGGACATGGGAAGTGCTTTTGCTCCTCAGCACCTCTCTCTTTATTCTGTGTTTTGTGGGCTCTATTGCTGCTTCTCCATTCACCCAATAAACTCAGCCTGAGTCCCATCCCTCAAAGTAATTCCACTGGTGCCTTTTGGGACACTACTGACTGATAATGAAAGGCTGCCAGTGTTCAGGGTTTCCAGGTTTGTCACAATATTACCAAAAGCTGAGATATTTTTTATAGCTGATCACCAACTGCTAGAAATAAGAGAAATCTTCCTGATTCCTAAGAAATCTTACTTACAGAAGTGTCAAATCCTTTCCTTTGGAAGGACCTGCCTGGAAGTGTTCTGTACAAACATTTTGTCTTTTGAGTTGATTTGAGAGCTCTCTTTCAATGTACTGAAAATCCGACTGTGCTGGGAGCCAGTGATGTACTGGCTCAGCTCCTGTGCACAACGTACAGAATTCCAAAGCTACACAAGGACAGGTGTTCCCTGCAGAGCTGGACAGAAGAGGTGATTAGTCCAGGAAATAGATTTGGGCTGGACTGGGAAGTGCAGTGCTTAGAGGGGATAATTTGTAATCCCAGATGACAGTTTTAAGTGCCCTTTGTCACAAGTATCAAGTGTCTGCTGTCGAACCTGCTCGTCAGGACCTGTGCTAAGTATCATAAACAGGGTGACTCAAGGTACTTCAGTAATCATTTGTGGGTTTTACATCCTTTTGGGGTTTTTTCCCCTGTTCTATATTGTCTTTATTCATCCAGTATCAACAGAAAACCTCAGTAAAATCACTTCCCTGTTGTATTACCTAGAAAAAGCAATGTTTACTTTAATCCTCTTTCAAATCTAATGAGGAAACCAAAGAAGAGCTTACTTGAGCCTGAAGTCTTCAGTTGCCATGTTAGCATTATCGATTTGTAAAAGGATGCTGGCATTGGTGATCTTGCTATCCTCAATCTGGAAAATAGAGAATCCAACAGGAGAGTTGGTGTTGCCATGGGGTGACAGTAAATAATCTGTGCTGGTTTAGCCTCTTTACTGCTCATAGGAAGCATCTAAATAGTGGAATTCCCATGCTAAGGAGACCATAGGAATAAAAGCAGTTCAGTTTCCTGATTCAACTAGGTGTTTTGCAATTTTTGTCCATAATCTTACTTTACTCTTTTTCTTACTTTTTTGAGGGTATGAACCAGAAGGCATAATCTTATTCCTGGCCAGGAAGAGGATATGAATTTTATTACACAAACTTCATGGTCTATTACAGAGTAACAGTCACTGCTTTCCTCTGGTTTTGAGACCAGATTCTGATCCTGTTCAGCATTGCTGACAAAGCTGCCTTGGGCATCTTTCGGGCAAATTTCAGTAAGAACCATTAAGCTGTGTCTGAGTACAATCAAAATACTGGAGTTAATGTTATGCTAAAAAGCAGCCTGTGCATGAACACCCCGCTGAGCTGGTGGTGATGCACAGTGATGGTGGCAGCCACTCACTGGCAGGACCCTCAAAGCTACCACAGCCTTCAGCCTGGAGCTGCATGCACAGTACCACTGGCATCTGGTTGTGATCCATTCAGTCATGCACCTGTGGCTGCTCTGAATCGACCAGCAGCATGGAGTGATTGAGTCAGGTGTCTGATATTGCTTTGGGATTTGAAAATTCCCCTAAAAGGTGCAGGATGAAGCACAATCTCATTTCTTCGGTGCACTGGAAAGGCTCATGTGTCCCTGATAATATGGAATGGCTTTTAACTATAGATGTGAATGCAAAAAGTTCAGTATTCCATGCCAAATCTCTGAAAGAACTCCAACAGGAACTCATACATAATTGTGAAGGCTCTTGAGCTGATTAGAGGAATGCCCTGGAAAAATCTGCCATAGGCTTTGTGAATTCCTCATGGCTTAGGGTGAGACAAAAGGCTTTCCCCATGGTGCTCTGCAGCACTAGGTAAATTTGCCCCAGTTTCTATAGGTCACTGCCCTCTGCCCTGACCTTGTACCACCCCTGTGCCCCCAGACCATTGGCCCCTGACCCTGTACTTAACCTGAGGCACTGCACTGAACCCTGATCTTTTGTCCCTGGATCCCTTTGGGTCTGCAATAAACCTCACTGGAACCCCACACAGGAGACCCTTCCTGTTTTTCTCTGCTGGCCTGTCTGTGGCGTGTGTGAGTGTGGATCCAGTGACTGTCTGTGTCTGCCCAGGCAGCTTTCTCTGAAGTTGCTTTCAGAGTGATTTCAGCAATCACCATCTAGTTCCACGTTGCAACACATAATTATCAGGAAATCATAAATACAGGGCATTTTGTCCTTCTCTAACACAGAGGAAAGAGAAGTGTGGTTGCCATCCCACCAGCTACCTTCCCTCAGCATCCACAGAGCAAACCAAGGGACACTGTGGCTGTACAGAAGTCATTTACAGAGCTCTCAACACCTCGGAGTAAATTTCCCACACCTCAGTGAATCACAAAGAAACAAGGAAATGACAAAATTCTCCTCAAGTGTCAAAGGTTCACCTCTGTAGTGAAGAAGAAGGTGCTGTGGAATGTTTAACTAATCTGCTAAAAGACTGTGCATTCCTGTGCAATTAGCAGCACACCTCGGATACTGCCCTGGGACACAATCAAGGCCACCTCAAGAGCTATAACAATACCCTGAATGTGTGGCTGCCTGGAATTTGGTGACAGAGAAGAGGCCATTCTTGAATCCAGCCTTGTAGCATGTACAAGGCAAGGAGAAAACAACACGAGTTCTTCAGTTTTGTGCTGTGTACAGAATTGCTGTGTGACTGCAAGCACTGGTCAGTGCTTTGCCCACTGCCCTGTGGCCCCCGTTGCCCTGCAGCCAGCAGGGGATCTCTCATGTGCCACTTATCCCTTAGCAGTGACATGGAATTCCTTACTGCATCCATCAGGGACCTGGCTGTGTGTCTAGTACCAGTCTGCAAACTGTCAGCTTCATTAAGAACTCACACATTATTGTGTAGGAAATACACTCCAATTCCTTCTCAAAACAGGGATTTTCCAAGAAGGCTTCCTGCACTGACTTTACCTCTCATGTCTCATGTCCTCTGTCCCATCTGCACTGACTTTACCTCTCATGTCTCATGTCCTCTGTCCCATCTGCACTGACTTTACCTCTCATGTCTCATGTCCTCTGTCCCATCTGCACTGACTTTACCTCTCATGTCCTTTGTCCCATCTCCTGGAATGCTCTGTAGGTCCCTTTGCTTATATAGAGTCACAAGGTGTTTGAATGGGACAGTTACCTGAAGCACAGGTGCTATTTCATTGTGTGTCTGGTTTAGGATGGAGTCAGGATGGAGCAAGGCTTTTCCCAAAACTTACTGCTCCATCAGGCATTCATCCTGAATTCAGGTACCCAGGAGAATGTGGTTAAAAATGTAGGACTCACATGATTATATGCCTCCAAGTTCAGACAGGCAGCGTATCATAGACATGCTGGATTATTGGATATAGGACCCTAAATTTAGTCTAGATTTTATTTGAGGTGTAAAATTAATTTCACCTTTTAAATTAGCATTTAATTAATTTAATTATGGTTAATAATTAGATGCTATATTTTCACTCATTTTACTGGCAGACATGCTGCCAATTGCAATATTTTATAGAGAAAGTAAAAATTCTGTGTTCAATCACTGAATTGTCACCTGTAATTGATCCTTTCCTGGAGTTTCCTTCCACATCCAGGACAACCACCAGCCTCCAGGTGTCTGTGGCCAGGGACAGCTGTTTAAGGGGTGAGTTTTAAAATAAATGGTTTGGGTACAACCTATTCAAAAGTGAAGGCTTTACCCCAGTCAATGTAATGGTTTTATGCTTTCTGTCTTCCTAAACCTTTCTGATTTACTAATTCCAAATCAACCTGAACACTTGATGAGCAAGTTTTTACTTCTTTTTCTGTTAAAAAGGAAAGTGCTCAAGTGCCAGGTCTGGGGACAGAGACCTTTCTTTATCCTGACAACAGAAATGGGTGATGACAGTTCTGGCTCTCCATACTCAGGCTGTGGTCCGAGCACCTCATCTACTGCCTGGAGGCAACACTTTTGGCTGTGAGCATGGAGTTTGATTAAGTCATTAGCCCCAATCAGCAAAGATGGGAATTAATACCATTTCTAAGCCTTTTTATAAAGAATTTCTCAGGATCTTGAGAATGCCAAATAATTGTGTTAGAAAAAGTGGAGGGCAAACGACAGCATTGCTTTTGGAAGAGCTTTGGGTTTTGCCCCATATGGGTATGTAAAGTTAATTACACTGATTAGTCACACAGATGGTTACAGCACTAAGGATGTTCATTATGAATACAGATTAATATTATGCTTAAATTTGAAGACACGTGAGTTTGGGAGATTGAAAGAGTTACTGTTGAACATTAATATTAACTACTGGCAGGAACCAGAAATTCTCCTTTTAATTATAGTGAAAACATCCACAAGGAATTTGTCACTGCTATTTTCTTAATTACAATGAAGTATTTTTCCATCTGATTACATAAGCTCATTGGTCCCAAAACTCCTGTAGTTTCATTGTCTGCTACCACAGGAATCAAAGAGCTGGAATGCCCCAGTCTGTCTGGAGACAGCGGCAGGAGAGAGGCAGGCTCTGCACTCCTCCTGCTTTGTAATTTGCTCAAGACCTGTGCAGTCAAAAAGACCAAGTTCTGGCAGCCGCAGTTACTCAAACTCCAGTTTCAGTACAGAAAGGAACACTTGGCAGCACACGGATCCCTTTTTTCTGCCAGTCTCTGCAGGATCCCCCTCACCCCCTTCCAGCTTTTCTTGTGCCCTGTCTCCTCCTTGTGAACACAAAGAATATTTATGCCCAGGTCCTGGAACTGCCTTCCAGAAGATTTCTAACATTTCAAAGGTTTTATTTAACTTCTTTAAAGAAAAGCCATCAGCATAAAGGAGAGCCCCAATTCCTTAGAAGAGCACAAGAATGACACAGTCCCAGCTCTGACTTACCTGTCTTTGCATGTCAGTGACGTTTTGCTCGTACTGGTTGAAGTCATGCCTCTTTCCATGAGACTTTGTCCTGTGCCACTCTAGGATGCAGCTCTCCAGCTGAGCATTGGCTGCTTCTAGGGCACGGACCTTGTCCAGGTAGGCAGCCAAGCGCTCATTCAGGTTCTGCATAGTCTGTTTCTCATTCCCACCCAGGAAGATGCTTTCCCCATAGTGCTCGCCGAAGCCTCCCCAGGGTGCCCCTCCTGCAGCCAGCCAGAAGGGTCTGGCAGAGAAGGAAGGATGTGTGCTGCTGGCACCACCATCTGCACTTGACGCTCTGTAAGAAGTTCCTTGCTGGGCCAAACCACACCCTGAACTACCCCTGAGGGACCCAGAAAAAAACTGGAAAGGGCCTTGGCTGGTGCTCATGCTTAGCTCTGTGTGAATCGAACCCCAGGTTTGGCTGTCTAGCACTGAGCAGCCTCTTCGCCTTCCCTGAGCAGCTTTATGCCTTTTCCTGTGGGAGTTTCCCTTCGATGAATGACTACAGCAACAAGATTGTGTCATCATGAAACGTGCTTCCTCTTGGTCAATTCTGAAGCATTTATGAGCCTGCACGCTGTTGTTGTTTGGAATCAGCTACATACCGGGTTGCTTTCCTTTCGCTTGTTTGGGTTTTTTTTTTTTTCTTTTCATATGATAATAGTGAGGTGTGGCCAAAATCCGTAGGTGTGGAACAGGATCAGCTCTGCCTCAGACTTCTCTCTAGCCCTGTAGTTAGTATTCTATGTTTTCCTGCTCATGAAGGGAATAAATGGGAAGCCGAGGCAGGGATGGGGCTCTGCAGATACTTTCTGTGGTAATTCTCGGGCTGAGGAATTTACAGCAGCCCGTGGAACCTCAATTCTGTGGATTCTTAAATGCAGGGTGTCCTATCACCAAACAGCTTAGTGACCAAACAGCTTCAGCCTGTGGGAGACATGAGGCTTTCATGAAGTCATCCAGCTTCTAAACTACAAAAACTCCAGTCCAGAGTCAGTAATGCTCAGCTGTTCCCCTCAGGTGACCATTTCCAGGGGAAATACATAAGAATGAGACACTTTTATACTGATTTTCTCATGATTTGAGGTGCAATCCTGTTTCAATTGTCTTATTTCAATAGGCAGCAATGCAAGGAATTATTATTGTTCCCAGCATTGATACTACTAAGATATTTATCTTAGCTATAGAAAATATTTACACTAGGAGTTTGTAATAGCACTCAAAAGATTCAAGTGATTATTTAAAGCTACCAGCCCTAAAAATTGACCTGGCAATTGTGCAGGAATAGTCCTTCTCGAAAGTCTCAGTAACTTTCAGTCAAACTGCATCCATCAATCAGGGAAGGCTCGAGGGTGGCTGCTGCACATTGTCCTATTCCTCGTGCTGCTAGGGGGCATAGACTGGGGAGTGGTCCCGTGCCAGCTGCTGAATTTAGTGGGTTTACCTTGTCTTGTTTTAGTCCATGGCTGAGCGATGAGACAGAGGAGGAAGATTTGGGAGGAGGCAGGAAGCTGAGTGGGCACAGGCTCTCCCAGAAATGCTGCAGCTGGTTTCCTTACACAGCCTTCACCTCTTCCCCAGGGTCTGCCCTGGTCCTGGGGCAGACCCTGACTGGTGAGGGAGACTGCACTGTCCTGGGAGAAACAGGACGGGATGTGTTTTGCCCTGTTTGTTTCATCTGGAATTCTGCAGCAGTGCAATAAGGAATCGTTGCTCTCCGGCTTCCCTGGTACGTCCCGGCCTCATTCCTGAGGGAGCAGGATTCGGGCTCCTCCTTGTGGCTCGGGCTTGGCTCTGCTCAGCACCTGATCCTTTCCCTTTCCCCAGCTCCCTTCACACTGAGCACACGCTCTGCTTCCTTCCTCAGACACTTCCTTCTGGAGAAATTTGTCTTCTCTAACTATTCGGGGAAAGAAATTACTGAAAATAGAGTTTTCCAGTGAGTACAAGGTTTGGCTCTCCCCAAATATTCTGATTACAGCCACTGTCTCCATAGATGCAGCCAGGGGTCAGCCCTTGCTGCTGGGGAGGAGGATTGGCTTGAAGCATCAGACAAAAACTGAGAACCTAGCTTGAAAAAAGCCCCAAATTATAATAGAACTGATGACATCCTGCAGATCTCTCCAGAGATCAATTTCAGATTGAATTTTCAGTTCAGCAAGGTGGTGTCTATGAACTGTCACACTGAGATGGAATTACACATGGGTGTACAGAATAGAATGTGAAATAAAACGAATCCTCTGTTTCACCTGAAATTACTTCATGGCGTTCCCACCCTGCCTGGCAGTGAGGCTGGCAATGTGAGAGACCACAGAGCCTCAGTCCTGAGAATATAATGGAATTACCAGATCATGAAAACCAGAGTTATTTTTTCTCTTACAATTTATCCAAAGTACAGGTGATCTGGGACATGGGAAGTGCTTCCTCTGAAGCTCAGCCTCTCCAAACTGGAAAAGATGCCAGGCAGTTTTCATTCACACATCCTGAGGATCCATGAAAAAGACCAAACAACTTACTTCAAAATCTGACACGACCCTTTGTCAGGCTGCAATGCTGAATTTAGATTTAGTAATTTCTTTAATCCAGCGCAGAGAATGGAAGAGACACTCAGAGAAAGGAAACAAACTGTAGTCAGCAGATGGCACCCTTGGATGGGGACTGCTCTGCTCCCTGGGAGATGGTGCTGCTCCACAATCCCAGCTCGCTTCATCTGGGAATGGTGCTTGGAATTGGAACATGGGAAGCAAACTGAGCTGAATTTCGAGGCTGCATTTTAAACACAGGCAGAATATTTTGACAACTGCATTGTACAGGTCAGCATCCTGCAACAATCACTGACTGATTCAACTCCTCCATCTGGAGTACAAATGGATGGACAGCTGCCTGTGGCTGTAGGAATTCCCTCTCTTGCTGTTTGACTGACACAAGCAATAGTCACCTAGCTTTTAGATCAGGAAAAATATCACTTACAGCATTCAGTTTTCCTCTCTAGTGGACTGTGATGTTGCTTTGCTGCAGTTTGCCAGAACCTCATCTGAGCTCCTTCCAGGGAATGCCAGCAGGATGTGCTTTTCTTACCAGCAGCACCAATGATCTCATAGCCAAACTGGGGATGCCAGCAGTATATATTTCTTTTTCTTAAATGTCAGAAAATAGAAGACACAAAAACTGTGTCTCTAAGGAGCTTGGAAGGAAAATAAAATATGTAATTCTAGAAATTATATAATTTTTGCAGATACTATAAAATGGATTGAATGTCCAGTGATGTCCATTGATGAGGCTAAGGATGCCTTTTCCAAATATGTTATGTGAGCAAATTACAGCACTTAGGTAACTGCTTTGTGTGCTTCTGAGATTCACCAGGCTCTTAAAGGTTTACCAGCATCTCTTCAGTTCCACTGGTGGGGGATTTGTGGCTGGGAGAAGGTGCTGTGCTAAAACAGCAGGCACAGCAGTGACACGGGCTGTGGGTGTTCTTCCACGTGGATGAAAACCAAAACAGTGGCAGCAGACTCTGAGCAATTCATTTCACCTGGACTGTGCCTGCTGCTTCCTTAGGAGCTGAGGGAATTTGCCTTGGTGCTGTAGGCAGTGCAGGAACACAAATTTATGCATTTTTTTCACAGATGCATTTTATTTGTGCATGAATTGCAGCCACGTTGTACCCTTGGAATTGAGAACAAAGATCTTTAGGATTTTTTATGTTATCTTCTCTGTTTTTAACTGATACCAGCTCCAGATGGCTGACAGAATCTAATGACACTTTATCTGTCCATTCATCACCATCTTATTATTATTTTTAAGGTTATTATTGTTATTGCTGTTGTTATTACCAGAGTATCCCCTGGCTGGGTCCCAGCAGCCCATGTGTGGGCTGTGTGTGGCAGTGCCACCACGGCTCCAAAAAACACCATTAGACTGGATTTATTTGCAGAAGCAGAACAGAAACTTTATTGTTAGGACACAATAGAGCACCAGCAGAAAACAGGCTTGGCATCTCTGCCCAGGGAGCCAATGCTCATGTACAAAGGCAGAGCAAATCTAAGGAAAGACATTCGTGGATACATTCTCATGATTTGGGGAATTGAAAGGCATTTTCTTTCTTTCTCTCAGCATTAGCCCATGTGGAGGCTGCACTGCACCTTTGGTATTTCTTTATTAGAATCTCCTGTCACGGGTAGAACCAGATTTTCCATCATCTTCCGTGCCAGAGCGACCTCTTCCACTGCTCCCAAATGCTGTTGTGGGGGGAATCAAAAAATTAAATAGGGAACAAAAAACTAGTAAGGCCCTGCCAAGACCCTGAGGAGCTGAACGATGAGGTTGTGTTTGTTTGTTTCCTCACAAGATCTTTCACATATCAAAGGCAGAACTGCTTTTACATCTTATCCACTTTCCCTCCTGGTCCTCATCCAGAAAACCTCAGGAGTGCACATCAGATATGGATTTGGAAACATCTTGTATGCTATGTGAATCAGCAGAGGAACTTTGGAATCTTTGGGAGACTTGGGTATTTTAAAATCCCATGAGCAGTTCATGCAATCATTTTGGAAATCTACTGGTTTCAAAAATGCACATAAAATAAAGTATATTTTTGTCTCTACATGATACAGAACATGCTCATTGTGGGGAGAATGAAATGTGGCAGTATGAAGAAATCCAGGGCTAAAAGGTTTATTTAATCCTATTTTGCCTGTTCATTTCAGCCCCTTATTAAATAAAAATGTTTCTTACCATCCTTGGGGTTCAGTCCTGTCAACCTGTAGAAAAGAAATATTTGATTAATGACCATTCCTGACCCTGTCCCCTGAAACCATTGAACCACTTAGGAATTTGTGTGGACAGCCAGGATTTCACACGGCTGCTCTCAGTGGTTCTGAGGTGGTGTTAAGGTGCTTTCAGCTTTGAAATGTACCCCTATGTACTTGAGAGGGAATGGGAGCAGTGGTCAGACCAGTTCCTTGTCCTGAGGTGTCTCCTTATACTGCTCATCTCCTCAGAATGCTCTTCTAGAAACTATATAAGGAGCTGATTCCTCCTCAGAAATCAAAAATAATTCCATGTATAGATCAGGTATGAGAAATGGGTATGAAAATGTAAATTTTACTGAGGTAAGCTGGAGTCTGTTCCAGGCTCTTTTCTAGCTGAGGATACTGGTGTGTGAGGATGAGTATTTTCACCTCTGTGCACAAATAGAGAAAGCCAGGAGCTAAAGAAATCCTGGGAGCAGGTTTTTATAGGTTGTCTCATGCTAAAGGCTCTAATTCCAGCACAACCAGAGGATTAAGCAACGCAATATATATAGGACCTGGTGCCTTTTGTAATTCATCATGGTCAAAATGGTGCCATTTATATTTTCAAATCCTCCACATCCCTGCTGTGCAGATTTAGCTTGAGTTATGGCAATGTGGGGAACTCTGCCGGGCACCTGCTTTGCTCCAAAGGCTGCGTGTGCAGGGAGTGTGACTGAGCCCTCCGGAGCCAGCCTGGCAGCCACAGCTCCCCTCCACAGTGTCACCCTTATCTGCTCATCAGGACTGGGACAGGGGGACATACTGCGCGTCCTGGCCCTCCAGCAGCCGGCGGTAGGTGGCGATCTCCTGCTCCAGGCGGCTCTTGATGTCCATGAGCATTTTGTACTCCTGGTTCTGGCGCTCCATGTCGCAGCGGAGCTCGCCCAGCTGCTCCTCCACGCTGGTGATGAGGGCCTGGATCTGGGCCAGCTGCGCGCAGTATCGGCCCTCCGTGTCCCGCAGGTTGGCCTCCAGCCCAGCTTTCTGAAGAGCAATAATGTCACAACAGGTTACAGTGGGGTTTGTCCCGCGGAGTGAGGGACAGTGAGGGACAGCGTGAGGCAGGGCCTCGCGGTGTGCTTGGGGTGGCTCCGTACCATGCTGAGCTGCGACTGCAGCTCGATCTCCAGGCCCTGCATGGTGCGGCGCAGTTCTGTGATCTCTGACTTGCTGGTCTGTATCTGCTGGGTGTGCGTGGCAACTTCACGGTTCAGCTCATCAGTCTGGAAGGAAAAACAACTGTAAAATCACATACAAATGTATAAAAAAGCAATCATTTTGAGAAGAGGAGGTAGGACCTGCCAGGGCGGTGATGCTGAGGCAGTGCATTGCTGTGATGTTCATTGGTGTGACTGTACCTGAGTGAAGAACCAGGCCTCAGCATCCTTACGGTTCTTCTCAGCCAGAGCTTCATACTGTTCCCTCATCTCGGCGAGAACTCTGGTCAGGTCGATGCCAGGAGCTGCATCCATTTCCACGTTCACTGTTCCACTCAGCTGGTTCGAGTACTCTTTCATTTCCTGCATGGGCAGAAGGCAGAGGACACAGAAAGATCAGGCTCTGCCCTCTCGCACTGCTCCTGCCCCCAGCAATCCCTGCTGTGGTACATGGTGCCTGTGCTATCAAATATCACAGATGGAACACACATAAAACATTGATCACATTTTCTCTCTCGTTGTACCAGCTTCTCTACTCTCTGTGTACTCACACAGGACACACTTATTCACATGTGATTTACATGTGTGTTTTGTTTACAAGAGAGAAATTCCAACGGGGAGTGATCTCCCTGCACTGTCAGAAGTCTCACCTCTTCGTGGTTCTTCTTCAGATAAGCCAGCTCCTCTTTCAGTGTCTCAATCTGCATCTCCAGGTCAGTTCTGGACAGGGTCAGCTCATCCAGGACCCGGCGCAGGCCGTTGATGTCGGACTCGACGCTCTGGCGCAGGAACAGCTCGTTCTCATACCTGCAGTTCAAAAAAGAAACAAGCACTGGAACATGTCCGAGTTTGTATTTGGTAGAGCTATAAAATTTAGGAGGAACAGTGGACTGTATTGGAAATGTAAAAACAATAAAGCTGGTTTTTTCCAATATTAAGCTATGGCATAAGGAAGCACAATCAATGCCATATGATTTTGTTCCTGAGGAGGACATGACATTTCACCTTGCAGAACCTAATAATGATTATCATCATCAATAGAAACACTGTCACACAGGACAGGAGTTCTGCAGTGTCCTCCCAGATTTGGTGTGTAGGAAAGCACAGGTGGGCCAGGGCTGCCTGGGACACAGGAGGGAAAACAGAAACCTGCAGGTGCATTGCTGCAGGGAAGGCAGCTGCACATGGCCCTGTCTCATCCGATGTACTGCTGAGCCTGGGAGCTGCAAAAGCCCCACCTTACTCTAAATTTCAGACTCCAGCAGAGAATTGCTGGAGCCCCACAGCAATCTCTTTCTGTTGCTCAGTTCCTTCTAAATGAAAATCCCACCTATTCCTGCCTTCTTTCCCCTCTGATTCAGGCTAGTGAAAATATTTGAGTATCACAAGAAAATGAAGACATGGGCTATAACTGATCATGCAAACAGCTCAGTGATCTGAGTGCTGTCCTGTCAGGTTTATACTCTGAGCTGGTCCTTCATCAATGGATTCTACTTGCCCAGGGTGTTTTGCATCTGAAGTTACTAAAGAAAAAACTGTTTTGAGAGAGTGAAGACAAGCAGAGTGAACACAAATGTGCTCCAGGTGAACTTACTTCAGTCTAAAGTCATCAGCAGCCAGCCTGGCGTTGTCAATCTCCAAAACGACCCGGGAATTGTCAATGGTAGCAGCAAGGATCTGGCAATTAAGAAACACAGAGAAAGGTTCCCATAAATAATAGTAAAATGTCTGAGCCACATTCCATGAGCAAACCAGAGGGCTGTGATACTCTGTGCAACATGGATTAGATCCATAATAGGGAAATATGTTTGTAAAACACCTGATCTTATCTGTAGCCAGGAGAATAATATTTCCAACCTTTGAGGCCTACCTGTCACATTCTTTACTGTTGGATTAGAATAAATATATTGATAACTCTAAACACATTTTGCTAACTTTTACTGCAACTATTTTAATTTCAACAAACATCACATAGTCAGGATAAGATATTTGGTGTTTAACTTGAGAAGAGGCTACTATTTTCTGCTAGACTGCTCAGGACCTCATTTGGGATGAGGAATTTACTACTTCCTTTGTAATTATTCAATCTTGTTTTAAAGACATGGAACATGCAGTTCCATTATTCTCTTGCCTTCTTATAACTCCTCTACATGTGAATGTCATACCTTGTCTCGGAGATCTTCAATTATCTTGTAATAATTGCTGTAGTCACGGGCGGGGCTGGTGGGAGCTTGTTTCTGGTACCAGTCTCGGATTTTCACTTCTAAATCTGAATTGGCCTCTTCCAGGGCTCGTACCTTGTCCAGGTACGAAGCCAGCCGATCGTTGAGGTTCTGCATGGTTATCTTCTCATTGCCAGAGAGGAGGCCATCGCCGCCACCAAAGCCACCACCGAGCTCAAATCCTCCACCAAAGCCAGCGCCGCCTCCGAAGCAAGAGCCCCCTCCAAAGCCGGAGCCCCCTCCAAAGCCAGAGCCCCCTCCAAAGCCGGAGCCCCCTCCAAAGCCACAGACTGCCCCCCCTCCAAAGCCTCCTCCACAGCTCCCCCCGAAGCCGTAGCCTCCTCCTGCAGAGGAGACGTACCTGGCCGAGGAGACGGAGACGCCGCGGCCGCCGGAGCCGCCGTGGATGCTCGGGGCCCGGTAGGTGCCGCCGGCGCGCACCGAGGACAGGCGAGAGCTGCTGCCCCCGGCACCCCCAAAGCCACCGCCGTAGGTGGAGGAAGAGCTCACGAAGGTCGTGGCCATGGCTGAAGCACGAGAGGGAAAGGAGCAAAGGTCAGTTGTGCAGCCTGGCAAGAGAAGACAGCCTGAGCCTTCACTGCCCCGGTGCCTCTTTTATATCCTCATGATGGGGTGTTGGGAGACAAACCCCACTGCAGCCCTCCCTCCAAAATTCCTCCTCCCTAGAGGTGAGGCCAACTATGATGACATTCCTGACAAGCAGCGCTGGCAGCACATCGCAGGGGCTTGGGCTTGGGGTTTCTTTTTTAATTAAACAAAAGGCATGAATCAGATGATGTTTTTTCTTCAGGCTATAGTTCTGAAACTTGGAGTTTACTTCTCTGACATTTAAGAATGGAAAAACAAAGTGAGTGCAGCCCCACCCACTTGCCTATTTACAATGCTCACCATGGCTACCTTCAGAAAATCAACTTTTTCTAAAAATGAGGCTTAAGTAAAATTCTCCTTTTGTTGAAAAATGTACAATTATCTCTTCATCTCACCATTATTCCTTCTTTTCTATCTGCGTTTTTCTCCCTTTAAAACTTTGGAATTGAATTAGAAA
Source organism: Thryothorus ludovicianus (assembly GCA_013397245.1). Lineage (NCBI taxonomy): Eukaryota > Metazoa > Chordata > Aves > Passeriformes > Certhiidae > Thryothorus > Thryothorus ludovicianus. The sequence continues at coordinate 200,318 of VZTB01009505.1, forward strand.
TGTTCTTATTCTTGATTTTGGAACCAATATTTAGAATTTGGAATGTGAATTTTTAGTACAAAAAGCATCTATTCATGGCACTGTGTGAGGAGCAATCAGCATCCATTGGTGTGCAAGAGAGAGTGGAAACAGTAAATTTATTAATCGTTGTGAAATAGTCCAGAAAGGTAACACAGAAAGGTAACACAGAAACAACTCAGTGAAATTTCTGAGCGTGGGAGGGCTGAGATCCTGTTACTTCGGGAAATGTAAAGAGAATAGTTTAAGGTAACACTGTTCTGATAGCAATACATGTGTTTAATGCCAGTGTGCACTAGGAAATGCAGCAGTATTTGAAAAAAGGCTTGAGAAACACGAAGAGGAGGCACCTTAATCCTTCATTTAAAGCAGGAGTCTGAAACAGGAATAAATTGCCCGTGAAATCCGGGAATTCTCGCCCTGCACAGCCCCGGGAAGGCAGAGGTGGGAGCTGTGTGAGGAAGCAGAGCTGGGGTTGGGGTGAGTGGGGGCTGTTCTCTGCCCTGTTCTCTGCACAACACAGGGGCCTCAAATAAAGCTTAAAGAAGAAAGCATGTTTGCTAAAAGCATCTTAAGAGTATTGTTTTTAACACAATCTTTGACAGCACAGAACCTGAGCTTAGAACTCAGGATGGGGATTTCAGATAACCCAAAGCTCATAGGAGTTGTTGGAATAAGCCAGGGGGTTTCTGACATTTCCTTCCAGCTGAGATGTGAATGCAGCCACAGGGAATTCCCAGCATTTTCACTCGGATATGTGCACTTGGGAGGGAAGAAATGGCAGAGTCCAGCTGAGATGTGCCCTCACAGGCTGGCTCTGGGCACGGCCACTCACTCCAGGCTGAGCAGAGCACACGGGTGGGTGTTCACCACTCTGGAAACATGTTTCAAACTGAACCTGGCCCTTTGCCACAGCCCTTCAGTTTTGCTGCTGGGCAGATTAATGATCTGTGTACCTTGCCAGATCCCTGTGTCTCCAAGGGCTGGTGGCTCAGGAAACAAGTTCAAACAAGCCCTCCTGAAGATAAAAAATTGTCTTAAAGACCCCTGTAATGTCAATGCTCTGAAGTGTGTGCACTGCCAGGGGCTGTTTAACTGAGAGAGCCCACAATAAGCAAATCATATTCCATTAAAAAACCCCAAGCATCAAACCACCACAGAATTTAGTAGGAAACTTTGGGGAGTTTTCATGGAGTCTTCTTTCACTCAGGTGTGATAACTCCTTTGGAAGGCCAATGGTGAAACACAATTTGCTACTTTCTAACATGCCCCAGGTGTCACACTGGTCTGTATCAGATGAACACTTACAAGAACCAGGTAGCAGATAAAAGCTGTTTCTTTCTGATGAATATTTACCACTGAGAAACAAAAGAAATCAAGCAGCCAATATAGATCATGCCCCATAACATAATTTAGACAATGATTTCTACAGCATTTTCTCCTTACAGGCTGTACAAGGAAATAGAAGCCAATCACCTGCTGAAGTGAAAAAAAATCCCCAAAAACAACTCTTTCAAGTTTATTCCTTTATTCTGGTCTCACTACCTTTGCTCAAAGATTCCTTATCCAATGTCTTGGCACACAGACTTGTCCCTTGCACAGTCTCAGCGCTGTACCTGTGGTACCTGAACTCCTTGGTTTGTCATCTTCCACAGAGCTTTCCTGGAAGACATTCCCTGACATGTCTGTGCTGCACAAACTCTTTTGTTACCTCTGCTGTGGGATTAATGGAGCTGACACACTCCAGCCCCTCCTCTCAGGACAGCAAGTTCCAGTCAAGCAGCAGCTTGTTTGTCATCTCAGTGATCACTATATGAGTGATAAAACCATCATGCAGGGGAGACACAACATACTTTAGAGAACACTTTTTTTTCCTGAATCAGACTCTAAAATTATAGTGTCTGAGTGATTTATATCATACATTCACCAGAATTGCCTTACAGATACAGAACAAAACCAATAAAATTATAAAATTAAAATAAGCTATGAAAACAAGAATTCAGGATTTTTATAGCTTGTATTCTTGAAGCATGAGAATTTCTTGTCAGACTTGCACATTTTCAGCTGGACGATCCCAGAAATCTGCAACAGTGAGCTCTCACCCTGACTGGTTTTGTCACAAGAAATTGCTCTCAGGGAATGGGATTTGTTAAGATTAAGAAACAAACCTGGAGCTGTTTGTACTTTCATGTAGGGAGGTTTCCAGATCTTGGTGTTGTAGGAATGAGGTTTGGTACAAAGCGTGTGTTAATGTGTCTGCACTCAGCAACTGCCTGTACTGAATGCACAACATCTTCTGGCTCTTGCAAAGTGAGCCCCACAGAAATGGGTGAGCTCCTGAAGGATTCCCTGCACCCTGTGTGCCTCTCAGGCCCCTGTTCCCTTTGATTCTGCCCATCTCTCCCCCAATTCTCCCCATCTTCTCCCTTGCCCTTACTCTTTTTGACTGTTCTTCTCTCCTGTCACAGTTTTCTTCTGTCAAAGTGAAGCCACTGCTTAATGCCACCAAGCTTCATTCCAGAGGCTGAGCTGGGATTGGTGGTGTCAGTGGTGACAGCTGATGTTGACAGGTCACCTGAGTCACTGCTGGACCAAACCCAGGCACCAGCACCTTTGGATTGGAGAGGGTTGCCCCACCTTGAGAGAGGAGATCCAGAGCCTTGGGGTGCTCCGAGCCATGTGAATGCTCCTTTAATCTGTTGTGAACATCCAGTGGTGAACAAGGGATCATGGACATTCCCTAGGGCCAAGGAGAGAAGTGCTGAAGGATTTTATGATGTCTCCCTGAAACACAGACTGATCCACTCTGGGGGAGAACAGTGTGAAAAACGAAGTTCACCTTTTGGTAGGGTTAAAAAAGTTTAATAAAAGACAATAAGGACAAGACAATAAAGCAAAATACACGGTCGGGGTGTCTCTGGCCAAGAGCTAAGAGCACACCTGTCCCAGAGACCCCCCCCTTAAATATGGATATTTGAACTTTTCTAAGAACTTATTTCCATGTTTCTGGGAGCTGCTTTGCATGGCTACTCCTTGGTCCAGCCCTTTTAGAGCATGTGTGTTTCTTGGCTGTGGTTTTAATTAATTCTTCTTATCAGTCTTAATTTAGGCCTGGATCTATAATTTCAGTGCTGGGAGCTGGGATACCAGCAGCAGATTCTCCATATCAGCAGCAGGGTCTGCACTGGCTGTTATCCTGAGCAGGCAGTGTTCACTCACTACAAAGACACTTTATCAACTTTATTTCTAAAGAAAACTGTATATTTAAAACCATTTTCATACCACACATAGAGTATCCACCTTATATGGGTGTGAAAAGAAAGAAAGAAAGAAGCCCTATACCATAATATGTATTTATAACAACCTTATATGTACAACTCATCTTAATATTTGCGAAAAGTCAACTTTATAATCTGTGTTTATAACCCCAGCATTGGGATACTTTCAGTCTGGGCCTATCCTTGTTTTCATTCCCCCCCATCTGTGGAGCAAACTAGGCCTCTGGTAACAGCAGGAGCTGGGAAGGTGCTGGTTGGGCTGGAGCCTTGGTTTGCTTTTAGCACAATCCCTGAAAAGTTTCCTTGGCTGTCAATTTGGGGAGAGATGGTGGGAAACAAAATCAGTGATTTCTGGGTGTTGGAATTGAAAGTGATTCCACGTGGAATTTCAGCTAGGGTAATATCCTTGCACTGACATCAGAGCTAAGGGGGCTGAAATTGGTGCTAAAGGTTTGCAAGCTCTGTGTGAATGAAGTGAAGAATTCTCCCAACTGCAGCTCACCCCTGTGTCCTCCTGCAGGAATTACCTACCAGCTAGATACTGTATTTTACCCTATGAAACATCTCCCAGCTCCTGCTGCTCTCCAGAACCACTTCCTACCCCTGCTCCTGCTCTGCAGAGTGCACAGCGTGGTTGTGAGAACCCCAGGTCACTCTTGTGTCCCCCACCAAGGGCTGGGGGTGCTGCTGCCTCTGTATTCCAAGCCCCTGCCAGCAAGAGGAGCCAGCAAGAATCAGGATGGAGCCCAAGCTCCCCACACTGTGAGCACTCTCAGGGAGGGTGGCTGGCTAATTCCTGCCTGAGTAAAGCCAAACTTCAGCGAAATATCACAATAACTCCAAAGAAGCAAAGATTGCAAGAATATCGTCTTTATTTGAGTAGATGCAGCAATTCAGTACATGCAAAACCTAGAAATAATTGCAAAGCTGACTCAATTCACATCTTAATCATCACTAAGTGAATGAATCTGCCTAAACTTTGTGTGGCCAAGAACCTTCAGTGCTTCAACAGTCATTTCCAGCAGCTCAGAGTGATTTCTCTGTCTCAATCCACACATGTTGTCTGCTTTTTCTCAGTTTGCAGATGACCTTTGAAGGACGTTCAGTGCTTGTCTCTTTTGTCTGCAGTAACGTGGAGAGAAAGAACAGCAATTATTTAAGCCCGGCTCACACAGACCACTCTGTGATGGGTGCTGAGCTTGGCTTGGGCCTCATCTCTCATTCCTTGCTCTCAGAACTTTTCCTCTCCATCACCTGGATTTGACTCATCCCTTTTATGACACCGCTGACCTCTAACAGCCCACGGCAAGCTTTACTGGCATGTTCCTGCAATTCCCCAGAGCTGGCCCTGCTTCAATTCCCGTGTCCTTTCATTTGGGGAAATGATTAAGTGTTTTGTGCTTTACTTAGCCTTTAATGTAGCAGAGTCTGAGATGTTTTTCTTATATCTGACATATTTTAATCATTGAAAGTTGTTCCATTCAAACCAGAGACATTATTTGTTACTTACTATTTCTTTCTGTGACAAATTATGCAGACCCCAGTCTCTATGAAGACACAACTAGCAGTTATGTGTATTTTAGAAAAGAAAACTTCTGAAAGAGAAAGGATTCTTACCAGCAGTTCCCGAAAGGGACCCAAACATCCTGCGGAACAAACAGAACAATTGAAAGGAGAGTTAATACATCAAATGAGATGAGGATGGATGAAAGCAAATTATCTATCAATCAGGTACACTGTATGCAGTCAGGGAAGAGATGCCCATCTCCCTGCTCAGCAAAGGACAGGGAGCTGTAGGAAATATATCTTTGAACTGCATTGGGAAAAGACATTATGGAAAAGATAATAAAAGCCTTCCATCCCCCTCCCTCATTTTTTTCTTGTGGGATGAGATTGAGCTGTGCTCCCATGTGGGAGTCACTCAGTGACTGCCTTCTCTTCCCAGTATTTCCTCCCACACTGATTCCTGTTGGGTAAAAGTTCTCTACCTGGTAACAGGGAGTTTATGGGAATTTGGTATTTATTTCTGTATTCTGTAAAACATTATTAACTGCACTTTTCCTCACTATGATGCAGCTGATCACTTCAACCATTACTTGCAATTAATCTGCTGTGCTGCTTGCCATTTCCCCTTCCTGTTTAGAAACTCGAGGTCTCATTTCATGTAAATGGCAAGTGTAACCTTTCCAGCTCCACCAGGGTCCAGAAAAATTCATTTGTTAAAGACTGTAGAACCCCAGAAGCATTTAATTGTGTTTACCAAGGTGCTGTGGCAAACAAGCACCGTGACATGGTCAGATTTATGAGGGCGAGCAAAAGGCTCTTACTGGGACTCCTGGCCCTCCAGGAGCTGTCGGTATGTGGCGATCTCTTGCTCCAGCCGAGTCTTGATATCCATGAGGATCTTGTATTCGGTGTTCTGGCGCTCCATGTCAGCTCGGAGCTCAGCCAGCTGTGCCTCGATGCTGCCAACCAGCCCCTGGATCTGCGCCAGCTGCGCCCCGTAACGCGCTTCCGTGTCGGCCAGGGTGCCCTCCAGCGCCGCTTTCTGCCAGGGGAAACCACACACAGGCACGGTGGCTGCCAGTGCAGGACTCTGTGCAGGGGGGGGATACGGGCCCTCCTCAGTGCAATTCTGACGTACCATGCTGAGCTGGGACTGCAGCTCGATCTCCAGCCCTTGCAGGGTGCGCCTCAGGTCAGTGACTTCGGACTTGCTGCTCTGCAGTTGTTCAGTGTTAACAGCGACCTCACGGTTCAGCTCTTCAGTCTGAGACAGGGAAAAAAACACGTGAGAAATGTGAGGGATGTAAGGCTGTCACAGCATTTTTCTGTGTGTTTTAATAGTTGTTTCTTTCATGGATTTTTTGGTTAGTGTTTGTACAGTATGGAGGGGTTTTACCTTGCTGTGGAACCAGGCCTCAGCATCCTTCCTGTTCTTCTCAGCCAGGTGTTCATACTGGTCCCTCATATCTGCCAGGATCTTGGACAGGTCAATGCCTGGAGCAGAGTCCAGCTCAACGCTGACTTGACCAGCTACTTGCCCTCTCAGGGCACTCAGCTCCTGTGGGGAATGGCAGAGGAGACAAGAGGGTACAACTGTAAACTGAAAACATTGTGAACCTTCTGTCCTTTCTTCAAGGGCTAAGGCTGACTGACTCCCCTGAGATGCTGGCAGGAGGGATTCCAGTGTACACAGAAATCTTTCCATTCAGGTTGGAGAGCCCAGAGCAATCCTGAGGGACTCCACAACTGCACAGACTTTTTCTAGTGCCACTTTCAAATGTGTTTCTTAGAGTTTACCTCCTCATGGTTTTTCTTCAGATAAGCCAGTTCCTCCTTTAATCCTTCAATCTGCATCTCCAGGTCGGCTCTGGACAGGGTCAGCTCATCCAGGACCCGGCGCAGGCCGTTGATGTCGGCCTCCACGCTCATGCGCAGACCTTGCTCCGTCTCAAACCTTAAAAAAGCAAAACCCATTCAGGTTCACTGATTAACCAGCCCACAAGAAACACAGTATGAATGTGTCTGGGTTTGTAGGATTTATGGTGTAGCAAATGTCAAGCATTTAAACCTTTCTCCGCATATTCCACATGATGGAAAATTTTCATTGGTGCGGATGGTGCTCTTAGCAAAGACAAGAAGGGTTGAACTGCATGCACAGGATCAAACCAATACTCATACAGGGGTTTTAGGGGCATTCCATTCCTGTTTCACTGCCCTTTGGCTCAACTAGGATTTTTGCCTACTCATGAGATCTTTTCCCTCTCAAAAATTACTCACTTGGTTTTGAAGTCGTCAGCGGCCAGCCTGGCATTGTCAATCTGCAGCACAATCCTGGCGTTATCAATGGTGGCATCAAGGATCTGCAAACAATGAGAGCTCATTAGTGAGGCTGAAACAACTGTTATCAGCTTCCCTGCTGTGCAGATAAGAGCTGAGAGTCTATTTCACCTGTAGCTACAGCAAATAGAGGCGTAGGGAAGGATCAGTGATCTACAGCAAACACGCCACACAGATTTATCACCTACTTCTGCCAGGATTCTGTTTTGGACACATCCTTGTGTCTGGGCTATGAAGTGGCTTTAGGCAGAGGTTCCACAGTGGGACAAAACTATGTGCTGGCTGAGAGGGAGAGGACTTTGAGAGAGCATCTTGGATCACATTTTTACTTCTAGAATACCCAGGATAATGTTTATTGATTCTTCAAATGCATCATGGAAGCCTCTGAAGGAAATTTTATTTAGAAGGAATATCTGTTCAGTTTTACATGGAAAGCATGTCTTCTATGCCTGCCACTTCCAAAACTCAAATGGTCATCCACAAACCAGCTGTATGGTTTCCCACCCCTAGCTAAGGGGAGCAAAAGAAAGGAGGGCAAAGAATACCAACAGGAGGAAATGCCATTGCCAGTTCTGCCATCAGCAGAGCTCAGATTTTAAATCAGGAGTGAATGTGGATGGGTTGCAGCAAGGAGAAGCAACCTGCGTGGGAGCGGTCATGAACTCCAGGCTGAACTCAGAAAATGAAACCTCAAGTTTTCTTTTATTTATTTACATAGTTAATCAGCTGCTCCCTGTGTTATTCACGGTGTGTATCACCTCAGCAATCTTTTATCAGGTACCCAAGGGCTCTTGGGGCAAATCCTGCATTTATATATGGGATTGATTACTTCATGTCTACTGTTTCCTTTTTTCCTACGCCAGATGTTTCAGTTCACTTAATTCCAAGGTGATGTATGGGAAACGTGAAAAAGAAATTACTCTAAACCCATTTTTATTTTCATTGTTAAAGCAGTGTGTCTGGGCCTCTGAGGGTTTTCAAGCTCTATGGCAGGTGAGAGGTTGCAGAGACAGGCAGGTTGCTGTCACTGCTTGGCTTTCATTACATATCAGTTTATATATGGTCATACATACATTAACTGGTCATATGTGTGTACATGACCAGCATGTGTATATGTGTGTGAATAAACATGCTTTGTTAAAAGCAAACATTATCAGACTTCAGTACTCGGGCATCCCCCACTGCCTGGTTTGTACCTCCTCTTGGATTACATTTAAAAAAGGAGATAATTCCATATTGACATTGACTTTATCCCCCATCCATTCCTTGCATTTACATCTCATCTCCCTCTCCTTCCTATGACCTGCAATGCTTTCTAGGGGTTCCCTAAGGAATTTTTTGGGGTTTCATGCTTCCTTTGTGGAAATCTGACATGATTTTTGATAAATATTACCACCTACCTTGTCTCGAAGGTCCTCAATAGTCTTGAAGTAAGGACTGTAGTCCCGAGCAGGGCTTGGTCCTTGTTTTTGGTACCAGTTTCGGATTTTGGTTTCAAGGTCAGAGTTTGCCTCTTCGAGCGCACGCACTTTCTCCAGGTAGGAGGCCAGGCGATCGTTCAGGCTTTGCATGGTTGCCTTCTCATTTCCCGAGAGGAGGCCATCGCCGCCCCCATAGCTAAAGCTGCTGCTGAAGCTGCCCCCACCATAGCCACCCCCCAGGCCGCTCCCCAGGCCAGAGGAGACGAACCTGGCCGAGGACACGGACACACCTCTGCCCCCCGATCCCCCGTGGATGCTGGGGGCCCTGAAGCTGCCGCCGAACCGGAGGGAGGAGGCGCCGGGTCCCCCCGCCACGGAGGAGCTGGTTTGCCTGAAGCTGTAACTGGCCATGGGGAGAAAGAGCAAGAACCCAACCTGAGCTGCACCTCAGCGGCTCTGATCCCGAGGCAGGAGAGTGCCCTGCTCCCCCACCGCACCGCTTTTATGCCGGTGACAATGGGAGTTGTCTCCAGAATGTGTTATCTGAGACCCATGGAATTTATCAGCCCTAAGCCTTCTGCCAACACGCCGGTTCCCCTTATTGGTCAGTGGCTGTGGACTGAGCTGTTTCCTTCCCCGCTACCTCCACACGCGGGAGGCGATCCCCTCCCCCGGCCCGCTGCCGCTTGAAGCAAAAGGTGGGATTTGGAGGAGGCGTCTCCCTTCCGAGGGGAGCGTTCCTAAACCTGCTTAGAGTTTACCTACGTGGAAACAAAGGGGTTAGGAGCGCACCCACCGCGGCCAGAGCGGAGTCACAAAAGCCTTGTTTTAACAGAGTGATTCAGCCTGATAACGGAGCTTGTGAGGAGCCCGAATGGTGAACAATGTGTGTGGACCTTCACGTTCCACCCTCTTGTTTCCCTCATTCCCCTTGAGAAAAGTTCTGCTTTCAGAAAGGAAGTTTTCACTCTTTCTGTCTTTACTCTTGGTTCCGTTTGGGCTAACAGAGAACGTGCTGTGTCTGGGAGTCTGGTTTTCTACAGACACAAGAATCCTTTTGAAGCAGCCGTGGCTGTATCTGTAGCAGAGAGAAGCAGAGACATCCCTGAGTACCTGAGGAGTGAGCAGAAACAAGTGTCTGATTACACACTGAGTCCTTTGATTGCTACTGAAAGAGACAATCAAAGAGAAGAAACAAAATCACTTCGTCTTCTGGTCTTTGAGCATCATGAAAATGTTATTTCGAAAATTTTCAGGTCGTCCATTATCCAAGATGGATTTTCAAAAGCTTTTGTTACTGTGAGCTCCTCCCTAACACACACAGGGATACTCAGAGCTTTCCTTCCATTCTTTCTCATTCCCTCCAAATTCTGTGGAACTCCTCTGAAGTGTTTTGGAGAACGAGGAAATTCTGACCTGGCAGCACTTGCAGCTCTTGGGAGCATTTTTCATGGCCATAGAAAAAATATCCATGAAAAATGCTCCAGGTGTTTCAGGCTACACAATGAGCTGCACTCCCTGTGTACAGAGGTGTCAAACAGGGGCAAATTCAGGGAGGGAAAGAGCAAACAGCAAATGGGAGCCTGGCCAAGGCACCTATATGACCAGGTAATGAGGAGGCCCTATCAGAAGGAATTCTGCAGTGACTCAGGTGTGGAATACATCACTGGAAACACACAGGATATGTACCACACTTCAGGGACACCTCAGCAGAGCTCTCTCCTCTCTGTACAGACCTGTGCCTTCCACAGCTCTCCATCCTGCACTGTGACACTGCAGCCTTTCCTCCCAGGCCCAGGGACGCTCCTGCTGCCAGAGACTCACCAGTTCCTCCTGGAGACCTGAATGTCCTGCTCAGCCCTGGGTGGGACAAACCTGCCCAGCCAGAACCTGCTCCAAGGGCTGGGGACACGTGAAGTAGTGCTGGCAGGAGGTGACTGAGAGAAAGCAACTGGGGAACAGTAATTTTTTTTTTTTAATATTAAAGTCCATAGTTAGAGCATAGAACATCAGTGCATGTGCTTTTCTCCACTGAACAGAAAAGCAAGAAGCCAAAAGGAGAATAAATACCAGTGTGTTCTTTTTAAGATCTGTCTCCTGGTGCAAGGAGAGATTAACATCTGTCCCTTCAGGTACTCCAGCATTCTCTGGACTCCCATATCAGGACTCCAACGCAGTGTATTTTTGGATTTTGCACAATAAAAAGTGCATCTGTGATGCTGCATAATATTTTATAATTCAGCTCACGAAAATTTGTATCTGGAAGGCTTCAGGATGCTCTCTGCAACATCTTGAGTAAAAGCAGCAATCACCATATATTGCACTGTCAGAATATGGATCAGGTTGGGTTTGCATGAGCTTACAGGGAAGAATCTCCCAAAGAATGAACTGAATTCTTAGTGGCAGTTTGGAAGTACAGCTGAAGTGTTAGGAGAAGAAAAGCTTGGTACACAATCAAATGGATTAATCTGATTTATAACACCAAATATAACATAAGCCTCTAGTACCAAATCAATCCCTCACACAGCATTTTTGCTAAAACTTAATTCTAAATCTTAATTTTCCATTTGTTTTACCTTAGTGCTTGCAGGTGTTGGTTTTTGTAGGGACTCCCTTAAGTTAAGAATGTGTACTTAATGCTTGGGAAAGCCTTCAGTAGTGCAAGCTGAAGTAGGTGCTGTTAGCATTCCGTGTAGGTCTCTTTTTCTCCCAGTGCTATAACTCTAATTTATGGTAGGGTCAGCTTTTCCCCATTAAGGAATGGTCAGCACAGGGAATTTCCCTTATCTGCACCTTATCAGAGGGGAAGGGAGATACATTTTTTCAAGCAAAGTCATCCAGTCACGCCCAAGCTCCTGGCTGAGACCTGGTTCTGCTTTACCTTTATCTTCTCTGCCTTGCCAGTCCCTGCTGCTTTATAAAATCATTCATATTGTTTCAGGGCAGCTTTTTTAATTGTCCTGTAAGCCCTTTTTTTCTTGCCCTTGAGGACACTGGTATATCCTTCTCTCTTTTCACATCCTGCTGAATTTGCTTCCAGGGATAGCTAATGCAGTTACACTCTAATAAATTTGGTGAACATTTTAACCAACTTTGTTGGTGCCTGCAGTTCCATGAATGCATCTACGGATGAATGAGCAAAGCCAATTTATTATTCTGAGTTTACCTTTTCAATTTTCAACTGTTTGGCCCTTCTGGTAATTCTTCATTTCTGCCTTTGCTTGCATCAATGAAAACGTGCTGCTTTTTCATGTGCACATTTTTAGTCTCCATCTCTTTTCTTGCTCATGTGAACTTTGTCCACCCTACCCACCAATCATGTCACAGGCCTTCCTAAGATCACAGTTTGGGATGTTTTTCTCCCCCTTTGAAGATCAGAGGCACGAAATATTTGCAGCTTTTTAATTCAAGCACAAAAATTTCTATTTTTTCTTTTAAACTTCCTTGTGGGAAGAACCAGTGACAACAGGCTCTGATCTGCAGCTGGTAGCAAGGTAACTGCACTTACGGTTTGCCCAGGGTACAATCCTCAGCTGTCTGGCTTTACATCCCATCATAAATCTTCTTTTAATCCTCACAAACCTGGCATTGCCATTTATTTCCTGAATGTGCCAACAGACTGTGAGACAAGAATGTTGCTGTGCTGAAGAGGCAGGTCCCAGCACATGCACACACAGCTGTGAGTGGCTGGAGAAGAGGGCTGGGAATAGCAGAGCAACACTGGGAATTTGCTCAAAATTAGTATTTTTGCAGAAGTAGAGGGGTTGTGGTGAAGGGAATGCATAGTTTCTGCACTGAAAGAGGTTAAAAATAAGGTCATGTAAAGGTTCTGTGTTAAGAGAAATTGTGAGAGTAAGACACAGGACAAGACATTTCTGTCCAGGGCTCTGTTTTCTTCACGGCAGGACAGAAATCAATGATTTGAGCTGAATTGGAATGATTCCTGCCAAGCTGCTGCAGTGCTATTGGGACACAGAATTTAATTTCTCAATGATAGCAATTTATAGAACATTTGAACAGATTGGTATGAGGAAAATACATAAAAGATCCTCCTGAAGAGTTCAAGCATTTAATAATTGGGAGCAGTGTAAATACTTCACAAATCCTTGAAGCTGGCTGTGGTGTGGAAATACTTTATTGTTGTCCCTGTTTCCCTAGAAACATAACTAGCTTTAAACTCCTGACTCCTCCATCATTCCAGAACTCTAATGATGAAGCAAATCAGAGAGTAAAGTACCTGAAACAGGAAAATAAACCAGATTTTCTTATCATGTGATAAAGGTTGTGTGGGAAGGAAGGCTCAGTTGGGGCACCAAGCCCTAGGGAGTGCGAGTCAACTCCCTGGATCTCCTTTCACACTTCCTTTAGCTTGTTATCTGCCTAGTAAATCTCAGCAAGGTATGATTGGGCTGGAAACTATTATTTGAGAGTCAAACGTCCAAGTGACAGGAGGATGTGTTCCAAAAGTCAGGTTTGTGCAGGCAGCAGCAAAGGCAGCGAGGGGCCTCTGCCAAAGCCCAGGGCACCGAAGCTGTCCCGGGCTCGGGGAGTGGTGGCTCTTGGACACTTGCCATGGCCTCTGCACACTGCTGGGATTCTCACTGCCAGAGGAGGCCTGGGGCTATCCACAGGGATCTTCCCATGCACCACATGGAAAATTCCTGCTCAAAAATAAATCCTAGACTTGAGAGGGACACAGGGTAGATGGAGCTCATAGAACGGAGCTGAGCTGTTTTATTCTGTTCCAGTCTGTAAAACATTTGTATGTCTATTATTTATATCTATGCGCTCATATCTTTACATGCATTTGTGTTTATAGACTTAGAGATTATTACTTCTCTTGCTAATTTTGTAAGAATATATCCTGATCACAGGGATAAGCCACAGCTTCCAGTAAGGGCAGAGAATTGACTGTGCAAGCCTTAAACATTAGTAAACATTAGTTCTGGATCTAATTAGAAAACGAGGAGCTCTGTTAGTACCCTCTGGTTGTATTTGGGCTTTCCTGATCCTACTGGTGGTTTCATACTCAGATTTTCTTGACAGGAATTCTCAGAGCCTGAAGATATCTGGTTGAGCTCAGTGAGAAAATCCAACTGTTGCTCCATGAGGGCGAGCCCTGCAGCCTCTGGGAGGTGTTTGTGACCCTTGGTTCTCATGGCAAACTCTCAGGAAAGCCCTTTGGGGCCCTGGTTCTGGCTGCCCTGGCTGGTCACACAACTTTAAGGGAACAAAAGAGGATTTCTCACTACTTATGACAATTTGTGACACTTTTAAAAAGGACTATGTTACCCCTGTTTGTGTGTACCAGGTAAGTCCCTCCCCGGGCAGTCCTGGCTGTTACCTTAACTAAGAGCTGTGATTTTCCACCAGACTCTGACACTCATATCCAGCTTTAAATCTTCCTTTTATTAAAAACTGAGGTTTGTGCCAGCTGTGTTTTGGGCAGCCCACCGCCAGCAAAGCAAGTGACTGAAGTGCTTTCTGCATACCTTTTCATGCTTTCCTAATGGATTCAGCTTTAATAACTGATAAAATCTGGTGACAGGATTTCTAACAGCATTTTCAGCAGGAAGGAGTTGTTGGAATTTGTTTAAAATCTTCGCGTGTGTGTGAGCGCTGTGAGCTTTTGGGTGATTTTCGATTGTCTGCCATCAGGTTGTGGGAAAGAACCGAATTAAGATTGGGAATGTTGTCAGAAAATGTTGATTACTGAGGCTGTGGGTGCCTTTGATGGCAGCCCTGTGTGGGTGTGTGCCAGGGAAAGGTGTTCCCTGGAGCCAGCCTTGGCAGAGCGTGGGCTCCCAAACGGAGCTATTAGGAGTAATTGCAGCGCGCAGAAACCTCTCTTTAGGCAGCACTAAAACAGCTCTGAGAGTCAGCTCCAGCGCCTGAGACTACGTGTTCACTGTCACTTGTCCTTTATCATGGAATCATGGAATGCTTTGGGTGGGAAGGGACCTCAGAGCTCATCCAGTTCCACCCTCTGCCACAGGCAGGGACACCTTCCACTAGAACAGGCTGATCCAAGCCCATCCAACCAGGCCATGAACACCCCCAGGGATACAGCAGCCACCACGTGGAAACACTTAAAGGAATTCTGAGGTTTGTTGGGATTAGCATTCCAAAGTGTTATATATGGTGTGAAACCTAACAGAAGTTGTTACAGAGAGAAAGGATTTTCCTGCATGAATTCTCATACTTAAATTGGCTGCTGCTATTTTTCATGGTTATGGTGGGCTTGTAAATGTCAGAAATATCACAGGAGCAGCTTCCCTTCCTTTCACTTTTTGTTACAGGCACAGTGAGTCAGAGTTTCTATTCTCATTCCTTGAGTTGGTGGTGGGCCGAGAGGGAAATCTGCCTTGTCACCTCCCTGGTTCCATTTCCTTGTAGACATGAGTGCCAGAGCCTGGCAGGACTTTGCACAAAGGCACCAGGAGTAGCAATGGGCTGCCGTACCTGTCCATACCTGACAGCTGCAAATGGAAGCATTGCTGAGGGTCCAAACCCTGCAGGTGTGTCAGAATCCTGATCCAGAGTGGAGCCCCTCAGAGAACCCAATCCACTGGTTCTTATCTTGCATTTCTCTCCATACAACCATTTCACTCTCTTATCTTCACCAAACCTCCTGAAAATGCTGTATTATCCATCTGGAGATTATTAATTCCCAGAATTGAGCCGCAGACCGCGGGATTTGGGGCTCGGGAAGCGGGAGCAGCACAGAGCGCCCCCTGCAGGCCTGGCTCTTCAGCACAGCCGCCGAATCCAAGGCATGACCTAAAAAACGCGCTCATTTTCGTATTAATGAATCTGTTCTTTCCTTGTACGAACCGTATCCCGGGCCTGAGGCTTTAATTTAATTTTGAGAGCGTTTTGAGCAGTTTGTGTCACAAATCCTACTTGTTATTTCCTTAATTGCCGTCAGAGGACGCCGCGGAGCCGATAAGAAAAGAGTAAACAACTTGGAGAACAAGAACAAGAATGGACGGACACGCTGTGTGCCACCCAGAGATAAATCCTGTCCCTGGTACGGAGCTGTGGGACACACCACTGGAGTAGGATGAGGTTCAATCACAGCATTTCCTTATGCTGGCACTGCAAACATGTATCTCCCAAAAGAGAGCAGAAGGGAAGCAGGAGACCGGGAATGTTCCCAACAGACAGCCTGGAGCACAAGTGGCTCCTTTCTGCAATTACAGACATTCCTCCTAGTTAAACTGTGCCTAGAGAAGATATTTGATTCCAAAGTTCATTATAGCTGGCTTGTGCTGAGGGGGTTTTGGGACGGTCAGCACTGGTTGATAAGAGGGAGGAGTAAAAGGGATCGTAAGGCAGAAGAATCTCTGTTACTTGCACAGAGCAGAAGAGTCCTGTTGTGACTTCAAGGAGAGGCAGATCTGCTTTGACTTTACAAACCTTTGTTTCCCATGGAAATAGTTTCTGTGACTCATCCCTTTCCTGCCGTGCTGAGAATTCAGCTTGGATTGTAGCATGGAACAGTTTGATGTGTTTTAAAATAATACCTTGTTATCCAAAACGATGATAATACCTTGTTATCCAAAACCTGTCCTGACTTTCTGCAAACCAAAGTGGAAGTGTAAAGCTGCGTGACAGGATAATAAATGTTGGTGATTTAGGAGGTGTTCAGGGAACAATGAAGCCTCTGAGACCCACCCAGGGTCTGGGAGAGGGCGGCAGCGGAGTCACTCCCCTGCTATGTGGCTGACCCTGTTCAGCAGCTTCCTCAGCCCTGCAAACCAAACACTGAAATGCAAATTTCTAATTTTGAAATAACTGAGATATTTCACCCGTTTTCTTCCTCTGTTGAACCCAAATAAGGTGAGTGTGGTACACAAAGTGGGGCAGCTTTAGTAACAAAGCTTGAGCCTTGCCTGCACCTTGCCATTCTCCAGAATTCCACACAGCACGGGGCTGGGAATGACCCTCTGGAATAAGGGAACATAGGCCATGTGCAACTTTCAGATAAAAGACCTAAACTCAGATTTTCCAACATGTCAGGAGGAATAATCCCAACAATTGAATGTTGGGTTGGTAGAATTTTCATATTTCTCACTCCTTTCCTGATCTAACCCTTTGCTTTAATTGAAGATTAGACAGAGCTCTCACCCAGAAGCTGGGAAAGGGCTGCCTGGATAGGATTGATTTCTTGCTCAGCGACTCTAAAGAAAGTGGTTTTGATTTAACAAAATTTTAATGAAATTTTGGGGTTAATCAATCAGATTTTTCACTTCAGCTGCTGAATTGGCAAATCAACTGCTTGCAACATATGCTGTGAAAAAGAGGTTCCCCCACCCCTTTCTGTTCCCCGTAGGTGTCACCCTTGAGTTAAATGTGGATGTTTATTCATCTCCAGGATTTTATCCAGTCATCATATGATTTAGGATTCACATATTTCTTTGGAGCCATATTACATAATTCATGCAACCTTAATTTCTTTGTGCATCTGACTGTTGGAACCCAGAATGCAGAGAATATTTCTCTGCATGTTTTAAAGGATCCAAACCCTCTGACAAATACTGCTTTTAACCTTTGTCCATGGAAAGGGCTTCCTAGGCTTTGGGATGAAACAGAATTTTCAGGAATGTAAATTAGATAGTAGCATAATGTGTAATTTATCGCAGGGTGAGAAATGTAGATTTTTGAGTTTGTTAGAATGGTAAGTAGATGAAGACAAGATGGAGGATCCTTGTCATTTTTAGGCTTCTTTCTCCTTCTTCATCTACTCCATATTCTGGAGTGTTGGTGACACAGATTGGTCAGAATTTGCCACAGTGCAGTGTTACATGAATAGAAATTTAGTTAGTTATTGGTAGAAAAGTAAAGATCTTGTATGTTCTTGGTGCTAATTGGGTGAATTATCTTTAAGAGAACCTTGATTCTATGTGTTGGAGGCCCTTTGGTGTCTTTTCTCCCTCACACCAGGCTGGTGTAAAGCCTGGAGTGCAGAAATTGCTGATAAGAAAAGAATAAACAACCTGGAGAACAAGAACAGCCAAGAGTCCCGTTTGCCTTTTCACTTAACAAGAACTTAATGAAAAAAGCCTCCCTTATCAGGGGAGGGTCATGTGGGAGTGGAATAACTCCTACATCTGACTCGTTACACCGAAATGTAAATAGAATATGAATATACCAAAGAGACTGCTGGACACAGAGTTTTCTTTGCATTGCAGGAAGGTAAAGCTTTATTTGAGGGATTGTTGCTCAGTAGAGAACCGAGTGTAAGCACAGTGATCACAGTGCTGGACAGTATGAAAAGGGACGAGTAGGTAGTTTTAGGAAAAGCCTAGTAATTATTAATTTTGATTTCACGGAAGCATTTGCAGAGCAGTCTGTGCGTGGGGTAGGTCACGGTGGGTGTGGCTGTGCACTCCCACGCTGTGGGCTGGGCTGCTCCCACAGCACCGACTGCACCAGGGGAGCCCAACACATCACTGGTACCTCAACACACTCTGGACTGCCCTGTGGAAAGAAGGAAAAACCATTGCTCTGATAGGGAATCCAGGAGCACTGACATTTCAGACTCATCCACTATTTAAATATCCATTTGTTAGCAAAAGCATGGGAAAGGAACGTAACCTATCTCTGGAATTGGAGCCAAACCACTTTGCAATGAAGAGCTTTGACTGTGAATGGTTTAATCCCTGCTGTAACTGCAGATGTGGAAGCCATAGCACAAGGTTGGTATTAACAGGGAAAGGGATGAAACACAAAATGTGAAAGCCATAAATTTGGATGCTCTTTGGAAGATGTTTCCTCCTACCTTGTCACTAGATTGACCCTAACATTAGGAACTAGAAGAGTAAGAGTGGGGGGACATACCTCCTTGGACAGCTCCATGACATGATCTGTAAAAGAAAAGGAATTTTAATGAAGGGAACAATAAACACATACTGACATCATGTGCAGTGCATGTAACAGCTCAGCTTTTCCTGGATCTTGCAAATATATTTATTTATATTTTTTTTCATTTCATTCCCTTCAGCTGTATTTTCCTAGAAAATTGTAAAAGCAGAGACAGCAAGAGACTGTTGCAGTATAATTCTTGTACTCTCGCAGTCCAGCTGTGCTTGTTTGTCTGCTGACAGAAGGAACTTCATTATAGTTTGGTTTGGCATGGTGATTCCTCTCATGGAATTCACTCCGCTCAGACAGGTCATGAGGAACTGATTAACTCAAAACCTGTCAGTAACAATCTGCTCTGTGTTTCCCTTGGTGTTTGATGTGCTTATGAAGTTTTTGATAGACACATTTCAATGCAGATGCTGTGAAAAAAAGTTGCTAAATTTAGATTTCAGCTACAGTCAAGTAAAATATTCTGCTCTGTCTTCCGTGAGTGCCAAGAGAGAAAAGCTTGTAATAAAATTTGTGTCCTTATTTGCAAACAGAGAACGTACACAAGATCCTGCTGCCCTCCCTGCAGCAGTGCCCTGTACTGCTGGATCTCCTGCTCCAGGCGCATCTTCATGCCCAGGAGCATCTTGTACTCCTGGCTCTGACTCTCCATCTCACAGCGGATGCTGGCCAGCTCCTCTTCAACAGCGTTCACATCCACCTGGATTTTTTGCAGCAGGCAGCTGTAGCGAGAGTCAGTTTCTGCCAGGGAGTTTTCCAGAGAACTTTTCTGAAAGGGCAAACAAATTTTGAGACACATGAAGGCAGGTGGATGAAGCCCAGGAGTTGAGGAGCGGAGTTCTACAGCTCCAAGGAGGGAGGGGCTCACAGATCCTGCCCACGTACCGTGCTGAGCTGTGCCTGCAGTTCGATCTCCAGGTTCTGCATCTCGCGCCTCAGCTCGGTGAGCTGCTGGCTGCTTGTCTGGATGTCCTGGCTGCTGGAAGTGACCTGCTGATTGACTTCTTGGATCTGCGGAGTCAAAGCCCAGAGACACTTCCTGAGCCACAGCAGCTCCTCAGGGAGCAGATTTGCTGAATGAGAGCTCACATCTGCAGGGAGCCTCTCCCTTTCAGCCAGTCCTGGGACCAGGGTGTCTGGGCTGTCCCACCAAAGGAGACTCCACTCAGGCCATTGCTACCTACCTTGACCTCATACCACTGCTCCACCTCCCTGCGGTTCTTCTCAATGATCTGCTCATATTCATCTCTCAGATCATTCAGGATCTTGGTCAGATCTTCTCCAGGGGCAGCATTGACCTCCACACTCACATCACCACCAGTTTGGGACTGGAGCTGCCTGATTTCCTGCAGAGAGTTAAGAGAGAGACACAAGAGCACACACAGGTCATTTGTTGTGCTGGGGCAAAGCAGTGCCAAGACACAAAGGGAGGACAATGCCATGGCAGAAGGTGGAATTGACTTGATATGTGATGGTGGGAACTGGGAAGAATCAATGGATTATGTCTTTGGCTGTGCTCTCTATCACTGGACCGTACCTCCTCATGGTTTCTCTTCAGAGCAATCAGCTCATCCTTCAAGGACTCCAGCTCTGATTCCAGTGAAGACCGAGCACAAGTGAGACCTTCCATGAGATTTCTCAGGCCATTGATGTCAGACTCCACAGTCTGACGGATGACCAGCTCATTCTCATACCTGTAGCAAAGGAAAGCAAAGCTCTGCACATTCATTTCATTACAATGTGTAGGCTTGATCACACCACTTTAGACAGGGCTTCATCCACCTGCACTCATGAGCCTCACAAAATTTGTGACACAAAAGAGGCAAGGATCACAGGGAGGTACTCACTTCATTCGGAAGTCATCAGCAGTCATCTTGCTGTTATCAATGTCCAGAAGCATTCTGTTATTGTCCACAGTGGCAGAAATAATCTGCAAAAGGGGAAGGTAGAGAGGAGTCTTTTTATGTTCAACATTTCCAGGACAAGCAAAAAGAAGACACAAAGCTTTGGTAGAGTGTTAGTGCTGGTCTTGGAAATGTTTTATGGAGTAGTGCAGAGGTCACAGAAAGTTCCTGAATTGCCATGGCACAGGGACTGGTGTGTGCAAGGCTTTGGCTTTCCAAAGATTTTGATGAAAGAGCATATCGATGAGGGAAAAAATAGAAAAATGTTTATGTTGGGAAATGGCCAACTCCCATGGGGTTCTGCACTCTGGGTGGAGGAGGCAGTGTGAACTTTGCTCCTGATGCTGTAAGTCATCTAATGAAAAAAGTTGATTGTAAGGGAAGACCTCAATCCTTCCACCTGGTGTCTGTAGGAGTATGAAGGGACAAAAGGAGCTCAGATTCTGCCATCCAGCTGCTTTGGCTCTGCACTCCATGCAGCTGATGTGGGTGGGAGCAGAGGGGAGCACTGCAAAGCACACATGGCTGGTTTGGAGCCACCTGCACAAGGTGGGACGTGTCTGTGGCTGGTGGAGCTCCTGGTGCCTCGGGCTGTGCCCTGCTGCCCGTGGGCTGCTCTGAGGGTTTGCTCAGCCGGGGCACGGGAGGTGCAGCTCAGCAGGTTTGTGCCTGCGGTCCCAGCAGCGCGGCCGTGCCGCAGGCAGAGCCCAGTGCTGGGGACAGAGGGAGGAGGAAGGAGCAAAGAGGAAGGAGAAGGCCTTAGAGGAGAGAAGGATGATGCTACCTGATTTTGGAGTTGTTCGATGGTCTGGTAGTAGGAGCTGTAGTCCTTGGAAACGCTGGGAGCTTGTTTCCTGTACCACTCGCGGATGTGGTGCTCAAGCTGAGCGTTCTCCTCCTCCAGCCTTCGCACCTTGTCCAGGTAAGCGGCCAGGCGGTCGTTGAGGTTCTGCATGGTGACCTTCTCATTGCCGCTCAGCAGCAGGTCCCCCCCGGAGCCGCAGCCCCCCACGAAGCCCCCGGCGAGGCTGCCCATGCTCAGGCCGCCCCCGTAGCCCCCGCAGGCTGCCCCGCCGTAGCTGCCCCCGCCGATGACGGAGGAGGCGTAGCGCCGGCACGACACGGACGAGCTGCGGCCGCTGCTGCCACCGCAGGCGCCTCCACCTCCTCCTCCGCTCCTGTACGAGGTGCTGGATGTTCTCTTGATGCTGCAGCTCATGGTGAAGGGATCAGATGTGCAGCCCCAGATGCAAAGCTCTGCGCAGCGAGATGCAGGAAATCAAAGTGCAGCGGGCCGTCCTCGCTGCTGGCTCTTTATACCTGCCCGGGTGGGTGTCACCTGCCAGGCAGTCCAGCTTCCCATGGCGTTTGCCAGCCATAGTGCTCATGCCGAAAGTGATGTGCTAAGGGGAATTTCTTTTGGGGCTTGGGACAGCCCTCCCCCCAGGTATTGTGTTTGCATGCTGATTCACAGCAAGCCTGCAGTATAATTTTGGGTGGGTGGCTGTGTGTTAGATTTTGTTGGAGATAGTTTGTTACTGGCTACTTAGTGAGTGAGACTCGTTTTAATTGTAGTTCTTTGTTCTTTGGAGTAATTTTTTTTTCGTCCTGAAAACAGGTGGTGAAAACTCCACCTAATCACTCTGCTTTAATTTCAGATTTGGAGAAGTATGAACTCAGGCACCGTTTGCATGAGGCTGCTTCAAATTAGCCTGCAGAACTGCCACTTTTAGAAACAGAGTCTCTAAGAATTTAGGTTTTAGGTCAGAAACTAGAGTTTAGGTTTAGAATTTCTTTTCCTTAGAAAAGAAAGCTGTGTGGGCACTGTCTCTCAGAGTACATAGTGGTAAATCAGAGTAGAATGAGCTTAACAGCAGCAGTGTTATTTCTTTTCTCCCCAGACTCTGGTGTTATCACTTCCAGGAAATCCTCCTCTCTCACGCAGTGATGCTATTTAAAAGTTGTGAGTTTTTAAACATTTTTGTGCAAATTTCCAATCGCTCAGAGGTTGTCTTCAACTGAAATACGTACATGAAATCCATGTGGCTGCATTGGCTGTATCCTGGGAGAGGAAAGAAAGGATTTGGCTTGGCCAGATGGAGGCTGAGATTGTTATCAGCTGGCTCTTGAGGAAGGAGGTACCAGGGCTGTTTGAAATAAGAACAATCCTATTGTCCATGTAGGAAGGGGCAGAGTCTAGATTTGAACGTGTTTAGGCTGGAAACTAAGGGGAAATTTTCAGCTATGGGAGGAGAATGGTCTTGAAGAGTTTCCAGTGCAGGAGCTGCGGATGGAAGAGAGAGTGTGAAGTCTGATCTCGGTCAATTGATGTTGGGGATTTTATCCTTTTATAACAGAGGTAGCTGTGGTGACCCTCTAGATGCCCCTTACCTCTGGTCTTTTTCCCTTGGTGCTGAACAACTGCACCATTCTGTAAGAGGGAAGATTCTGATAAACCCATCTTTGGAAAGTAAATTTTGCTTTTTATAATTAAAACTTTTGGAAAATGTAAATTTTAAGCCTGAAAGACGAGGGGCCTCATTATGTGAGGGTTGAACTTTGATGGGAATCCATCTCTACTTGGATGTTATATTTTACCCATTCGTTTTGCTGTTGGTTTCTTCATTTATGCTGTTACTTACACACACCCTGCAGTTGTGGCTCAAGCAGGATTTTTTTTCTTAGCCACAATGATTATGAGATCCATAAAAGTTACTAATGTGTGTTATGGCTGACTGAAGAATCATGGAAAACCATTCACCCGCTTTCTTGACACACCACCACCCCCATATCACAGATAATGTAATCCTTTGATCTGCATAATTATGATTGTTGTTTTATTGGTAGCTCTCTAATTATCCACACGTCAGAACCAGGTGCTTTGCATATGTTATTGAGACTGAGTCATCATTATTAAAAAATAAAAATTATTTTCTCACAGGGTGTGATTCCTTAGTCATATTTTCCTCATTAGATTGTTGAAATGCACTTTTATTCTCCCCAATGAGATGCTTATTGCTCATTGCATTAGTGCCAGCGGTGTTGATTTTATATCTCCTTCTCGACATCGTTGCATCACAACAATTTCTGACATTTCCCAATGCTGTAATTTCATACTATCTCCAGGTGCCTTTTCTCTGTCTCTCTGTTCCCCTCTTCTTTTTTTGAGTGCATGATCTAACCATCCTTACTGCCATAACTGCATTTCATCTCTAAACTCTCTCTTCTGTAACTTGGGGGTATTTCCTTGTCTCCATGTGCATTTCTGGCCACTGTGCTGTGTTCATGGCTCTTGGCCTGAGCTGGCTGTTGTGAGTGAGTTTGGACCTGTTGATTTATTTCACAATCCAGAAGAGCCAAGCCTGTTGAGGAGCCATTACCCCTCATAGTCCTTGTGATGACAGAAGGAGGCCAGACACGTTCTATGGTAGAAGATCCATCCAAAGGTGCTGTAAGAGCTTTGAAATCACATTTTCCCCTGGCAGACCTTCTGCTCACAGAGCACCCCATGAACCTCTGCAAGTCAGAAGAGTCGTAGTTTTAAGGTTTGTTTGAAGTAGGAGTGCTGTGAATCCTTTCCCAGTGCTGTTTACTCACTGGTGAAGTTGGATGCTGAGCCACAAACAGATACTCCAAATTGGCAGAAGGACCAAAAGCAGCCTGTGGTTTCCACAGAGGCTGTGATGCCATTACTGGATCTATGTCTTCAGTCACACGAGAGGGAGAGGACCATCCTAGATACAATTACTGGCAATTAATTGTTCTACAGTAAATGAGTCAAATGTGGTCTTGGTAAGAGGAGTGCTACTCCCAAGAGTTTCGTCAGTTTTGTGCATTCCTCATCCGTCATCCATTGCCCTGCAGCATCACTCCCTGTGCATTTGTTCAGTTCATTCAGAGCTGTAGGATTTCCACAACCCCCTGGTATGGGCTCATCTTTCTCTTATGTCACTCCATAGGGTGGGCTCATAAACTTGCTTGTGTATAGACCTACAGAAAATCCTATTAAATGGGAGATATTTTAATTCTGCAGTTAATCTAAATCATTACTCATAGTCCTTTCTACCACTGGAAAAGGACAAATTTAGAGATACTTCCCAAGGAAAATTAAGCTCTTCTAGCAGAGGGATCCTTTCTTGTTCCCTTTCTCTCTGGCTGCTTCCATGTGCTCCTGTTATCAATGATGGTGACCAATTGAATTCTAAATTCCTCATTTTCCTATCCTGTAGATCTTTTCAGAACACTAAGCAAGTGAATGGCTTTTTCTGAGGTCATGGATGAATGAAGTGAGCACTGGGAGCAGGCAGTGGTTTCAGGATACCTGATCACAGAACTAGCACAAGGTTTCTGGAGCACCTTAGACAGAGGCTGTTTGTCACACTGTGCCTTTGGCTCAGCTGTGGTGTGTGGTGTCCCCAGGACAGGCCTTGGCCCATCCCTGGGGGTGGGTTAGTGCCCCATGGATCAGCAGGAATTGGAGGGCATTGTGCTGTCAGAGCAGGGCTCTGCAGTGAGCTGAGTCTGCTCTAGAGGTTCCTGAGGACTCTCCCCAGTGCCACCCACTGCACCAAGGCCTCACACTCCCAAACCAGTTCAGAAATGGGGGCAGACACTGCAGTTCTGTTCCCAGGAGTTCTCAGGGTGAGGACTGTATTTCTGATCATTCTGATGCTTCTCTGTGCTTCGGGAACATTCAAAGGAAGCAAAATAACCTTACAGTTCTTTACTTATGTACATTGACTGCAGTTTAAGGTTTCATAATCTGGCCTCAAAGGAGATATCTCCTTCAGCTGCTTTGGCTACAGCAAATACAGCTGAGACTGAGTGAGCTCTGGCAACCTCTGGAGACAAAAGTCATGTTCTCATTTGCTTTACATCACTTTCTATACCTGTTAAAACCTGAAATGAGCTTTTTATTCATTGTAGGCAGGCTTTTATTCACACAAATTCCTGATACTGGACTGATAAAAGTCAGTTTTTCAACAGGAGTAGAAAGTATTCTTTATGGACACTCACTGCAGGCTGCAGTCAGGGTTTGGTGCTGGCAGAGCCAAGGCATGTGGTTAATGAGAGAACACCTAAACAAAATCAAACTCTTGTAAGTTGGTTGTGATGAAAAGGTGTTTAATTTCATTACCCTAAGAGATCAATCCTTCAGTCTGAAATGAAATGGGAAATACTAGAAACCAGGTTTAGTCAGTGGGGAAGGGACAAACAGGCACCTGTAAGTGATACATTGCTGATTGTGTGTATCTGGTGCACAACAGTCAGACCAAAAAGGGGCTTCACTGTGAGCTTCAGAAAACAAAATACATCTAAAGGAGCTGCCCTCATTTAGTATTTCTGTCTCATTTCTAATTATGTAGCATATTTTATGTTCTTAAGCAGTAAAATATAGAAAATGCCTTCAGTGAAAGGGATGTGTCTCACTTCTCTTAAGGCAGAGTATCAGCCAGCTGTGTGTTCTAACAGAAATTGAGTTCTTGATATTATATCAGTATTTAAATTGAAATTTCTATCATAAAACATTGGAATGTTTTTGGTGCATGACACTGAAGGAAACAGATCCATTGTCTTGCTCTCTGTTTTTCCTAACAGAAGTCAGCAATATGTCATTCTTTGTGCAACAAAAGGTGTAGAAATACTTGTGAGGAAGCCCCTTCATACTGGAACAACCTCTCCTGAGTCACACTTTCCTTCCCACAGTACTCTGGCTGTGATGAGATTAATGGACTCAGATAACTCACAGTAGTACCACTGGGTACAGTTTAGTAAATTAACATTTGATCTGCTGATAGTTGCCCATCGTTTGTATTTTCTTTCTCTTTTCACTCACATAATTAATTCTCTTTAGTTCAAGTGGCAAGGCAAGGGGCCAGAAAGCAATCCCTTAGTGATCATTTAAAAAAAAAAGGTAAATGATTTTTAATGTTTCAGGAAGGAGAAAATATGTGTAAAGAACTGACAAGATTTCTATTTTCAACCTTGTACCTCTTGCTTGTGAAGAGAGAGTTCTGTCAGCCTCACTCGGCAGTTTCCCTATGCAGAGGCTGGCTGGTGTGTCACCTCACACAGCCATGGTCACATTTCCTGATATTTCCCTTCTCTCAG
Organism: Thryothorus ludovicianus; assembly: GCA_013397245.1. Taxonomy (NCBI): domain Eukaryota; kingdom Metazoa; phylum Chordata; class Aves; order Passeriformes; family Certhiidae; genus Thryothorus; species Thryothorus ludovicianus. Next base: position 226,769 of record VZTB01009505.1, read on the forward strand.
TGGTTTTACCCCAGCACTGTGTCCATTTTCCTAGTGCAAAATGGATTGTCCCGAGATCGTGTGCCCTGTACAACTGCACAGCCCGTGTTTGGTGGATGAGCTGGATAAGTACCCGCACAAGGTCGGTTAAATTTATTTTCTCAGACACGTTGTGATTTGCATTGCAGATGTAAAGGTTTATTAGAGCAGAGTTACCAGCAGAGTGTGAGCTCTTTAACAAAGCATGAGTTGCCAAAGAAAGCTGAGTAAGCCAAGCATTGCAGGGTGGAGAAGGGGTGCTGGGGCAGTGACCAGGCTCGTGTTCCAGCCCCTCCCGCTGCCTCGGCCGTGCTGCACAGACTCGTGAGGGTCTCTCGCCGCCCGTGCTCGCTGCACCTCAGCTGCACCGTGCCAGGATTGCTGCTGCTGCTGCTCTAGCACACTCGTGACTGCCCTGTGTGAACACAGAGCAAATCACTGCCTTGAGGAAAGTCTGAGCATTCCTGCTGAGGGGAATTCTTACACCTGACGGTGTCAGCAGCAGAGGCTCCAAGCCCAGCAGCATCCTCAGAACTTTATTTTTTTTATTATTACAGTAAGCAAAAAGTATTTCCCATGCCATAAAGTTTATAAACTGTATTTCATATTTAGACAGATGGAATAGCAACACTTCCTGTATTTTAATCCCTGATTCTGCTGCAAAATGGACCTCGGAATATTTTCCAAAGCCAATGACAAAACTTTTTTCTGACCAAGTACATTACAGCCATTGTGGCAGATGTAAACCACTAATAATAACATGGTTACCAAGTTTTGACTTACCTGACATATCCCCACACTGGGAATGAGAGAAGGAAGCAGAATAGGACTGGGAGGATTTTCCACCTCCTTGGAAAGCTCCTTGGGACGCACTGTAAGGAAAAAAAAAGAGAGAATTCATCAAAACCTACTAACCTTGGATATTCAGTTGAAAGATAAGTTGATGTAGCTTCAGGGACAGAAAGTCTCTATTGGTAAATAAGTACACGAGGATTCTTTTTACTCCCTTACTATAATATGAAATACGTACACAAGATCCTGCTGCCCCTCCTGCAGCAGTGCCCTGTACTGCTGGATCTCCTGCTCCAGGCGGGTTTTTATACCCAGGAGCATCTTGTACTCCTGACTCTGACTCTCCATCTCACAGCGGATGCTGGCCAGCTCCTCTTCAACAACGTTCACCTGCCCCTGGATTTGTTGCAGCAGGCAGCTGTAGCGAGAGTCAGTTTCTGCCAGGGAGTTTTCCAGAGAGCTTTTCTGGAAGGGCAAACACAGGAGTTGAGGAGCAGAGTTCTACGGCTCCCTGGCCGTGCCAAGGAGGGAGGGGCTCACAGATCCTGCCCACGTACCGTGCTGAGCTGTGCCTGCAGTTCGATCTCCAGGTTCTGCATCTCGCGCCTCAGCTCGGTGAGCTGCTGGCTGCTTGTCTGGATGTCCTGGCTGCTGGAAGTGACCTGCTGATTGACTTCTTGGATCTGTGGAGTCAAAGCCCAGAGACATTTCCTGAGCCACAGCAGCTCCTCAGGGAGCAGATTTGCTGAATGAGAGCTCACATCTGCAGGGAGCCTCTCCCTTTCAGCCAGTCCTGGGACCAGGGTGTCTGGGCTGTCCCACCAAAGGAGACTCCACTCAGGCCATTGCTACCTACCTTGACCTCATACCACTGCTCCACCTCCCTGCGGTTCTTCTCAATGATCTGCTCATATTCATCTCTCAGATCATTCAGGATCTTGGTCAGATCTTCTCCAGGGGCAGCATTGACCTCCACACTCACATCACCACCAGTTTGGGACTGGAGCTGCCTGATTTCCTGCAGGGAGTTAAGAGAGAGACACAAGAGCACACACAGGTCATTTGTTGTGCTGGGGCAAAGCAGTGCCAAGACACAAAGGGAGGACAATGCCATGGCAGAAGGTGGAATTGACTTGATATGTGATGGTGGGAACTGGGAAGAATCAATGGATTATGTCTTTGGCTGTGCTATCTATCACTGGACCGTACCTCCTCATGGTTTCTCTTCAGAGCAATCAGCTCATCCTTCAAGGACTCCAGCTCAGATTCCAGTGAAGATCTAACCAGAGTGAGGTCATCCATGAGATTTCTCAGGCCATTGATGTCAGACTCCACAGTCTGACGGATGACCAGCTCATTCTCATACCTGCGTCACACACAGAGACAGAGACGTGGGGAGATGAGATGCTGACAGTCAGCAGCACACATCCTTCTAAGAGCAGGATTCCAGTAAAACAGAATGACTCAGTAATACCACACAGGGCAGCCCTCCCTTGTCTTCTTAGATGATGAGAGGGATTCGACAAACATGCAAGGATCACAGGGAGGTACTCACTTCATTCGGAAGTCATCAGCAGTCATCTTGCTGTTATCAATGTCCAGAAGCATTCTGTTATTGTCCACAGTGGCAGAAATAATCTGCAAAAGGGGAAGGTAGAGAGGAGTCTTTTTATGTTCAACATTTCCAGGACAAGCAAAAAGAAGGCTCTAAGCTTTGGTGGGGTGTTATTGCAGGTCTTAGAATTGTTTCTTACAGTAATACAGGGGCCATACAGAAAGGTGATGATCCAGATTTACTTTTCAGGGAAGCTTTTGCTATCACAGACCATCCTGCCAAATCCATGCTCATCCTTTTCTCAAGTTAGGGACAGCCCCCGTGTGTCTCAGAGTGTTTGCAGTCCTTTCCATGGAATGTACTTGTGTCTGTTTACTATGTGTTTTACTATGTGACCTGATTGTAAGGGAAGACCTCAATCCTTCCACCTGGTGTCTGTAGGAGTGTGAAGGGACAAAGAGAGCTCAGATTCTGCCATCCAGCTGCTTTGGCTCTGCACTCCAGGCAGCTGATGTGGGTGGGAGCAGAGGGGAGCACTGCAAAGCACACATGGCTGGTTTGGAGCCACCTGCACAAGGTGGGACGTGTCTGTGGCTGGTGGAGCTCCTGGTGCCTCGGGCTGTGCCCTGCTGCCCGTGGGCTGCTCTGAGGGTTTGCTCAGCCGGGGCACGGGAGGTGCAGCTCAGCAGGTTTGTGCCTGCGGTCCCAGCAGCGCGGCCGTGCCGCAGGCAGAGCCCAGTGCTGGGGACAGAGGGAGGAGGGAGGAGCAAAGAGGAAGGAGAAGGCCTTAGAGGAGAGAAGGATGATGCTACCTGATTTTGGAGTTGTTCGATGGTCTGGTAGTAGGAGCTGTAGTCCTTGGAAACGCTGGGAGCTTGTTTCCTGTACCACTCGCGGATGTGGTGCTCAAGCTGAGCGTTCTCCTCCTCCAGCCTTCGCACCTTGTCCAGGTAAGCGGCCAGGCGGTCGTTGAGGTTCTGCATGGTGACCTTCTCATTGCCGCTCAGCAGCAGGTCCCCCCCGGAGCCGCAGCCCCCCACGAAGCCCCCGGCGAGGCTGCCCATGCTCAGGCCGCCCCCGTAGCCCCCGCAGGCTGCCCCGCCGTAGCTGCCCCCGCCGATGACGGAGGAGGCGTAGCGCCGGCACGACACGGACGAGCTGCGGCCGCTGCTGCCACCGCAGGCGCCTCCACCTCCTCCTCCGCTCCTGTACGAGGTGCTGGATGTTCTCTTGATGCTGCAGCTCATGGTGAAGGGATCAGATGTGCAGCCCCAGATGCAAAGCTCTGCGCAGCGAGATGCAGGAAATCAAAGTGCAGCGGGCCGTCCTCGCTGCTGGCTCTTTATACCTGCCCGGGTGGGTGTCACCTGCCAGGCAGTCCAGCTTCCCATGGCGTTTGCCAGCCATAGTGCTCATGCCAAAAATGATGTGCTAAGGGAAATTTTGTCTGAGGTAAGTAAAAGGCATTACCATTCAGTGGAAATATGTCTTAGTTGATTCACACCTAGCTTGCACTATAATTTTATGTGGGTGGCTCCTTGTTGGGTATTTTGTTGAACAATGTAGCATCTCTCAGTTTCTGTTAATCTGGCAATGTCTCGCTGGTAACGGCAGCTAATGAAGTCTCTGCTTCATTGTCTGTGTCCATCATTTTTAGTTTTTGAAACTCAGTAGCTCAGCTTTGGTCTTTCAACTGAGATCACAAACATGCTTCGTAACACCAGCAGCCACCAAGGGACTCTTCATTCATTGATTTATTTCTAATTTACATCAGCTTTATAGAAATCTACTTTAATGCACTGAAATAAAAATTTTTAAGACTGAATTCCCATGTCTGTTACGGAAGAAAACTTGACTCTAAATTTTTCACTCTGTATTGAATGCCTGCTGGCATTCAGCTTTCTCTGAATATGCAGCATGTGGATCACAGTCTTTTTTCTTTTTGAAGAAAACTCTGTGTAACAGCCACAAAAGTAACATTGTGCAAGGGAAAAGATATTAAATCTTTTCCTATCAAAGAGCTCCTAAGTTTATTGTAACAGTTTTAAATGGACTCAGAGGAAATTGAGAGAAGTATTTTACTTTGCATATTTTCATAACTATATTTACATATTATTTTCTCCGAATAAATCCTTGAATTATATAATACAATGAAAAAATAAGTTTGATTAAAAGAGCCAAAGATTAGATCTGAAAAAATATCATCATTACCTGAGCTCATTACAGTGAAGGGTGTTTTGCAACCGTGACAGAACACCTTGCACCACCCAAGAGAGAGTCAGAAATATTTGTGTGCTTTTTCCACTGCCCGTGCAATAGGGAATGGCAGTGAGCTGCTTTTTCCATCTTTACTAATCAAGCTCCTGTGAAACTGAGAAGAGCCTTGAACAGAAACAAATTTTTGGATTTCCAGCTGTGCATTAAATATCAACATTGCAACTCCTGTGAAGAGTCACTGGGCTGTGCAAAGGCAGCACAAAGAGCTGGTGGGACCTGCTGTGAATTGCCACCTCAAAATCAGCTTATCCACAGAGAGGGAGGATGGATTCAACCTAGAAGTGTTTTAGGAAAAGATTCCAGAGAAGGAATAAGCCTGCTCCTCTCTCTGGCTGCAGTTGTGCAGATTTGTTCAGCCTCAGTAACTCTGTTACCCCGAGGTGCTGCCACCCATCCTGGGCTGGCACTGGATCCACTGGACACTGGGGGAAACTTCTGGAAGCACCTCACAGAAATCCCCTGTATCCCCTGCTACCCAAACCTTGCCACACAAACCCAATACTGTGGCTTATGGAGGTAGAATCATCTTGGAAATCCTTCCTTCCTTCCACCTAGGTGTCTCAGCAGCTGCTCTTTTCATTCTGTTTTAATCCCTTCTGGACTTCACTTTATGATGTGTAGCACTTAGTGCCTCTTGGGCAGCAAAGCAATTAGGAGGCAGGGAAATAAATACTCTTCAAGGTTAGTTTAAAGCGTGGACTGGCATCAGTGGAGGTCCCTGTCCCTGCACCTGTAGGAGGTGACAACGCAATTCCCTCCCTTAGAGGGCTCTGGGATATGAACAATTCTTAATCCTTAGACCATTTATCATGAACACCATGGCTCTTTCTGGATGGTGTGTGTAGTCCAAATTTCTAAAACAAAGAAGAAATCAGCTTTACTAGAATTTCACTGTTCCTGTTCCATGTCCTTGGCAGCACTTTTGCAGCACGAACTCTGTTTAACAAGCCTGCAAAGGCTCGTTCATGCCAGCACACTTTGGCTTGGTGTGTTTCTGTTTCCCTGAATGGTTTCCAAGTGTTGGGAAAGTTTGCATGGCAGTGTGACTTGTATTTCTGGAAATCAGTTTTGTATCTGTTCTCTCACTCTGTTCTTAGGTGCATCTGTTGTGTTACTCAGCAGTGCTGCTCCTCTTTTGTGGAACTCACATTTTCTTTCACTCTCAACTCAGACCCAGAGGTCCCTCCCTTGTGTGCAGATCAGCCTGCAAGGTTGTGTGCAGGTGAGATGTATCTCCCCTTGGGCTCTGGAATTTTGGCTCCTGAGTTGCTGAGATACACTGGTAGCTATATCCAAAAGTGAACATTCCAGGCCCTTTTACATTTGCTTCATTTCTCAGAGGTCAAAGGCAATTGCTGTCAATATTAACATTTCATGGAAATGAACGTTGTAAAGTTCCTGTAAATTATATTTCCCTTTCACTTCTTATAATTTCAAAACAAGATCCCTTATCTGTGCATTTCCAGGTTAAACCATCCATCAAGGTTTTGTGAATTGAAACATTAGTTTCATTTTACAACCACGGCTCTGTAATCATTAATGTTCCTTTGTGGACACTCACCATTAGAGTCATTGAGCACTGTGGTTCTGCAGTCCCTTTAAGGCTGATATTCATCTCTTGGGTCTCAGAGCTCAGCTCATGAGAAATCTGACACATTATTAAAAAACAAAGGCACAGTTCAAGAAGATTTTGATCTGCCCTTACTGCTCAGAAGTTGTGTTTTAACTCTAAATTTAGTTATCAACTACTGGAGTGTATTATCAACCTCGCTACCTGGAGGTGTATCTTGGCATGGCTTTGTGTTTTCTAAGTGTTTATACCTACAGAAGGAAAGAAAAAAAACCCCACAGGATTCTGATTGCATCAGACAGAAATTAAATTTTATTAGAGACATTTTCCTGATTCAGAGCAACCTGAGTTGGTTGGATCAACAACAGGTTGGATCTGTGAAGCAGCAGTTTGAGTGCCAATGACCAAAGCTGCAGAGCTTTGTGGGCAGAAGCAGCACAGAGCATGCAGGGCAGGGGGGTGGGTGGCATCTGCAACTCCCAGGAACTTTTCAGAGCATCATCTTTCCTTGGGAGAGTGGGGAATGCAGCGGATTTGGGCCAGTTTCTTCTTGAAAGGTCTTGTGCTGGAGGATCTTTGATGTATATTCTTAGTCAAAAGATTTTCTTCCATATCCTGTTTAGAGACAAAACAACCATGAACTTCATCAGTCCTGGCACTGAATGTCCGAGATACCAGTGTCCCCCAAACTTTAGGATTATGTGGGAGTGCCCATTAGCATTCCAAAAGCAAAAAGGAAAAGTCCAGCCTGGCACAAAGGCTGTGGGATTTATGAGGTTCTGCAAAGAATGAGACAGATGAAAAAAACCAGCTCAGGTTAAACAACAGGATCAGCTGATATCACCCACAAAACAGAATGGAAATGGATTGTGTGCTCTGGAAGTGGAGTTGATCCTTTGCACACAAAGAGGAATGAATTGTTAGTAACAGTAAATCTAATACTTCTCAGAAATTTTAGTTTATCCTCAGTACTGTTTGCCTCTGGAAGAGTACGTTGGTATAAATTAGTGCATGAATTAGTCAGGATGTGACAGAGAACACTCTGCCCATATCACAGTTCTCACCTTGGCTTTCACCGCCACTCCTGCAGGACTGGGACTGGGAAGATGAAGAGTAGGAGTGGGAACTGCTGATGCCTCCTGAGGTTCTTCCTCCTCCTCCCCCTCCAATGCATCCACCACCGCTCCCTCCTCCCATTCCTCCACTTCCCCCTCCCATTCCTCCACTTCCTCCTCCCATTCCTCCTCCTCCACTTCCTCCTCCTATTCCTCCTCCACAACTTCCTCCTCCCATTCCTCCTCCCATTCCGCTGCTACCACCTCCATATCCTCCGCTCATGCCACCACCTCCTCCTCTTCCTCCTCCAGAATAACCACCACCTCCAATTCTACCACCTCCCATGCCTCCTCCCATGCCTCCTCCCATTCCTCCTGACGGGATTCTGCAAAGAGAGAGAAAGAAGGGAAAAAAAATTAATCAGTAACACTTTGCCATCTGAAAACCATTGAGCTACAGCTGCTGCCCAGGAGCCAGTGCCTCTCCAGGCTGTACTGGTGCTTAGAATTCAGCACTGCACAGCAAAACAACTGAGGCAGTGCCAAAATTTATCCTCCCTTTCAACTTCAACTCGAATGCAAGAGCTTTTGTTTTTCCCACATTCTGCCTAGGGATTCCTTTCAATACTTGGCACATACATCAGTGTATGGCTCAAAATCAGAAAGTAGAGAACGAAACTTTAGCTGCTGTTTCAGGCACCATTTCTGAGAAGAAGCTGGCACACTGCATAAGTGAGGCTGAAGTAGCTTGAACTCACAGAAACTTTTATAAAGGTTTGGAAAACTTTGGTTGGTTAGGTTTGGTTTTTTTGCTTACAGTCTTTTCCTGCCTTTTCATTTCCTGGCTTTCCTGCAACCAGGCTCTCTTACATGGTTTTCCTTGTCCAGCCCCAAACTGGTAGTTCAGAATTTCTGCATTAATTTCTCTTCACATGAGTTATATTGTGAACAGAATGAAATATATCACGCCTGGGAGGCGATTGGCCAAGACAGCTGCATCAGCCTCATTTCGGTCCAAAATCTGTTTTGCAAATCTCAGCTGCTACATTTCCTGCCAGCAGCTGGGTGTCACACAGAGCTGTGTTCTGTCAGTACGTACACAAGGTCCTGCTGCCCCTCCTCCAGCAGTGCCCTGTACTGCTGGATCTCCTGCTCCAGGCGGGTCTTGATGCCCAGGAGCAGCTTGTACTCCTCGTTCTGGCTCTCCATCTCACAGCGGATGCTGGCCAGCTCCTCCTCCAAGGGCCCGATCATGCCCTGGATCTGCTGCAGCTGCATGTTATAGCGACGTTCCGTGTCTTCCAGGTTGGACTGCAGAGAGTCAATCTGCAGAGGGAAAACAAAATGCAGCGTGTATGGGAATGTGCTGACTTGGACTTATTTTTGTGGGGAAAATCGGAGATCTTCACAAATCCACAGAAAAAAGTGTATCATTGAAGATAAGTAATCCAATATCCCGTTCTCTTTGGATGGATTACTTGCTCGCTGTAGCTCTTCTTATCACATACAGACTGTCACAGGTGAAGCAAATGCCTTTCCTTACCATGCTGATCTGTGACTGCAGCTCAATCTCCAGACTCTGATATTCACGCCTCAGCTCTGAGATCTGCTGGTTGCTTGATTGGATCTCTTGGCCACTTGAGTGGACTTGCTGATTAACTTCTTCCATCTGAAAAATTAACATTCAAAATGGAGGCATTTTTTTGTAATTAGAAAACATCGTAGGGTTATAATAAAAGCATCAGGAAATCAATTAATAAGAATGAAGATGCCATGCAGACTGTTTATTTCCCACAAGCCACTCTGCCAACACCCTGGTAATTCACTGGCTGCTGGAACACAGAGGCTCTGCCTGTTTTACCACATAACTGATATTCTGGGACTGACCTGTTATAGGAAACTGCCTAAAGTAATTTCAGGTTATTATCCCTTAAATAACACGTGATAAGTTGCCTTTCACCAGCTGTAAATAAGTCCAGTACTTTGTGAAAGACTTAATTACCAAAGGCTGCCAGTGCTTTACCTTGGTTTCATACCAGCTTTCCACCTCCTTCCGGTTGTTCTCAATGAGCCTCTCGTACTCGCAGCGCATTTCATTTAATTTTTCCATTAAGTTAATGCCAGGAGTAGCATTGACCTCCACATTGACATCTCCACCAGACTGGCTTTGCAGTCCTCTCATTTCCTGAAAAAAAAAATCACAAAAACCCCACGAGGTTCTCAAAAGGTGAAGGTAAGGAGGAATGGCATCAGTTCAAGTAAAGGGAAGGGAAAGGACACAGATCCTCACACAGCCCATGACTCCAGCAGAAGGAGTCTGCCCTTGCCATGGGACAATTCTGCCACTCCTGAGGCTGCAGTGCTCACAGCCAGGCATTGCATGCACAGTGACCCTGGCACTGCCTCCACAGAGTTGTGAGGAATTCTATGCAGTGTGATCTTGGTGGGAATCATTTCTTCTCAGTGGAAAATCTCATTGAAGAGAGTAAAAGTGCTTTCTTTTGACTCCTCCATATAGTCTGTCTGATTGTCCTTCCAGGAGTTCAGCTAGCAAACTGTAATTTGTACTGACAACATCAAAGCCAGCTTGTGTCAAGTTGGATGCCCAAAACCAGTGGCCAAAACCTGGTTACTGCTGGTGGGAAAAGCGAGGGGAAATCTTTGAGTGTTGTATTGCCTTTAATTATTGAAGCATGATAAAACTTACCTCTTCATGGTTCTTCTTCAGGAAGATCAGTTCCTCTTTCAGGGACTCAAACTGTGTCTCCAGGTCAGATCTGGACAGAGTCAGTTGATCCAAAAGTGGGCGTAACCCATTGATATCACTTGCCACACTCTGGTGGAGAGTATATTCAGTCTCATACCTGAATGACAGACAAAAAAGAGAGTAAAAGTGCTGCCAGACCTCTTTGTTTGGTATCTCAGTTATGGACAGTTCCCATCTTACATCTCTGGTCAATTCTTAGAAGAAAGGACCCCGTTCTCTTTCTGTCTCCAATAGCTGTGTTTGATTTCAGTACAGTTTCTCTCTGTGAGATTTATATCATGAGGATTATGCTTATAAATCTACATGCAAAGATGGAGAAACTGAGAATGGAGTCCCTTAAATGTGTCTCTTTGAGAACTTATCTGGAGAAAAATAAGAATGAAAACCCAAAGGAATCCTTCTCAGAATGCTTTTCCCAACAATTCTCTATTCTGTGATCCTAGCCAAAAGTCTCCAGCTTCTACAAAGATTAATTGGCAATGGAAACTCTTTGGGATAAAGGGAAGCAAAGTGGAGAGAGCCAGGAAGGGAGTGACTCACTTCAGTCTGAAGTCATCCACAGTCATTCTGGTGTTGTCCATGTCAAGAAGCATCCTGTTAAGGTCCACATTTGCACCAACAATCTGAAAGGGAGGGGACAGGTGTGAGTTAGTTGTCTTTTCAGTCAGATGACAGAGACAAGAAATGCCTGTGCACAAACACCTTACAGAAGGGGATTATGGCAATGTCAGGCCTTCAAGCCTGACTAGAGCTGCAGGAGCTACTGAGAGAGATGAGTTTATCACTTCCAGATAAAAGAAAGTGCCTTTGCTGTTAATTTTGGTTTGCAAATATCCATTAAAAATATCTTGTTGGAAAGAATAACTAAATTAACTCCTCATAATCAAAAAAGAAAAAACAAACAAACAAAAAACCCCAACCCAACCAACAGAAAACAGTGGGAAAGCAGAATTTCCATTACTTTTGAGAACAGCCATTTTCACACAACAGATACATGACTGTTAAATGGCTGAGGGCTGGAATGAGACTAACTGCACATGCTGGCTCATCCTGTGTATTCACAAAAACATCCAATTAATATGGCAATAATAGCACGACACAAGAAAGGATTAAATCTGCTGTTCAACTGTGAAGAATGAGCGAGCAGCAGCCCAGCATTGAAGGAGCATTGCCCAGGCTCCCAGTGCACCCAGCAATGCTTCCTGCACCAAATACACGTGTGGCAGGACACACAGACAGGAGCTGGTCCCCACGGCTCTCTGCTTCCTGACTAAAGCACAGGACAGGAAATATCACCCAAACAGAAGCCTTGTGCCACATGAGGAAAGTGCCATTCCAATAAGAACCTGTTCCAAGTTAGTCAAAAGATGTCATACCTGGTTTTGCAGCTCTTCAATTGTCCTGTAATATTGGCTGTAATCCTTGTTCTGAGAGGGAGCTTGATTTTTGTACCACTCCCTGATCAGCTGCTCCAGTTGGGAATTTTCTTCCTCCAAGCGTCGCACTTTATCCATGTACGACGCCAGGCGATCGTTGAGGTTCTGCATGGTCAGCTTCTCGTTTGTGGAGAGCAGGCCAGCATCATCCCCAAAACCCATTCCACCAAAACTGCCTCCACCAAAACTGCCTCCGCCACCAAAGCCACCGCTTCCCCCAAAGCCACTAAATCCACCTCCACTGTATCCACCACCTCCGTATCCACCTCCCATTCCCCCAAATCCACCTCCTCCTGATCCAAGTCCTCCTCCCATGCTTCCACAGCTCATTCCTCCTCCATAGCTACCACCGCTCATTCTCCCCCCGTAGCTACTGCGGCTGATCCTGCCACAGCTGCCA
>VZTB01009505.1:238676-248952 GCA_013397245.1 Thryothorus ludovicianus
CCCCCCATAGCTGCTCCGGGAGCCTCCTCCACCAAAGCTTCTCCCAGAGAAGCCCCCGCTGCCTCCAGATGAGGTGTATCTTCTCGAGGACATTGAGGAGTATCCACCAGACCTACCCCCTCCACCACCTCCACCACCTCCACCACTGCATCTTCCACCACCACCACCTCCCCCTCCACTGCTAATTCTAATGGTACTGGTGGAAGATTTGGTGCCACAGCTCATGGTGACAGCAAGCAAGAGTCAAACCGCAACCCCAAATTTAGCTGCACAGCCTGATAAGCTTCAGGACTGCAAATTTTCTTCCCCGGCTCTCTCTATTTATACATTTGACACTGGGTGTCACCATCAGGGTGTTTCCTTCTCCCAGGGCATTTACCAAACTTCTTGTTTGTGCCAAGAATAATTTGCTGAACAGTATTTTTGTGCAGATATCTCAGGCAATCCAGCCCACAGCTGGGCTTCTGAGGCTTGGTTAAGGTTGAACATCTCACTTCTTTTGGGCAGCATTCTTTTCTTTTAATGGTTTCTGGAATAGATACTTCCTCTGCTAAGGTTTTGTAGCTGATATTGCTAAAGACTGTTGTTTGTTCTCTTTTGCTCTTTCCAACTTTGTGCATTTCAGATTTTTTCACAGCTTATGTTCCATTTCTCACCATACGTGCTAGTGCAAGAGTTTTATTAATAGGATTGTGTGACTTGTCTGTAAAGATTGTCTAACTCGTGTGTCCCTGCCAGCACTCAGAGAACATCTTATTTAATACAAACAGGCTATTTCAAGCAATGCAGAGGGATTCTTGTTTAAAAATCAAAGTTCCTCCTTTGTGAAGAAGGCGCTAGGGCTGCACACAGCCAGCCAAGTCTTAGAATTCAAAGAGAAAAATAATATTGGACTTTTTTTTTGCCAAAGCACTGTTGATCTAAAATAGAAGGAAGATCAAGGATGTGTTAATTGTATTATGAAGTCAATTGTATCCCAATTAGAAGCTGTTTTATTGCAGACAATGATTTAAAAACTAGTATGTGGGAAGACTTTTTATCATTTAATATAAAGCAGCTCACTCTCTCTATTGTTAATGTGTCATATATTGTAGGTGATAAAATAATTACATCTACTGTTCTTACAGCAAAGATCCTTTAGATTAAAATAGCATCCTGAGAGAAAAGCTGAGAGACTTTTTACACAAGTCAGTAGAAATCTGACTGCTGAGACCACAAAAGAAATGACCCCACACCTCAGTGTTGCCCTGATCCCCAGAAGCTGACCCCGGATGGAAGGGCTTCCATCATCTCCAGGTAGGCTGGATGCCAAAGCCAAGTGTCTGAAGGCAGATGTGCAAATAACAGCACAACACCAGCATTTGTGTCTTGCTACAGATGGACCCAAACTGTCCCAGTTTTCCTGGGAAAACGTGCACAGTTTCCCAGTGACAGTTCTGTTCTCTCTGAAATGTCTTCATCGCCTGCCCTCCTCTCTGCGGGGTTATGGAGCCTTTAATGACTGTAGGTAGTTATGAAATGCAATAATCTCCCCTAAACCTCAGGTGCAGGAGCAGAGGGCTCATCTGAGGAGCTGCCTGCCATTTGTGCTCTGCTGTCCTCCCAGCCAAGACCTCTGGGAAATGACAATGCAGCACAGTCCTTGCTTTCCAAAGGCTGCCTTGGTGGGATGGTGATTGTAAATTCAGGATTATTTAACATTTCCTGACCGCATCCTTTGTCCTGGCCTTTGTGCCAGCATTGCTCTATTGCTGCTTATGCAATTGCTTTCAAAACCTCCTGATTTTATCTTGCTATTTGATCTCTCAATGGCTGAAAGATGATGAAAGATTCCGAGCAGTTTGGTGATGGAATAATTTCTCCTGCTTCTCAGCTGGAGGCTGGTAGTGACACCTCAGCAGCATAAACAGTTTCTGGGCTTTAGCACAGCCAATTAGTTATTGGTGCAGAAAGATGGAGTTTGTTATAAGCAAAATGTTTTTTCTTTTTTCGTGCTGTTATGCCTCTGGTCTGGGTAATGCTGCTTTGGTCAGTGGGACCCTTTGTCACAAACGCTGCTGTGGTGAGTAAAATTGATTATCATGTTCAAATTCCCATCAGTGATTCCGGGGATATTCCTTAGACATGCTTTTCATAGCCAAGATAGAAAATCTGTAGGTTTGTTAGTGATAGTAAATGCAAAATTCCCTGGAATGATTAAAAAAATTGCCAAAATAATATCTTAATCTGCTTATTTATCTTCTGAGAACCCACATTACTTCCTATTTTATTTACAAGTGTCTTTTTCCATATGTAACTATTCACAGCAGGAATTTGTCCATATGGGAGAGTTCTTCTGATAAAGGCAAGTCTTGTTGTAGGTTTGGAAAAGACTTTAAAAAATGATGACAATGAAAGGAAAGAAAGATTCAAACTACTAAGGGTGGAGAACTTTCACTCACCTTGGCATTTCATTTTAGCTTTGTAATGTTACCACTCTTTGTATATAAAGGAAGATCATAAATCACAGATTTTGCCTTCCAAGTCACATGCTTGTAGGATGTTCCTGTTTTGTCTTTAGCATTGCTGCTATTTCATTTTTGTTAGCAGTTTCACCTTGGTGTGGAGCACCTTGGTTTTTTAGGAGCCCTGCCAGCCACGAGGCTGGGCCATATTCCTGTGTATTCCTGGAGCTGAGAACTGCCCTTGGGATGGTTGGTTTCTGTCACTGTCACTGTGTGTCTCCTTGGAGCAGGACACTGAAGTGTCTGAAAAATACAGGTCAACTATGAATACTTCATCCTCCTGGCTGATTTTTAAATTTTTTTTATTATTGAATATTTGACTGTGCCAATACTTGTAAACTAGAGAAGATCTGTTCTACCTCAGACATTCCACCGCGTCCCCTTCACTCTCAGATCCAATTTTTAAAGGTACAACACTTATTTCTGAGCTAAACAGATGAGTGGGGATACAATTTAGCATCAACCCAGGACAGGACAGAATGAGTTTTTCATTCCTGAGCTCATTAAAAGAGCTTTTAAAGATTTTTGCTCTCTGATGCTTTTTGCTAATATATTATATGCATGATGTAAATGTATGGAATTCCCTAAAAAGGAACCACCAGGTTTAGGACTGTCTCTCATCTCTTTCCCATATGAATGCACAGTTGAATCATTAATGTTTCTGTGTTGATGCAGCATCCATACCTTATATAACATTGCTGTTTCCCAATGGGAGCAGGGCAAGGACCTTTGTTACCCCAGCCCCAGCAGTGCCCAGCTGCAGTGCTGGGATGTTCCTGCCGCGGTCGGCCCGGCCGATGTTCCCTCACTCTGCTCCGTTATTGTTTCCTTTCACTCAGGCCTCCGTGATCGCTATCAAAGGAGTGACTCCCAACCACCAGAGCGATGACAAACCCTGCGAGCAGCCCGTGCTGCAGAGCTGGGAGATTTTTCCAACAGGCTGGAGCTGCTGCATTCCAAACAGAGCTGGAGAAAATGTGCTCTCCCTTTTGTGCCTGTGTGCTGAAAAATTGAAATATTTCCCCGTAACTCAATGTCATTCTGCTGCCTCAGGCAATTTCTACAGTTTCCTTTCATCTGTTTAATGACCTCTTCCCATCACTCTTACCAGAAATTTTTATGAGAGGGTCTGTTTTCACCTCAGAGACAGCGCTCTCTCCTCCTTCCTGCTTTAGCTCAGATCTAGTAAAATCACTTTCTCAAGAAATTTAGATTAGACCCAGCAAAGCAAACAAGGACCCTTAAGGCAGCAATGGGCTTGTCTGTGAAATTTTAAACCTCCAGCACTCTCCCAGCACAACCTCTTGTGCAGGATAACCTGGACCTTCTGAGTAAGGAAGAGCAGCTGTTCCTCAGATCCTAAAATGCACACTTGGGCATTGCTGGTAGCTGGGAGAGCTTTGGGTCAGGGTGTGTGTGCCCCACAGCTGGGGACACTTTGCAGGCTGCTAATTCCCTCCTGCCAGCTGTCAGCATTTCTGGCAGTTTCTGAGCCACAATCAGAGTGGGTCCCACTGTCATTTCCCCAGTCTCCTACAGGGTAAAGACAATTAGATTGGAATAATTCATTTTGTTGGTACCAAAACAGAACAGTCGGAGGGCACAGTCAGAACACCTGCCAAGGTTCCTGCCTCTCTCTGAGGTTCAGATACCTCAGTCCATTTGGGCTGTGCAGCCTCAGGGCCCCTCGGAGCTGTGAGCACCCACACCTGGATGCGTGTGGTCAGAGCAGTGTCCTGTGAGAGGAGCAGGGTGAGCGGGATCCCTCCTGCCTGCGGAGGCAGCCGCGTGGCACCTTCTGCTGCTGCAGCTCGGGTGACCTGGGGAAGGACAGCCATGGCATCTGCTCTCCGTGCAGAGCAGCCCAGGGAGGAAGGTCCTGCTGGGCTGAGCCCTGCAGAGGATTTACACACTCAGGGCCAGCCCAGGTGGGCTCTGCCTTCCCCCACAGTGCAGGGACATGATGTACTCGCTGTACTCATTCTGCAGGTCACAAAGATGGCCTGGGTTGCATTTGGCAATTAACAGGTCTGACAGTGAATTCTCAACAAAAGAGACATCAGCACAATGTGCACGCAGGCGATTTGGAAATTGCACCTGTGCCTTCAAATGGACACATGGATTGCTTGGGAGCTGTGAAGCCAAACACGCAGGCGTGTGTGCACGTTGCTTTCTGCCTAAGGTTGCTCTGAAGGTCTTGTTTCAACATGCACCACAATTATCTTCTCAGAGAGCTAATAGGAATACCAGATAAGTATCCAAATTGCAACACTTTGTGCTCATAAAATTAAAGCTTATTATGCTGATTAATGACTAATGAGATGCATGCAAATAAAAAGTGCAAAGTTCTCCTCACTCCTCAGTATTGCTGCTGCCCCACTTAGAGCCTGCCCTAAGCTTTGACACCTGACACTACAATGTCTGTATTTTTTACTCCTGCTTTGCTATTGAGTTTTCCAGCTCTGTTCCTCCATTTAAGCCTGTTTTCTCAGTAAGCAAGTGCCAATGATAACCCAGGTCCAAAGTTTGTAATGCAAAATGTAAAAATGAAAGAGTCCTTAAAACTGCTTTTTTCTTCTGGGGTCTGGTAAGAAACATCTCATTTTAGTCTGCCTTTTGTCTGTAATGAATGCTAATGCCATGATTAAGAAGGGGGTTTTGTGAGTTTATTGATGGTTTGTATTTATTTTGTCGTATACCATTGCATGCAATAAACCATATTATGAAGCTGATTGTAGAAGCAGACTCATTAAATGTATAACCATTATAAAAACATTTTGTTAAAAAAGCCACAGATCTTAGATAAAGGAAAGACAGTAAAATCAATGCTGAGTAGCAAAAGTGATAGTAGTAGTAATATATTATTTGTCCTTATGGCTAAGAAATTACTTTTATTATGATACTTATTATAACATATCAAAATAAGCATTTAAATCAGCAGCAAACTGCACTGAGTATTGCAACACGCTGCACCCTCGTACATGTCTGTGCTCAGCACTGGGTTCACAGCCCCTGAACTGCTTCACTGCCCTTCCCACGCTCCAAATTCCAGTTTCTGCTTTGCTCCCCCGGGGATCAATCCAGGAGAATTTCTTCTGCAAGCTTAAATGCAGAGATGCCAGAGAATTAGATAACTGGCAGTAAAATACTAAAAGGAAGTTAGATTTTTGGAAAGAAGGACAAGAGCAAGAGCTGTCAGTGGTACTACAGTGGCAGGGAGCAGTGAACATGGACAGGCTGCTCCTCTGAGTAAATAATTTCCAACCACCCCAACACTCCTGGGTGTCACTGTGAGGCCAGAGGCCTGTAAATCACTCTGGGACAGCCAGGAAGCAGGCACTGAGCAGGAACATTTTTGAGGTTAACTTGGCAGGCTCCTAGGGGAGGTATGAGAAGCAGGGCTCCTGCATTGGGAGTATTCCTTAATTTGGACTGCTAATTGAGTACCCTGAACAGACAGGTCTGAGAAACAGCTGTCACCACCTGCCAGAGGTGGAAAACGAGCAGAGCAATTGGAGAAAGTAGGCCCAGGGGACAGGTAACAAAACAGAGACAAATGTGATGTGATTCTGCAAGGGGTTAAAAATGAAGAGGGTGATTTTGCTACAGGTGAGAGTTGGGGGTATCCTGGCAAAGGATCCCTGCTGTGGTGTCAGGCCAGGTTATCAACACTTGCTTGTGTGTGCAGGAGTCCTTCAGGCAGGTGGCCTCCAGTCCCCTGAGAGACACTGGTCAGGAAAAAAGAAACAGATTTTTTGTTTTGTTTTCCAACACTAATTCATGGCTGAGAGCCTGGCATAAGGCAACACTGTGAATCACTGGCACAGATCAGCCTGGATCTCAGGCATTTGGGATTCCCGTTCCCACGGTCTCCTACTCAGCCTGTGTTTCCCAACATTCTCTCATGGGGTGATGCCTTCCTCAGAGAGAAAAAACAAACCTCATGGTTGTAAAACTGAGAGACACTCATAAAGTGATCGTTCTGTTTGGGCTAAAGTAGGTGAGGGGAGAAGTGCAGTGGAGAAAGGATGTATCTGTGAGCAGGTGTGGTGTGAGAAACCCTCTGGGTTATGTTTTGACACAAAATCCAACAGAGCCCATATTTTACAGAGGTTTTATAGGGAATAGTGAGTCCCTTAAACCCACCCTCTTGTCCCTGATGGAAGTCAATAACAGAAGGGTTTTGACTGAATTTTCTCATCTCAGTAGTGCATTGTTCCTGGCAGTGCAGACTGCAAAGTTTTACCCAGTAATTCTTAAGTGGTGAATATGTCACTGAAAACTTTTGATCTTTTGGGTATTCTGACATGTCATTGTGTAGTCCACAGGTAGGGCTTGATATCTGTAACTGATTCAAACAAAAATCTCTGTTAAGGGAACTTGGAGTAGACACAGCTTTCTGGTTGCATCAGAGAGAAGCAAAGATTTATTAGCATTTATTCCACAGGAACACCAATCACGGTAGAGATTAACTCAGGTAACAGTGATTTGGAACAGAAACACAGATGGAAGAAGCAGACAGAACATCCAGAGAGCTCTGGCAAGCCCCTGGAGTGCCGAGTAAGTTGGACAAGTGCTGCCTCCTGCTCGTGGCAGGGGATGTTCAGCCGTGCTCAGCAGAGTCTTGCTTGGTCCAAAGGCCTCACTGGGAGGTCGTGCAGTGGAAGATGCTGGTCTTGCTGATCACTCCTCAACTTTTCTAAAACTCCCTGTTGGAAGATGGAGGAAAGCAAGAATTTCTTTGAAGAATTCAGCTTTTTTAACCTTCTGTTACTTCCTAAGTATCACCTGTGCAGTTCTCAGTGCACCAGGGTTGTTCTCAGCCTTCTGGAAAGGTCCAGATAGTGTCAGACCTGAGTTTGTGCAGTGTGTGTGCAGATTTAGCAATCAGCTGCGTGGATCTGCTTTTGTTCTCAGCCATGGGAGCGCAAATCACTTTAAATTTAGAGTGGTTGCAGCAGTACAAACCAAATACAGGTGAACTTAGAATCTGCATTTGTGTGTGTACGGATATTTACAGTAGCTTTTTATAAGTTAAAGAGAGATGCAACATAACATGCCTTAATCTTGCCTACCAAGCATTACTGTATGTTGGAGTGTTGTAGGGCAGAGGGGATATTTGATCAGAGGAATAAATTTTGGCAGAGGAGTTTGCAAAGCCTAGTAGGAATATTTAAAAACTAGAGCTCATCTACACCAAATTTTACCAAATAATCTTCCTCTTGACACAAAATCCTCCTGAATTTACTCCCTTGTTTTCAGCATCAGGAGTGTCTGTGCAGTGTTCCTGCTGTTTGCACTGATGGCTTCAGGCCCTTTGGGCAGGAGCCAACTCTCATGTCATGTCTGACTGTCAGTCTGCAAAGGAAACTGTGTTTGGGACACAGCCTGACTGAACCTGGTCATTATAAGGAGTAAATGGGAACCTCAAAGCAGGACCATTTTCCATCTTTTCATAAAAAATCAAAAACGAATTGAATCTTTCTAAAAATTACATTTTCCTGCTCATTTTCATCATTTTCAGGCTTTTGTCTGAGGTGTTGCCAGGACCTGCACCCTTACCCCGCCTCATGTGTTTTATGGCTTCAGACACTTCCTCCATGGTTGCTCCTCTCTCCAATGTTTTGTTTCCTTCCAGGCAGAGTTTCATGTTTTCAGCACTTCCTGGAACTAGAGCCAGGAAATCAGATATGGAAGAGACCCTTTGGCCTCTCTCCATCTTTTACTGCTTCAGTATTTTGCAGCCAATGCCCCTTATATTGTAAATGTCACGAGTGTTCCAGCTATTCTACCCTGCTTTAACCAACCTCTGCTTAATGCCAGTCACATTTCTTATTTCTGACTTTCCTACTACCCTGCATACTTTGGATTTGGCACCATTTCCTCTTTTCCCCCTCCATTTCCTCTTTTCACCCATCCTCTGACACAACTCTTTGTGCCATCCTTTGTGTTGCCCATGTTGCTTATTCACTGTCCAAGAAGAAATGTCAGAGTGACTTTAAAACAAGATTGGGGAAAAAATAGCAAAAATATTTCCAGGAAGGAAGTTTTTCTGTCCTTTCTTGCTGTTCAGAGAGAATTGTGAATTGCAGGATGTATTTTTAAATTCCATTTTTACCTGGGCTTTCACAAGAGTCGCCAGGCTGGGACTGGGAAGATGAAGAGCGGGAGAGGCAGGATTTGCCCCCTCCTCCTCCACCACTGCCACCTCCTCCACCTGAAGTTTTACCACAGCTTCCACCTCCTGTTCTTCCTCCACTCCCTCCTCCTCCACTTTCAGAAGAGGAAGATCTTCCAGAGGATCCTCCGGTTTTTCCTCCACTGCTTCCTCCACCTGAGGACCAACAGCTTCCTCCTCCACTACTTCCTCCATGACCTCCTCCTCCTCCTGAAGATCCACCACCAGCTCCTCCCTGTGAAGTGCTGTAAGGAGGAAGGGCTGTGTTATTTCTTTCTTACCTTTCATTTTCCCAAATAATGGCACTTCCTGATGGTACTTAGGGGAAGAAATGGTAAATCACAATTCTAAACACTTGTGTAAAAGCACAGCTTTGCATGCTGCCAGCTAAGATACAGATTCCACAGGAATTTTTGTGCTTGTAGTAAATATGTTGATGATTAATCCCTTGCACCCATTCCTAATACAAATATTCCTGCTGTCCACTTTCCCTGATTTCATGATAGAAAGTTAATTAACTGATGTCTGTACCTAATGCCCTGCTGCCCTTCGTGCAGCAGTGCCCTGTACTGCTGGATCTCCTGCTCCAGGCGGGTCTTGATGCCCAGGAGCAGCTTGTACTCCTCGTTCTGGCTCTCCATCTCACAGCGGATGCTGGCCAGCTCCTCCTCCAAGGGCCCGATCATGCCCTGGATCTGCTGCAGCTGCATGTTATAGCGACGTTCCGTGTCTCCCAGGTTGGACTGCAGAGAGTCAATCTGCAGAGGGAAAACAAAATGCAGCGTTCATGGGAATGTGGCAGGATTAGACCATTCTTATGGCCAACATGAGGAAAGTCCCACATGGTGTTGGATGCACCAAGGATCCTCAATGTCTGCCACAGCTGACACTGGCACTCCAGCAGCTCCTCAGCTCTTTGAGTATCAGGGGATGAGGAGCAGTTGTTACCTACCAGGCTGAGCTGTGACTGCAGCTCAATTTCCAGGCTCTGAAATTCACGTCTCAGCGCTGAGATCTGTTGGTTGCTTGATTCTATTTCCTGGCTACTCGAGTGGACTTGTTGACTCACTTCCTCCATCTGAAAAATTAATGTAGGGAATTGGAGTTTCTGAGTTTTACCTACAGGGCCAACATGGCAGTTACAGTTTATCATGGGACCATCTGGAACACAACAATTTGCAGAAGGGCCACTGGTAGAATGGAGCTCTTAAACTTGCATGTGTGGCTTTGACAGAGCAATTGAAGCCCACTTGTGATTTACTTCATTTTGACCAAAGGGACTCTACCATTATTTTGTAAAAGCAATGGATGCTGTATCATTCTTCTACAGGAAGTTCTTACCAAGAGTTGTCACCACTTACCTTGCTTTCGTACCACTTTTCAACCTCTGCACGGTTTTTCTGAATAATAGCTTCATATTCTTGCCTCATCTCATTCAGTTTTTTCAGCAGGTCCTCTCCTGGAGCAGTGTTTATCTGCACATTCACATCCCCATTGGACTGGGACTGCAGCAGTTTCATTTCCTGCAGAGAAAACCCAGGCCCAAGGACAGTGAGCACAAATAGAGCCCTTCAACAACATATATATATATATA
>VZTB01009505.1:248965-326447 GCA_013397245.1 Thryothorus ludovicianus
TATATATATATATATATATATATATATTTGGGGGGTTGTGTTGCAATTATTCAGCCTTGACTTTGCAGCCATTGCCTGTTGAGGGGGCTGAGCTCAGGGGCACGCTGGAGCAGCCTGGCCCTGCCCCGTGGCCGGGGTTTCAGGCACAGGATTTCAGCTTCCCTCATCTCCAGTGTGCCTTTCGAGGAGCTGCCTCTTACCTCCTCGTGGTTCTTCTTGAGGTCGATGATCTCCTCCTTCAGGGACTCAAACTGCATTTCCAGGTCGGACCTGGCCAGGGTCAGGTTGTCCAGCAGGGGCCGCAGGCTGTTGAGGTCGCTCTCGATGTTCTGCCGGAGCCCGGTCTCCATCTCGAACCTGCGCCAGTGCAGAGAGGTCAGCCCCGCTCCTGGCACCTCAGTGCTCCTGCTAACTGACATTTTTATGGAACATTCACCTACTCCAGTGTCAGTGTCTGGTTTTGTGTCTGTGCTTTGGAGCGTGCAGCATCTCTCAGGCATCAGAATTAGGAAGTCATCAGCCAGTAGTTAACATTTAATTAATAATATTACTTAGTAACATAATGTTATTATTCTTTATACTCAATAAATGCTAAGTTTAATGTTAATATCAAACTTTAATATTAAAATGTGTTTTGTGGTCTCTTTCATCATCTCTTCTTACTGCAACTTTGTGCAGATTCCATCTCTCTGGTTAGCCTGACATTCAGTGACAGAAAATCCCAATTTTTATTTTCTTGAAAATAGAAATTTTTGTAAGCTCTGGCTCTGCAGCCATCGGCATCATTCCTGTCCAAGTTCACTCTAGGAATACTCAAAAATTGGAAATTTCACAAATTATTTTAGTTGTGCTGCCATGGAAGCAGGAGGAAGCCCTGTGGATTGATACTTGTTTATGGAATGAATCTATGAAATGAAGTTTAGGAAAGCAGGAGGAAGTAAGTCAGTGCCTGCAAAAGAGAAATATATATTTACTTTATTCTAAAGTCTTCTGCAGTCATCTTTGTATTATCCAGGTCCAAAAGTACCTTGTGGGTATCCATAGCTGCAGCCACAATCTAGAAGAGAAACAACATGTTAGGAAAAAATTCCCTGTGAATCTCTGTCTGTCAATGCTTAAAATTCTCAGGCAAAGAACATCCTACCTGTTTTTGAAGTTCTTCAATTTGTCCATAATAGTGGCTGTAGTCCTTTGGGCCAACAGGACCTTGCTTCTGGTACCACTCCCTGATTAACTGTTCAAGGTGAGCATTTTCCTTTTCCAAATTCCTGACTGTCTCCATGTAGGAAGCCAGGCGTTCATTAAGGCTCTGCATGGTGAGCTTCTCATCGTAGGAGAGAATTCCCACGTTCCCTCCAGGAAAGCCACCACTGCCAAAGCTGCCACCACTGAAACCAGCAGCACCTCCACCAAAGCCTCCATAGGCGCCTGACCCGAAGCCCATTCCCATGGTGCTGTGGCCCATTCCCCCTCCATAGCAGCCTCCTCCCAGCCTCCCTGCACTGCTGCTGCTGCTCATTCCTCCTCCGTAGCTACCCCGCCTGGCAGAGCCACCACCTCCCCCTCCACAGCTGCTCCGGGAGCTTCCTCCGCCACAACTGCTGCCAGAAAATCTGCCGCCACCGCTTGTCCTGGAGGTGACTGTCATCGAGGAGGCCGAGGAGAGCGAGCTGCCCCCTCCACCCCCTCCACCACTGCTCCCCCGCAGGCAGCTCTTCAGGGGCTGCTTGGAGCCACAGCTCATTGTGGCGGCAGCAAATAACTCAGGTGAAAAGTCAAAGCTGGTCTTACAGTTGTTCTGGAATCATAGCTCCAAGTTCCAGCCAGCCTCCTCTGCATTTATACCTGAGACAGTGGGTGTCACCTGGAAGGGAGTACCCGCTTTCTGTGTGTGGTTGCAAGCCTTAATTTGCCAAAGCAAGATGCTTGGCAGTGGCAGGAAGCTTAACCCTTCCTCTAAGTGTTTGTGACCATTTGTTTATTAACACAAAACATGTAATTTCTGTTGGGTGGCTCTGAATTAGGGAGATCTCTATTGAGATCTACTGAACTTAGAGTCATCCGAAACAAATTCATCCCACTCACCTCGTGCTGGTCACAGCCCTCTCAGCACAACAACAGAACAGGACAGCAGTGGGTGTTCCTGTTCTCTTCTAATGCTCAGATATTTGTCAAGGAATTCTGGCTGATGCTTTAATGGCTGATATTTTCATAGGTTTATTATCATTATCCTATGCTGCATGCTCCTTATTTGTAATCCTTTATTGCTTTATGCCTTTGGAAAGAATACTGCAGGACGTTGTAGGTACACAGAACCACTCTGACTGCTTTGCAATATCTCATAAAAACTCAGTGAACAATGGCAAGTATCACATGTCTGTAATTATTTCAATCACACCTCTGTTAATTGTGTTTTATAAATAACAAATTAATTATGAAAAATGGTATCACAACAACTGTAGAACTGCTCAGTGTCAGGCTGAGGGAAGGAAATGTGACAGGTTGTTGCAGGGAAAAACCCTTCACGTGCTTGGTTGAGAGATGTGGGAAAGCTTTGAGGCTTGGGGCTGGTCTCTCCTGACGTGGCTGGGAGTATCACTGGTCATGTTCCTGAAGGGGAATTAGAATTTTATTGGGATGTTTCCTCTATGAAGCACATTACAATACTTGGAGGAGAAAGGTAAAATTCCTGTTTGGAGATAAAGTCAATAAACTACACCAAAACAGCACTTTTCCTTCAGAATTGTTTTCCATTCACAGACACAGCATGACCAAAAGTAGGAAATATTTTCTACCTTCCATTTTCTTCTTTTAAGATTGTATCTTTGCCCAAAGCAGTGGATAGTTCAGCTGCACATCTACCCTGTGAGCCCTCACAGCACCCTGAGCCTCAGACTGTGCCATTTCTCCCCTGGGTACCTCTCACCCCTTTCCTCCTGCCCAGGTACTTGATCCTTAGCAAATCCCAGTCTGTTACCTATTGCATCTCGTAGGTGGAACTCGTGTGATACCCAATTTCCTTTATTGATTGGAGATATTACTGTTTTCTCACTCAGCCTTTGTGATGGTGATTGTTGCTAATTAAGTTTTGTTTGTTACAGTGACTGTTTGTGGAGACAGCTTTTGGTCGAGGCCCCTCCCAGCACACCCTGGCCCACGCAGAGGACATGCCTCACGTTCCACCTGCTGCTCCACTTCATCTCTGCAACGTCTGGGGGAGCAGGGCCTCCCCTGCATTGTAGGAATTTAAAGGGTTCACCACAACATTCACTGAAGTCTGGGAGATGATTTTCTTCAGTGAGAAATCCTTTTCTCCTGAAGTGAATGAATTTCCCTTCTATACTTTCAGCTGCTTTGGCTCAAGAAGCAGCTGGGTTATGTCCCATTTACCTGTTGCTTTGACACCCCTGATACAGAGACATGGGAACAAATTGATGTTGTTCTGTATAATTCTGCAGAAAGGTTTTGTCATAATTTTTTTCCTGGAAAGATGTTTATTACATATTCTGTATCAATAATTCCTTTTAGGAAGACCAGCCTTTCTGTTTTCCCTTAACAAAAGAACATTTTTGGATGGTTTTCATATCAGTGAGGATGCTTCTGTGCAATTTCATAGCTTCATTTGTAATACATGAAAGGAAGATTTAATGCCACTTTCCCCCTAGAACTTGTGCAGGAAATGTACTTCAAGAGTGAAACTTAACTCCTTAAAACTGAAGAATTCATCATGTCTGGAAATCCTGGCCAGGATCAGAGATACAAGTC
The DNA here is from genome assembly GCA_013397245.1 of Thryothorus ludovicianus. Lineage (NCBI taxonomy): Eukaryota > Metazoa > Chordata > Aves > Passeriformes > Certhiidae > Thryothorus > Thryothorus ludovicianus. The sequence continues at coordinate 252,731 of VZTB01009505.1, forward strand.
ATGGAACAAATGGTTCCTGAAAGGAATGTTTTATTTCAGAGCTGCTGTAAGGTGGAAGCTCGTTTATGAGGTGGTAATTTTCTCTGCAGTTCTGTCTCATTGTATTGTCCAGGCCCTTGCAACATCCAGATTCCTGGGTGATCTTAGCTAATGTTTCCAGCAAAATCCACAGATGCTGCTTGTCCTGGGTTGATGCTAAATTGTATCCCCGTTCATCTGTTTAGCTCAGAAATAAGTGTTGTACCTTTAAAAATGGGATCTGAGAGTGAAGGAGACGTGGTGGAATGTCTGAGGTGGTTGTTTTCTAAACATAAAGATCAGAGTTTTCAGCTTTCCCTCACACACGGCCTGTGCTGTCTGCAGTGTGTGGATTGCAGAAGAGAGCTCTCCTTTGCTTTTTGTTAGTTTTTTGGCTAGCTGAGGCAGAGAAGTTCTCCGAACTGTGTTTTTTTTTTCCTTTTTCTTGAAACTGTTTGAACCTGCTCTGGACTAAACACCCAAAAGGGCACCAGGAGCTCAGCTGAAGTGCAGCTGGAGGGCTGGGAAACCTCCACATAAAAGTGATTACAATAAACTTCAGGAACTGGAAGGATCCCCAGCAGTACCTGTGAAATGGGACAGTGAAATGTTGCAGAATCTGTGGCTGCAGAGCCAAAAACTGGGCAGAGCCAGACTGGGATGGGGGGTTTGGGGATGTGAAGGAGGAGGAGGAGGAGGCTCCAGAGTTGTTTGCAATGAGGCCTCTCCCTTTTCCTGTGATGAAACTCTTAAGAGCTCCTGCCCAACGAGGAGGATGGACTATTTAAGCCTGAAGAGCTCACCCAGCAGTGGCAGGAATTCTCCCAGGATGGGCAGGAATTCACTCAGCTTTTCAGTGGCAGGGTTCCTGTGTGCTCTGCACAGCCCAGGTCTGTGCTGGCTGAAGCAGAGGCTGCGGGAGAATGGAGCCCTTTTCCTTGGGGCTGTGGCAGCAGGAAGGGGCTGGGGCACAGCTCAGGCTGGGGGGTGGGTGAGCACAGCTGGCTCCTCTCAGCCCCCAGGACCTCCTTTCCCAGCTCCACATCCACGCCCTCCCCACGCTGGTGTGTTTGGGAGAAACTGCTGAGGCTGCTGAGCACATTTGTGGGGTCACAACTGGACTGTTGACCCCCTTTTTGGTTGTTTCACTGGGATCCTTTTCCATCCTTCCTCCTTCTGGTCAGGTCTTATTGGAAAACTCAGTTCTTGTACGTTGCTACACAGAGAAAAACTATGAAATATTTACCTGGGGAATATGACTCATTCTCATAATTATATGTTATAAAATAACTCCCATTATATCATCAGGCAGTTTTATTAACACCAGGCAATCCCGTAGGATTTCTCCATAGTGGAAAAGAAAGCCAGGCCACGCAGTGTGACTGTGTTGGAGGGTGAACATCATTCTTGTTTGTATTCTGCTCCTCATTCCTGTGAGCTTCAGCTGCCTGACACTCAGCATGAAGCTGTTCTCTTCTTCATTAAAATTTAGATGATGAGGATCTTTTTCTTATTCAATAAAAAGCTAGATGTTTGAAAACAGAACCATATTAGAGCTCAATCATGTTTATTGTTTTAATAGTGGATTAACTGAGAGTTCTAAGCAAAAAGTAGTTCCTACCCAACAATTCATAATTGTTCACTCTCTAGTGAGGGCACAACATATTTGGAATCTTTTGTCCCCACCACTAACACAGCTGTGGGTGCCTGACTGCAGTTCCATCCAGAAATATTTGAGGTTGAAAATGCTGTCAGTTCCAGCAATTTACAGTGAAAAGTATGATTTTCTATAAATGCATTTTTGTAATTAGAAATAATTCTGTCAAAAGATGGTGCCTTACTCTTCTCCAGGCGTGGGGCTCCTAACCAGTGTGCTTGGGTTTGTTCCCACAAGCCAAAACACACAGTATTGTTTTAGATCTCAGTGATAGTCTGTGAAAATAATCTGCAAGTGTTGGCCTTGGCAGTGCTGGGTGGAGGGCCAAACCTGAGGATCTTAGAGGGGTTTTCCACCCTAAATGATTCTGTGATTCCCTTATGCCGAAAACTATTTAGGTCTTTTTTTAAGTGTAGGGGTTTAAAATATCTGTTTTGAAGTGAGAAAGTCCCCACCTCTCCTGAACTGTTCTGCAAGACAGGGTGTAATCTTGATGTCCACCCACACCCCAAGGTGTGTGGTCACAGGAAATATCCCTGGAATCTGTCCCCGTTGTGTCCAATGGTTCCTAATGCAGCACCCAGTGGTCACTTAAAGCTGGACTCGATGTGGACAGGTGACCTGCTCCTCTCCAGGGAAGGGCAGTCAGGAGTGTCCAGTCCAGCAAACATCCCTCCTTTAGGAAAAGCAGAATTCCTGCCTCCGTGCTACCTGATCTGTTACTCATTCGCTATTGCAGAGCCGAGTGATGAAACATTAAAGAGCACCTTCAAAAGCTCCACCACCCAACAGAGCGATGGTGGTTGTGATAGGAGCAGCAATTAGGTGAGTCAGAGCCGTAAGAGACTTTCAGAGCACAAACCCTTTGGTTTGGAACTGCTTCGTTGTGGGTTTAAACAGCCCCTGGCCCAGCTGTGTCTCTGGGGTCTCAGCTGCTCCTCCATCGACAAGACCCTCATTAGCAAAGGGAGCAGAGAGCACATTTACAACCCCTGAAGAGTCCCTAGGTTTCACTGTGCTCCCACCTAACAACACAGTGCAAAATACTCCAGTGCCGTTTGGAAAACAAACAGGTATTAGCAAACTGGTGAGCGAGTTTCAGTCTGGAGCCCGTCCCACGCACCCCACTCGGGAGAACACCTGGGATCTGCGGGAGGCAGGGGGACACCTGCACCATCCCCAAGTCACACGCAGCACCGGGTCCCATCAACCTCACTATTAAATACCATTAAATACCGGAGGGGCTGGAGCAGGCTGGGGCCGGTAGCGCGTCCCGTGTTTGGCGGCACCGGGATGTCCCCGGCACATCCCGCAGACACCGCTTCCCCCGGCTGCCTCTGCGGGCTTCGCCGCTCCCTCTGCTTCGGCGGGAGCCGAGTGCCCTCTAGAGAGCACCTGCAGCGCCGGGGATCATCCATCCTGCACCTCCAAATAATCCCCAAATATCCCGTGTGGTGGAACGCAGAATGTGTCGGGATCCCTCGGCATTGTGGGCGCAGGGCTCGATGGCGCTGAGGGAGCGCTGCTCACTGAAATTGCTGCAGATTGTGGATCAATGCATTTTTATATCATTTTAATCGCATATTATTGTACTTCTGTTGGATAGGCTAACAGCAACTGCTTCCACATAGCCACAGTCAGGATTAGCTCTCCATTAACTTGGCGTCTCTGGGCCGCTAAGGAAAATGTAAGCTCCGATTTAAGCAGAGTCTCAGACCTTGGTCTCAGGTAACGCAGAGTTCGCACACCTGGGGCAGAGCAGGGACCGGACAGGCCGGGGCCAGGACAGGGCTCAGGACCAGGACAGTGATTCCTTTGGATCTGCCAGCTGGGAACAGCTGACACCTGTTGGGGAGAGCTGGGAAGTGCCAGGATTTCCCAGGCACTTTCTCCATTTCCTTGTTCTTCTCAGTCAGGATTACTAATTATTCCAGCTGCTCTCGAATTTTTGTTACTTTAAATACAGAAATACAGTGCTAATGGCAAGCCTCTGCTTCAGACTCGGTCTAAACTGGACAGTTTTTGGATTGGCCACTTTTCCCCGGTATTCTCAGGCATGTTCAATGTCTCTGTCCTCTGTGGAAAACAAAACAAAACCAACACAGTATAGGTATTTTAAATTTCTCTTTCTGCTGGGAAAAACAACCAAATCCAACCCAGTGTAAATATTTTCACAGGTGCGTCAGGTTGCTATTTCATTCTGTGGTACAAGAGGGGCAGTGCCGATGGAGCGGAAGGTGAAAAGTCAAATGCCAACTTCCCAGGTTTTTAGTTTCGATGAGCCTCTAGAGGGCTCACGGAGGATCTGATTCACGCTGTTCTGCTGCGAGGAGCGAGAATCTGCTCCGGGGCTTTGTTCAAGGGTTTGGGCAGCTGCAGGGGGAAATTGGAGTCGGGGAAGAGCAGGAGGAGACCCTGGCCCGGCCCCACGAAGCTGCAGCGCTGCCGGCAGGAGCCCCCGGTTCCTCCCCGCTGTCGCGATGAGCATCGCCCGTCCCCGCCGCCTCCCAACCGCCAGGGATCACTCTTGTCCCTTCTCCGCTTCCTCACAGCCAAAATTCCGCTCTCCCTTTGCCCCTTCCCGGCTCCCGGCTTGTTGCAGCGCAGGAACCGGCCAGTGCAGATAAAGAAATGCTCTTTTGCACGCGTGTGGCACAGTCAGGTGCGAGACTTGTGGAAATGAATTTGTCTTTATGCTTCAAATGTTCTTTAATTTCTCAGCAAAGGAGTCCAAAATATTTGACACGTGTTTAGGTGTGAGAAATCTTTGTACCGTGTCACATAAGGTACAAATCCGGCTTCCAGGCCATCAGCTCTTTCCATCCTGTGGGTGTCTCTGCACAGCTGTGGAAGTTCAGCCACCCCTCGGCTGTCTGAAGAGCAGAGGAGGTTGCTGAGAACTTCTGCCATGTCAGCATGTGCTGCTCTGCTGAGAGGCACCCAGGAGAAGGGGCACTGTCCTCGCAGGGTCCCCCTCCCCGGGCACAGAGGAGGGACTGGCACACGCTCACACTGCACAAATCCCGGGAGACACCTGCTGAGACGTGTGGGACATTCACATCTCCCAGTTTAACACCTGACACATCTGGAGAGCAGCTGGAGATGTGCACCAGAGGTGGCTGCTCAGGTGGTACCTGTGTGTGGATACACACCTGTCTGAGCCTTGGGAATTTCTGTCACTGTTGTTTCATGGGCTCCAGCTCTGCTGGCCTGTCTGACTCCTCCTGTGCAACACAGGAATGGGCAGCATCTCCCTCAGGCTGTGACAACAGGGAGGAGCTGGACAAGACCTGCCAGGTCAGCAAGGCCACTCTCTCCTGCTGGCAAAGCAGCTTTGTTCCCAGTGCAGAATGATCCTGACTGGTTTAGGTGCCCCTTGCACATGGATCAGCACCTGGTGTTTGAAAGGAACTCATTTTCAGACACAGGTTCTTGATTGCATCAGGCAGAAGCAAAGTTTTATTAGAGACATTTTTCACCAGCAGGTACATAAGTGACCTGACTAACTCAGGAAACTTCTAGAGGTTACAGCATTGCAGAACAGAAGAGCAGAACAGAGGAGGTGGCTCCTGACACCCCCTTTAGCTACGTGGCCAAGCGTCGCTGAGTTTCTACTTTCTCTGCACAGAGGGTGCAGTGAGCACGGACTGTTCTTGGGTTGTCTGTGAGTTTCTCTGTCACATTCCAGTCCGTTTCTCCTTAATCACAAATCCTCCTGCAGGTCACTGGAGAGAAAACACAGCAGCATTATTTGATTGGAACACAAGTAAAATCCTTCACGTAACAGAAATCGGATCTTGGTGCTGCCCTTGTTTCTGGAAGGCACTGCTAAGCTGGTGCAGCTGGCAGCAACCCAGGAAGCTCCAGAAATTCTCTAAATAATTTGCTTTAATGGGAATTTTCACTTGTGAAGTTATGGGTTTACTCTTCTTTTCACTCTTTCCAGACTCTTTTCTAAGCTCTGGCTGTTGTCTTCTTCCCAAGCTTCCCATCATTCTTTATTTCCCTGGCCTTCTCTGCATTCTGCTGCTCTTTTTTGTCTCCCATTTGCTTCCTGCACCCCATGTTCAGTCCAAGCTCTCTTTAAACTCATTTCCCAGTGACACCACCACTGTAACAGATCCCCCCCATAGCACAGTGACTCTCAGAGAATGCCTGTGACACCTCATAGGAATGTGCTGTCTCCTGGCCTTAGTGCACAGGGAAATGAGCAAAGCCAGTTCTCCTTTTGTGAAGATGCAGCCCTTACCTTGTATGTCTCCAGTCTTGCAGGGTGGGACCTGGGGCTGGCAGTGGGCAGCTGAAGTTGTTGTGTAGGTGTGGCTCGTCCTAATCACCCCTCCACCAGTTCCGATTCCTCCTCCGTGACTAGTGGGATAAATTTGGTGAGAGAAATGGGGAATTTGGGAACTTTACATGTCACTGCTGACTGAGTACATAACAGTAAGTCTCCACTGTGGCCTTTATAGGCATTACAGTATTTTACATTACATTTTCTTTCACTTTCAGAGTTGATTTGCATTTGTGCTTCCCCTTAGCATGGACAGTTCTCACCCATCTCACTATAAAAAAGGGACTGTCACCAATGCTGACATAATGCCAGGAGTGACAGTGTTGTCACCAGCAGTTAACAGATTTGGAGTTCTGGTTTGCAGTCCCTAAGGACTGACATTTAGTTCTGACTGTAATGTTCATCACAAGGAAGTTGTTTATAAGGCAATTTTTCATCTCAGAGAAAGCCTTAAGGAGGACTGAAGATCAGGTTGGGTACCCAATCTGTAATACAGATCCTTGACATTTTCATTTATTCTCTAGTGGATCTGGAGAGGTACTTACATGAGGTCCTGCTGTCCTCCTTCCAACAAGCACCGGTAGGTCTGGATCTCCTGCTCCAGGCGACACTTGACGTCCAGTAAGGTTTTGTACTCTTGGTTCTGGCACTCTATTTCTGCTCTTATTTCAGCCAACTGCTGCTCCACGCACGTGATCTGGTTCTGTAGCTCACCGAGGAGGGTGTTGTACTGGCACTCAGTTTCAGCCAGAGATGATTCCAAGTTATTTCTCTGATAAGATAAGCAAAAAACAACAATCATTGAAATGTCACCCTCCAATCCAAAAATGAACGAGCCATTCACCACCGTTGTGCTGGTTGGTGGGTCTGGCTGTTCATGCTGAGAAACCCAGCAGTGACCATTTGGAGCTGTGAGTCAGCTCATCACCCACCTGGCTGAGCTGAGCTTGGAGATCGATTTCCAGGGTTTGCAATTGGCGTCTCAGTTCAGTCACCTGGTTGTTGCACGTCTCCACCTCCTGACCACTTGTAATAACCTCCCGATTCACCTCCTCAATCTGAAATCACCAATCCAGGATAAAGAGCTTCAGGGGATATCTGGGTATGCTCGATTTGCTTTTTCAGGAGCAGAACATGGGGAGTGTTCAGCAAAAGGAAACAGGGAGCAGGGCAGGTTCTCTGTGCACAGGGTGTTCCCTACTGGCTCCCCTGCTTGTTCATTTTACAAATCCCATTAACCTCGTGGCTATTAAATCTCTTTAATCCAAATGTGGAATATCTCTGTTTCAACAACACACCACAAGGCCTTGTGGCAAATGCTGCTGTTCCAGATGGGATATAACAAACTGGTCAGACAGGACTGTGGCTCCTGTGGAACACGGGGTATAATGAGTGCTGCTCTTGGGCTTCACTGGGAAGGAAGAGCAGCTTTTTGTCTCCATGTGTTGTCTCTGAAAGGCTCCTGGGCCCAGGGCTGTGTGTGTCAGTCTGGTTTGCAGTAAAAGTGTGTCGCTCACCTTGCACTCGTACCAATCCTCGACTTCCTTGCGGTTGCGCGCTATCAGTGTTTCATACTGGCATCTCAAATCCTCCAAGATCTGCCTGAGATCTGGTCCCGGGCAGGCATTGACCTCCACACTCACATCTCCAGTTGATTGTTTCCTCAGGCAACTCATCTCCTGGAAATAAATCCCAGATCAGATCATACTTTTGAAAGGCAGCACAGAAAAGCAAAGCTCAGTGGCCAAGAACCGCCCTCCCTGCAAAACTTTCCTCCCTGTTGTGGCTGTGAAAGGCACTGGAGGATGGTGCAAGTATTTTTCCAACGAATCTGTTGGCTAATTTCTTTCTTCATCCACTGGAGTCAGCAGCAGTTTTCCCCCCTCTAGCACTCCCAGAGTGAGCACAGCCCCAGAACCAGCACTGCCACTGCCAGAGCTCCCTTCCCTTCTCAGGCAGAGTGGTCTGAGCCCCAGAAAGTTTGGTGGGACAGCTGTGGCCTGAAAGTGGATAATCTTTTAAATTCCAAGCACAGTGGCAAAGTTTTCTGCCAGGGCCATGATGCTCGCAGGGTCTGGGCAGGACCTACCTCCTCATGGTTCTTCTTCAGGCAGCAGAGCTCCTCCCGCAGCGACTCCAGCTGTGCCTCCAGGTCAGACCTGCACAGCGTCAGCTGGTCCAGCACCTGGCGCAGCCCGTTGATGTCGGCCTCCACGCTCTGGCGCAGCGCCAGCTCCGTCTCGTACCTGGGTTGTGTCAGAAAGCAGATTCAGAACGGGGACGTCCCACAGGGGTTCTGTTTGCACCAGGATCTCCTTCCCCAGCTCCGTGCTTTCACCTGCATTTTGCTGTCCGAGGTGAATGCACCATGCCTTGGATTTCTGCAGCACTTCATGGCTGTTATGTGAAATCTTTTCCTCCTCGTGTTTTTTCCCCTGCTCCTGCTCACTGTGTATTTGGTATCGCTTATTCAGCTGCATTTCTGCTTTGTTGATCACATCTGCACTGGTCTGGGGTGAAAATGAGCCACTCCCTGAGGTGCCTGTCCCCAGCCTCACCACAAACGCCGTTGCTAAACATTTTACCCAAGAACTCTAATTAAGGGAGGGCTGGTGACCAGGAGCAAAATGCCTTTCATCATCCTGCCCTACCGCAGTGGTGTGGAGAGACGTGTCTGGAGCCTCTGTAATTAGTGCCTTGCGCCTCCCAGGGAGGTGGAAAGAAGCAGGGGGGAGGCAGCAGGTTCATAGAGGGGCACTCACTTCACACGGAAGTCATCAGCAGCCATCCTGCTGTTATCAATGTCCAGGATGATCTTGTTGTTATCAATGGTTGCGCAGACAATCTGGAAAACAGCAAACCATGAGAGATGCCTCCTGTCTCCTGTTCTACTCTATAAGTCTTTCTGCCTTGCAATTAGGTAGTAACTCTTCACATTTCCCTTTTTCTATTATCTTCTTACATAAGTAACCTTGTCCCTTCAGCAGAGATGTTGAAGGAGGTGGCTTTGCTTCCTTTACTCTCAGAAGAAAGGAGATCCATCCTATAGAGCTGGGAATTAAAGAGTTGTAGGATGGGACTTCCCAGTTTCAGGATCTGAAGGCAAGTTCCAAAGATGCTTCATAAAATAAACCTAAAGAGCCTTCCTTAAGATACTAAATCTCAGCTGACGTTCAAACTGGAATGCTCTGAGCTTCAGACTTAAGGACCTTCAGTGAACATGGTGGGAAGGTGTCTTTAAGCTTTAGGATCAGCCATAACTTTCATTGTGGACTTCATAATATCAGTCTGTGTTGCTCTGACAATTTCAATTCTCAGCTTTTCTCACCTAGAGATTTATATTATTTCATTTGATTAAAGCAACCAAAGTGTATGTTTTTGATTGTCCCATAGGTTGCTTTGCTCTTCCTGTGGGGCTGACACCACTTCATTTCCTCAGAGTACATTGGTAATACTACATTTACAGTTATATAGTCAAATACAATGTACCAAAGCATCCTTTTCCAGAGCATTCTCCCTCCCATACCAACTTGCAGCACCCATCCTTGATGTGCTCCCACACTCAGCAATGTCATAGGGAAATTCACCAAAATTTCTGTTTGCAAAGACATTCACAAGCACCAAAGTTGCCTCCAACAACTGCAGTAGGTTCTAAACAGAAATTAGGAATAAGCTTTCCAAAGGGGAGGAACAACCCCGAAATTCAGGAGTAAGCTTTCAAAAGGGGAGGAACAACCCAGAAATTCAGGAGTAAGCTTTCAAAAGGGAGGAACAACCCAGAAATTCAGGAGTAAGCTTTCAAAAGGGAGGAACAACCCAGAAATTCAGGAGTGAGCTTTCAAAAGGGGAGGAACAACCCAGAAATTCAGTAGTCAGCTTTCTAAAGGGGAGGAACAACCCAGAAATTCAGGAGTAAGCTTTCAAAAGAGAGGAACAACCCAGAAATTCAGGAGTCAGCTTTCTAAAGGGGAGGAACAACCCGAGGGGGGATTACCTGGTTCTGAAGATCTTCAATCTCTTTGTAGTAGCAGCTGTAGTCGCGGGGCTCGCAGGAGAGGCCCTGTGTTGCGTACCACTCTCTGATCCTGCACTCCAGCTCAGCATTCTCCTTCTCCAGGCACTTCACCTTGTCCAGGTAGGAGGCCAGGCGGTCGTTGAGGTTTTGCATGGTGACTTTCTCATCGCAGGATGAAAGCAAGCAGTCTCCACCAAGACCCCCAACAACCACACCGCCTCCGAGGCCAAACCCCATGCCATTGCCATAGCAGTTGCCACCTCCATAGCTCCCACCAGCCAAGCTACCAACACTCAGTCCCCCTCCATAATTCACTCCACCGCAGTAACTCCTTCCAGAAAAACCTCTGCCACTGCCCATGCCAAAGGAAGAAATCCGTGCTCCACCACCACCACCAATGATACAGCTGCCACCGCTGCTCCTGCCTTTGCTAGACACAGTGATAGTCTCCTTAATGTTGCAACTCATGGCGACAGCGGTTGGAAACGCAAGCAGAAGCCCAAAGCAAGATGCACAGCTTGATACGAAATCAGACTGCAAAGCTGTCCGTGGCCGCCGATCCCTATTTATACCTTCCACAGTGGGTGTCACCACTGCTGCTGCTTCCCATAAGGCTGGCTACTCCAGCCATTGGTGCCAAGAATAATTTCTCAAAGGGAAGTTTCCTTTCAAGAAGCCTGGTAGACAAGGAAGATACTTTACATGTCTCTTGCTAATTTCAAAAATACATTAGCAATAATGTTTTATGAATCATCAGCTTTTTGTTTATGATGCAAACTTACAGCATTAAGCCAGGAAAAACACTGTCCTAAATTACATACCAGGAAGAAATCATTAAAGGTTATTGCATCAAAGAGGTCTTTATCTCTCATTAATTTATTTTCATTTTATTTTGAGTTGAATAAGCAGTTTTCATGCAAGGTGCTGAGGTTGGAATATGTAAGATGAAAAAGAAAGAAGAAATACTAAGTTTGATTTCGAATGATGTATGAAGAATGATGTAAGAACTCTGGAAAGATCAGAGACACAGAGATTAACCTTTAAATCTCTCCACTGGCAAAATGACAAATCTGAAACATTGTTGTGAGACAAGTGAGACCAAGGAGGGATCTCTTAATGGACACGGATGAAAGGTTCTTCATACATGATTGTGGCTCTCCAGTAATTCACAAAGGATTTGTTTCATTATGTGGAGAGTGTAAAGGAAGGTAAAAGTGCTTTAAATATTTCCTGTTGTTTAGTGAAAGATAATTTCTGCACTTCTCCTCATTATGGATTGTAATTGTTGCTGGGAAAGGATGGTTTTGAAACAGTGGATGGGAGTGGAAACATCCTATGGCCAATTTCTCTGTCAATACATGCTGCATTTTAATCAGAGCTTTGGGGTTGCTGTCCTGGGACATATAAAGACAGAATTGCCAATAGAGCTGCAGAGCAGTCACTGCCCTGGGCAGTTCTACCAGGGCTGGAGAAGCTGGATTTGGTACAAACTAGAGACTCTCTATCAGTAATGTTTCCAAATCTTAACTAAGCAAGGAAAATAAAAAGTAAGAATCCTTTTACACTTTTGTAATCAAAATTCAGTCTGAGCTTCTTTTCATGAGATGTTTTGCTGGGGCTCCAGCCTTCTCCCTAGGGACCCCCTTTCCAGTGGCCATGGAGCAAGGGACAGGCATTCCATGACTTTCTGAAACCTTGTAAGAAATTCTCCAAATGTCCTTCAGCAGGGAAAAGTGAGTTCAAACTCTTGCTGAAATCCTTGCTCAGTGTCAGGATTCTGGATTGGAATAGCTATTGTTATGGCAGGTAAATTATCCCATTTACTTAAGGACTGACTTATCCCAGTATTCATTGATTTACTCATCATTTTATTGCTCTTATTTCTGTTGAAAAGATGTCTCCCCTTTTCTTTGCCTCCTTGGATGTTCCTTATCCATGCCATGGAAGGCAGAAGCATTCTGGTGATCTCTCCAGCAGATGTGGAGAGGCTTCCCTGAGTGATTTACTCCAAGACAGAGCACTGGCCGAGCTGCAGCTGGACCCAGACACGGTGCCTGCGTTTCAGCCTGCCCTGCCTGACACACTGAGCCTCCCTCTGGCCCAAAACACACAGAAACAAAGCTCAGAAGAGGAAAAGCTCGAATAAAGTTATTGTGTGTAGGAAGGAATCACCGGATTTCATTCCTAGGACTGGAGAACATAATTGGGAGTCAGGGTGTGGTGGCAGGAGCGAACCGAAACTGCTGTAAGCTGCGTCGCTGAAGCTTCGCCTGGTCTGCGGATGATTCCTCGGGAGTTTCCCAACAGCTGAGTGCAGCAAGCATCTCTCCTGAGTGAGCACACATTCCTTCCCGGCCCCGCAGTTATCACGCAGGCACATCAGTGTAGAGCAGGCAGAAACACGGGATGACTTGTACTCCGTGGGAGAGGAGGCTGGCTGCACCCTGGGGACGCTCCTGCTCCTCGGAGACACCTCGGTCCCCTCTGCCCCTCACCCTCTGTGTGCCTGCAGCAGCCACCTGTGCCCAGGAGCTTCGCTCTCCACACACTTCCCTCTGTCTTGTTATTTTTCCTGTTCCTCTTCAGGAAATGAGGGCGCTAGATAAACTAAGACAAAACTAAGTAATTGTTCTGAGACCTTAAAAAATGAAATTAAGCTTTCCCTCATGTTTTTATTCAGTTACTTGAACTTGTAAGCTTCCTGGGTCTGTCTCATCAGCACAAAGAAGTAGGGAAATCTTATGGAAATGTAGCTTCCAATGTTTGCAGCTCCATAATTTGCAGCTCTTTAATAAATGAAGTGTTTCCAGGTGTTTTCTGCTGGGGAACTGTTAATCACAACCTTCCTCTCCTGAGCTGCCTTCCAGACTCATCCCAACTCGTAGGTCCACAAACAACATCACAGCGTCCCAAGAGCTGAGGCTGCACCCCCAGGCCTTTCCAGAGGCATATTCATAATTTCTGGATCATTAGAGTCTTTCTGGCCATGTCATTAGGTCTCTTTCACCTCTCAGGAATTCAGGACAGCTCCTTTGTGAAAGTGCACGCTTTGGACCTGCTGGATGTGGTGGGAAGGGTGGGAAGCTCTTTGATACGAGCCCAGGGAGTCTGGAGGAGCAGCTAGATGTCAGTAGCAGTTCGCAAGAGGAGGAACCAGCCCACAGCTGGTGGGAATCAGCTGGGGCTGCCAGGAGAGACTGGGAAGCTTTTATGCACCATAGGTAGCCAAGAGTTTCCAGAAGACTGGAAACTGGAAGAGTCTCAGTGCAGTGTCTCTGTGTTTTTAGAAACAAGAGTGTGAGGACTCATAGATTGGGAAGGATTGAGGCCAAAAAGGGCAGCAGTTATCTCACTGTCTGTCTTTGCACTGAACAAGGCAGGAGGAGACAATGGGAATGGAAAGGGAAAGATTTGCTTTTCAACTTCTCAGCCAGAACTCTGAGAACAACTGGGATATCCACTGGAGTCCAAGACAAGGAAATTTGCCATTGTAGCCACAATTTGTATCTCTTTTGATCTCTTGTGAAGCACTGGCTGTACATGTCTACTGAAAGAATTCTGCATCAAGTCTGGGACTTCCTGTAGGGCTGGAACTGAGCTTTAAATAAAGCTTAATTTAGTCTTGGTTTAAAAACTTCTACCTTTGGCCACTCCTCTGCCTCATTTTCCAGGTGTTCCAGTGCTGCATTGTCTTGTCTTGCCCATGGATCTTATTAGTGTCTGGTAGATGAAATAAAGAAATATCACTGAGACATCTCTCTATGGCCTCTCACAACAGGAGAAGGGCACTTTTCTCCCTGAGACATTAGTGGTTGAACTTCTTCAGGCACTTGCTACCATGTTAAGTCTATTTCTGTATCATCAGAGAAATTGGTGTCTCTATAAAAGAACTGACAATAGAAAAGTGTGCCACACTATGCTATATATCCAATCCTGAAGTGGTTTTGTCTTTGTACCTGTTCTCCTGCCCTGAGTCTGCCTGTTCCATAACCTCCAGCCTTTGATGGAAAAGGAATAATCAGGAGTTTTGCTTTACTGGGTCATCTCACAGGCGAATCTGACTCTGTAAGAGCCACACCACAGTCAAAACCACCACTGCTTGGCTTTCTGGACCAACAATTTAATCCTCAAAACACCCTCATAATACTTTGACCTGCCAGTTCTCCAAACCCAGAGTGACTCTGCCAGCTCACCGTGGCCCACGGCTGCTCTGGCAGGTCAGCACCAGGACAGAGCCAGCTCAGCACCAGCTACACAGCTGCTGGTCAAGGCCAAGGAGGGACTGACCTGATTTGTCTGTGACAATTGGGTGGCTCTTGGTGTCCAAAGGCCCTACCTGGCTTTTTTCTCCATTCCATTCTCTGTTAAGCTGCAATTTTTCCGTTCCCACCCTGCCCTCTGCAGCTCCCCAGACAAGGTATGTTTAACACACAGATGATCTTTCAACCACTCCTGATGTTCAGGTTGAAACTCTTGGCAATCAGAGGATGACCAGTAAATGATTCAATCACTGTGTGAAAAGAGAGGAGATAAATCTTTTGCCTCCAGTCCTTTTCCCAGTGTGAAGATTCCCATAAAATAAATGAAAGGGATAGGTTTGAATATAAGCCTTGTCAGCAGAAATTGAATCAGTTGTGGAGACCAAGATTTCATCCTCAATAATCCCCAGGCTGGGGGATGGGGCATGAGAGGGCTGAGCCCAGATGTGTCAGCACTAGACTGGGACCAAGGCAACTGTCTCCAGATGTTCCATCACTGACCTTCAAAATTCTTCTAAAACTGTGTTTCAGCCCAGTGCTGTGTGGGAAGGACGCTGGCCTCTGCTTGACCTGCCTGTCCATGGGGACAGGGCAGGTGTCACACAGGAATGGGCAGCATCTGCCTCAGGCTGTGACAACAGAGAGGAGCTGGACAAAACCTGCCAGGTCAGCAAGGTCACTCTCTGGCTCCCACTGGAAAAACTGCTTTGTTCCCAGTGCAGGATGATCCTGACTGGTTTAGGTGCCCCTTGCACATGGATCAGCACCCGATGTTTGAAAGGAACTCATTTTCAGACACAGGTTCTTGATTGCATCAGCAGAAGCAAAGTTTTATTAGAGACATTTTTCACCAGCAGGTACATAAGTGATCATAGCCCTGGCTGACTACAGCAATAGTCATGGTGTTGGGCCACAAACAGCAACACAGACTGAAAAGCAAATAGCAAAATAAAGCAGAATGTGGCCCAATTCTCTGCTCATCCCTCTGACACATTGCTTAGCACGGCTGAGCGACGCAGGTGAGCACACTCCGTGCTCTCTGCAGACACATGCAGTAAATATTCTCTCTCTTCATCTCTAGCTCTGCTTCAGGCTTCTCTTGTTGGATATTCTCGTTTCTCTGCTTAATCACAAATCCTTCGGCAAGGCACTGGAGAGATCAAAGGAAACATTACTGTGTTTATAGCAAAAATAGATTCTTTCCCACACTGTCATTCCCTACACGTGATCGTTTCACAAGCCAATTCAATTAGAATTTCAGATAAATACTGCCCCTTCCTGGGAAGATCTGATGGCTCCTGCCAGCTTGGCAGATGGATCTGTCACTGGCTGCAGCACAGGCTGCATCAAAATGGCAAAAGGTGGAAGCTGCAGCCACTGCTCCAGCAGCGATCTGGATGAGGGAATGGCATTGGGGTCCATGCCAGATCAATGCTCCTGCTCATGTCATTCTCCTGGACCAACTGTCACTATATTTCCTTCTTTCCTTTTCAGTTTTGCTGAAAGTTTCTGCATGAATTAGGACTAGTAGTTATCTGCCAGTTTTCACATGATTCCTGCTATTTTTTTCCCCCCACCTGATTTCTGAGTACTTTTCTTTCTTTTGCACTTTCCTTTGTCTCACATTTCATGTCAGTCCTTTCTCCATGTTCTCCATGGCTTGCCTGCCTGCTGGGTCTCNTCATGATTCCTGCTTTTTTTTCCCCCCACCTTATTTCTGAGTACTTTTCTTTTTCTTGCTCTTTCCTTTGTCCCACATTTCACGTCAGTCCTTTCTCCATGTTCTCCATGGCTTGCCTGCCTGCTGGCTCTCTCCTTTCTATCCCTCTTCCCTTTGGCAATTCTCATGTGTCCCAGCAGAGTCCCACCTCCCAAAATTCTCCTCTCAGCCACTCCTCTGTGGCTCCTGTCCTGTATTTCCCAGGGGCCCCACAAGAAAACTTTCAAGTTGCACCTGTAAGCTGTGTGGGAAAGGTCTTTATTCCAGCCTATCAGTGCTGCATTAGAGCAGAGAAGACTGTGGAAATGTTTAGAGTGGAACAGTTCTTACCTTGGATCTCCGCAGCTGCACAGGATGGGATCTGGGCAGACGAAGTGTAAGTGTGGCTTGTCCTAATGATGCCTCCTCCCCCTATCCCACTGCTCCTTGCAACTCCTCCTCCTAGACCCGAAGACTGACCAATTCCTCCTTGCTGACTGAGGAGACAAGAAAATAATGTTTTAGTGAGGGAAAATTGGCAAAATGTTGCAGTGACCGTTCTCCTTGTGGCAGCAATTGGCACAGGGGAGGAAGCAGGTCACCACCATGACACCAGGCAGGCCAAATAGGTCAGTAAGGGCAAAGGAGCTCAGCAGGTCCTTCACTTGGCTCTTATGTTGAAATAACCAGGACGTGAGTATTTTATTGTATTTTTTGGTGTGTCTCAAGCCCACTTACATAAGGTCCTGCTGACCGCCCTCCAGCAGGCAGCGGTACGTGTGGATCTCCTGCTCCAGGCGGCACTTAACGTCCAGCAGGATCTTGTACTCTTGGTTCTGGCACTCCATCTCTGCCCGCAGGTCAGCCAGCTGCTGCTCCACGCAGGTGATCTGGCTCTGCAGCTCAGCAAGGTGGTTGTTGTAGCGACACTCCGTCTCTGCCAGCGAGGACTCCAGATTGTCCCTCTGAGGAGTGACATGGGACATAAGACAAATACAGGCAGGAGAAACACTGCATTTAGCTGTGACTTCTGTGAGATGGATGATGTGTGCACCCCTCATCACCCACCTGGCTGAGCTGAGCTTGGAGATCGATTTCCAGGGTTTGCAATTGGCGTCTCAGTTCAGTCACCTGGTTGTTGCACGTCTCCACCTCCTGACCACTTGTAATAACCTCCCGATTCACCTCCTCAATCTGAAATCACCAATCCAGGATAAAGAGCTTCAGGGAATGTGCAGTGTAAGTTCGATCAAGTATTAAGAAAAGAGCAAAGAAGTTAGCAAGGACATGAAATGAGAAATGTTTGGTTGAAAACTTTCAGCCTAAGTAGTGTAAACCTTGCTGGTCATTCCTTTTGCTTTTTGATAGTGCTGCTTCCACTTCTTCTCACCACTTAATTGCCTTGTAGAGAATTCATACCTCAAGTCCCACCAACATGCAGCTCTTCCTTCAGCCCATGACAAGGACACAGGGTGGCAGTGTCCCTCTCATGTGTCACTTGGTCAGAACCAATGCTAAATGTTCTTACAGTCTTTTGTGTGATTTTTACATGCAACAAATCCCTCTGGGACGATTGCCTGAGTGTTAGCCAGGGAAAGTCAGAGATGTGGGGATTTACTCACCTTGCACTCGTACCAATCCTCAACTTCTTTGCGGTTGCGTTCAATCAGCGTCTCATACTGGCACCTCATCTCCTCCAGGATCTTCCTGAGGTCTGGGCCAGGGCAGGCATTGACCTCCACGCTCACATCTCCAGTCGATTGCTTCCTCAGACAGCACATTTCCTGGAAACACCATCCAGATCAGGTCAGGTTTAAAATGAATGAAAGAACTGAGGGAGCCAAGTTCCCTCACGGGGAGCAGAGCCCTGCAGAGCCCTTGCAGAGCCCCTCAGAGCTCCTGGGTCACACAATGGTCTCCATCACCCACTGCCCTCCGCAGCAGCACGCTGGGGTGATGGATCCCACGGGAGTGAATGCTTTGTACAGGAGAGGGCAGGACCTACCTCCTCATGGTTCTTCTTCAGGCAGCAGAGCTCCTCCCGCAGCGACTCCAGCTGTGCCTCCAGGTCAGACCTGCACAGCGTCAGCTGGTCCAGCACCTGGCGCAGCCCGTTGATGTCGGCCTCCACGCTCTGGCGCAGCGCCAGCTCCGTCTCGTACCTGCGAGGGAGGAACGAGACAGAAAGAGCAGTCAGTGTCTGACAGCCCCAGCACTTCTGAGCTCTGACAGGAAAACCCAAAACCTTCCCCTCTGAAAGACAGCACATGCTGGAACAGCAGCTCGGCTGAACCCTCACTGCTCGCAGTCTGCAGATCCCTTCTGCTGCCTTTAATCTCTACTCAAAACCAGCTTGTCATCCCAAATTTCCCCTCCTGGAACTGCCCCTAATTACAGGAACAGCTCTCGAGATAATGGATGAGAGAGTTCTTCTGTGCAGCCCCCAGCCTGTCCTGGGTCACAGGAGGGCTGAGGGCGGTGACAGAGGAGGGGACAGCCCCGGTACTCACTTCACTCGGAAGTCGTCGGCTGTCATCCTGCTGTTATCGATGTTCAGAATGATCTTGTTGTTGTCTATGGTTGCACAGACAATCTGGGAAAAGAACATTTGTTCCTGGTCTCTGCTTCATGTCCTTGGGCTCAAGGCCATTGCCTGGTGGACCAGACCCTCATTCTTCCTCTTTTTTTTTAAAATCCTGGGTATTAGGGGTGGGACCTGAGGGGTGCAGCACTCACAGGGATGTTTAGGGAAGGGCAGTGAGGACATTAAAATGATAAAATTAACGGCTCAGGTGCAGAAAGTCCGGGAGGTGTAATTACTGTTCAGCACCTGCTGCAATCCACCTCAACCTCTGAAATCTAAATCTGATGAGATTTGAAGTTTTATTTCAAGAATTAATGATGAACCTATCTTATTCAGTCCCTTTCCTGGATTGTTTTTTCTTTATTCTTTGTGCATTGACATCCTAAATTTTTGCCAAACATTTTGGAAGTGTTTAGAATTTTAAATTTCCCACTTTAAATGTGTTACAGCAATGTTCTCTCTCTTCTTTTTAGCTTTAATTAGATGTCCTATGTTTTCCAATTCTATATGAAAGAGTAAACTAATAAGGAAAAGGAAATAAAGTTTAACTGGAATTCTGCAAGACTAATGACAATAATATAAATTCAGTCAAATTAATATGATCCATTATTTATTTATCTTTTAGTTCTTGTCTTGCCATATATCTATTTGACCACCTTGGCACAAACTAAATTCGAAAAGACCACTGAGCCCATCCAGATGCATTCCATGAAGTAACATTTTCCCCTTGATTATGTCTGATGAGTAACAGCAGCAGAAACAGCCCAGACCCTCCAGTTTTACCTCTGAGCTCTGGGCTTTCCACAGGCAGATGCTGTAATAGCTGTTTGCAAAAAGCATTTTACAACGATTTGTTACTCCCAATAATGGATCAAGTGATGAACCAGCACCAGAGAGAGCCTTGCAAGGCAGAAAGCAGCTGAGGGGGAATTTACCTGGTTCTGAAGATCCTCTATTTCTTTGTAGTAGCAGCTGTAGTCCCGTGGCTCACAAAAAGGGCCCTGCTTGGCATACCACTCCCTGATCCTGCACTCCAGGTCAGCATTCTCTTGTTCCAGGCACCTCACCTTGTCCAGGTAAGAAGCCAGGCGGTCATTCAGGTTTTGCATGGTGACTTTCTCGTCACCAGAAAGAAGAATGCCATCACCAGTAAAACCACCTCCACCGAGACCCATCCCCATGCCCCCTCCCATGCCACCGCCAAAGCGAGCACTGCCACCACTGAATCCCATGCCTGGACATCCTCCGAGGACAGCGGCTCCTAAGCCACCTCCATAGTTTCCTCCGACCAAACTGCCCGTGCTCAATCCTCCTCCGTAATTCACGCCACTGCAGTAGCTTCTCCCCGAAAACCCTCGGCTACCGCCTATCCCGCAGGTCGTGTATCTTCCCGAGGAGACCGAGGAGATCCGCGCCCCGCCACCACCACCACCAGCACCGATGACACAGCTGCCCCCGCTGGTCCTGCCCCTGAGAGAGCCAGTTGTCTGCTTGATACTACAGCTCATGGCGAGGCCCAGCTGCAGCGCCAACCCACAGCCCAAAGCAAGATGCAGAGCGTGATACTGAGTCCGACTGCAGGCTGGCGGCTGCCGCAGCTCTCCATTTATACCTTCCAAAGGGGGTGTCACCTGTGGGGTGTTTCTTCTTCCCACGGGGCTGGCTAGTCTGGCTGTTTATGCCAAGATTAAATAGCCCATAGGCAGTTTCCCTCTAGAAATCCCAGTTCACAAGGAAGATACTTTACATGTCAGCAGCTTATTCCAAAAAGTAAAATAGTGTTTTATGAGTCATCAGCTTTTTGTATGATGCAAACTTTGCAACAAGTCAAGAAAATAAGTTGCCCTAGATTATGTACAAAGAAGAAACATTGGTATTTATAACATCAAAGTGCCTTTTATCTTCTATTAATTTGTATTTATTTTATTCTTACTCCAATAACCATTTTTATATCACATGCTGTGGGAGAGCTTGTGAAACAAAAAATGGAAAACTAAAATTTCTCACTTCTGAAAAGTGTGAACAGTTGTGACGGTAGTAGAGAACAGACCAGGGACACTGTTGTGTGGATCTTGGTCACCTGGCACAGCTCTAATACCTGCTTTACTGTGAGATTTCCAAAATCACTGAGGTAAATCCCCCGCCAATTTACTTCCCTATTTACAACTTAGATTTTTTTAGTCATGCAAACACAAGAAGCCAAGCTGCTCACGCTGTGAAGCTCAGGCCTGTTCAGTGTCCCCTGTGCGTGGGTGACACACAGATTGATGTCAGCTGCAGTGTGTGAAGGGCCTTGCTGGAGTTATTTTTCAATTGCTTTAATTGCTGTCCATGCTTTCTCAGTTTGTGGTGATGATAGATAAAGACAGAGATGACAGGAAAGGGAGTATCCACAGGTGATATATCCAGCTCCCTGGACTCAGGTGTGGCCCTGCAGGTCTTTGCCATTATGAAGATTGTGCTGGGTACCGAATAAGAAGGAGAAAAGCTTTCTGCATTTCTTATGGAGTTTGTTGGAGCAGTAGCAGGCATCAGCACAGCCTGGCTGGTCAGAGGAGCACACAACCTCCCAACCAGGCAGGCACTAGCCAAGGGAGAATTCAGAGAACTGGCTCCACCAGTGCCAGTGTCCTTCTCCAGCTGACTCTGTAATGAGAGGATATTCGGCTCTCCGGGGGACGACAGCTTCTGTTCCCTACAGCGTGGAATTTCCATGGAGCTCTTACTCACAAAGCAGCCTTTGACTCGAGGATGTCCATATGTACAGGAGCAGTTGTGATAGATCCTGTTGGCAGTGAAGGTGACACTGAAGGAGCTCTGAGAGCAGTGTCACCTCTGGGAGGAAGAGTGGAGAAAACCAACACTCATAGCCTCAGCCACTTTTACTGGTGGGAAGTCAGTGACTGCTGTCACCATGGTGGGAGATTGTCCCCAAGCATGTTTAGATAGAATCGTCTTCACACCAGCATGAGTTACAGCTTTCCACTCTCCAGTGGGATAATTTATTTCTTTACTTAGATCAAAAATGATAAAAAGCCACCTACCCAAGGCTGGCGGCATACAGGAATATTCATTATTCATATGGTGAAGGGAAATAACTTGCTTAAGGACAGAGCTGAAGTCTGTCGGAGCTCAGATTCCTCGCTGAGACTGCAGTGCCTGAAATACAAGTCCATCCTCCCCCGAGACACAGCCCCTGTGCTCCCCACACAGCCTAGACTCTCAGTCGGGAAAATCATGAGCAAAAAGGAGGAGAGGGAGCAAATCTGGCTTTCATCCGTCATTTTGAGGAATATAATTAAAGACAGGGTGCGGCTGTTGGAGCCAACAGAAATTAATAATATAATGCTTGCTTGGAGCTTCGCTTCTGCTGGGGAGTTTTTCAGGAGTTACCGAAGAGCAAATGGCAGAGACGAGGCTGGGGGTGCCTTTCTTTCCCTTGCAGAGTGTTGGGTTTAGGAGGAGACACTGCAGATGTTGGGCATTTCTCTATGGGTGGGCATGGAGCACTCACCCCTGCTTCCTTCAGCAGTTCTCTGACAGGAAGAAGGAACAGGTCTTGCTCCACAAAACAAACAGCAGCAGCACTGTACAACCTTTCAGTCATGTCCTGGTGGAATGGTCCATAGACTCTTAAATCCTAATTTACCGGTGAAGATTAGACATGACCATACAATTCTTCAGAAGAACTCATATTTGGGATGCAGTTGCCTTCTTTGAAGTATTTCTGGGCTCCTGCCGATTTCACTGAGACATGGAACATATGTTTGATATGGCAAATGCACCCAGAAGCTGGTCCCTGGCTAACCTGGCTGTATTTAAAAACAAACTGTGGTGTTGTCTCTCTCCTCATGACCATGTCAGGGCTCCAAGACAGACACAGGCTGTGTTCCCTCAGTACTGGCTTTTTCCCCACTAAACTGATTTCTTTACCTCCACTTTTGTTATTACTGTATTCCTGTAGCCTTGGGACACAGCCTTAGGGCAGAACACAGGGAAAGGACTGTGCAAGTCTAAAACATAAACGTGTCCCAAAAGGATTTACAATCTCAGTGTAGGATTGGAGGAAACATTTGGTTTCAGGTGCAGGAAGCCACGAGAGGCCCTCGGCCAGGACAATCAGCAATGGTCACACACAACACCAGTGCCAGTGCTGCTGAGTCTTGTGGGCTTGATGGACGAGAAGAGAAAGGAGAGGAAGAGGGGATAAGGGATAATATTGGTGCACAGGGATGGAGGAGGCAGGAGGATGCCACATTGCCAAGGGGTGCTGTGGGCAGGACAGTCTGGTCCTGTGGGAGCTGTGGCTGTCTCTGTGCCCAGCCCGGCTCCACATGCTCACCTCGCTTTGCTTATCAAAGCTGATAATGTTCTCTTGTGTCAACTACAAGAAAGGTGTGTCCAGTTCAACAGAACTTTGCTTTCATAAGCATTGCCTCAGTGATGTTTGTGCAACCACACTGGAATATGATTTTATCTTGTCACTTGTAATTACCATTAATAATTTGCATAATGGCCATTAGGCATCACTTATTAAACACTTCTTTGATGTGATACTGAGCTGGCTCCAGGCCCCATACTCCCATCTTTCAAATGCAGACCATGACTTTTTTCTGGCTAGTGACTCATTGGTTTATACCACCATGTTTAGCCAAATCCTGCAAGGCAACTGAAATAATTACCACAGTGGGTTTGGTAACAGCACAGGTTTAAATACACCTCGGAGACCAAGAGAATGACTCTGCTTCAGCTTCTTTCTTGCTGAGTGTTCACATCTGCAGACTCTGAGCATTTGCAGTGCTGAAGGAGAAGTTCAGCAGGACGTGGAGGTGAACACAACTAAGTTTCTTCCTACCGAAGTTCAGTCTCCCTTGATTCACTTGATGAAGAGTGTTAGATCCTTTCAGGACCTGCCCGGTGAAAGTGCAGTCAGGTCTCCAGCATGTGCAGCTCTGGTGGCACTGCAGGTCATCACAGCAGAGGAGAGTCCTGGAGAATTTCTCAGGACAGATGGGAATAGTGATGGGTGATGAAACTGCAGCAATTCCACTCTGCACAGAGAGCTGAGCACAGCGCAGGATGGGAGGGAAACTGAGGCTTCAGCAGAGGGATCAGGTCACAGCCTGACAACCTGCAGTGTTCAGGTGCTTCCTGCACTCAGGCACTGTCCAGTGGTGCCACAGAGCCCGGCAGGCAAAGGTGCAGGGCAGCCAGAACTCCCCAGACTGTCTTCTTTTATCTTCATATCATATTTGTACTAAAAAGTCTCTTAATTTCAATGCACTTTCAATATGTGGCTCATAGTGGCAGTTTAGATTATATTATTCAGTGTACTGAGCTGTGAAATCTCCTGTTGGGTTACAGCAGCAGTTTGCTCATCTCTTATAATTCTTTACAAATGTTACACGAACCAATAAACAAAAATCTAAACCCCAGAAATAGTTACTGTGAGTGTTAGAGTGTACCTGTCTACGTACTGTATAAAACAGGCTTTTGTAGAGAAATTACAGTTTATGCATCAGCAGAATATGGCCTGCTTTTCCAAACGCACCATGCCTGTAATCAGAGATAATTGTCTGTGCTGTGCAGTCTGGAACTCATGGCTGATTTCCAGCATTGGTAATTTACAAAACTGGTTGTTTTCTTCTCATTTCTTCACTGATCCCTTAAACCTCTGGTGTTTAAATTCCTCAGGGGTTTTTCCTGATGGTGGTGTAATTCCTGCTCTCTTACAACACAGACACATCTGCTGGAGCTGTCACAGTGTGTTTCATTGTCTGCTTACCAGCCCGAGTGCTGATATCACCCCTGCCCCTCTCGGGGGGACCTACCCTTGCTCTTTGTATCCTTGGGTTCCTCTCTCCGTCCTGTACCTTCAGCCCAAGTCTCTCTGTCTTGGACATACTTGTTTGTTCTCGCCTTACAAGATTTGCATGTTACAGGAGGACAGAAGGAGCTCCTGTGAGGTGCTCAGCCCCTGAGCTGCTGTGCAGTCCAGCTCTCAGGTCACTCCTGTTCTCCTGTTCCGTGCACTGTGTTCTCCCCATTTCATTATTTTCCCCTCACCATCTCTTCCTGTGCTGTCTCCACAGCTGTCACCATTTCCCATGGCTGTCCATGTTACAAACACTGGGCAGGGAAGGCAGTGTTGTATTTCTGCACAGGTGCAATGCAGTGGCCTCAGAGATGCCGTGTCAGCACCAAGGTGGGTTAAATCACCCCGAAATGCTCAGCGTAATTAGTGCTGCGGGAATGGGAGATGCAGAACTGAGCAGGGAAAGTAACACAGAGCTTGTCCAGGAGCTCATTAAAGCAATTACTCCACAGGGCTAACAAATGTCCTGGGCAGAGCCATTCCAGAACCATCTGAGCTGTTTCTTTAGAAACAGGCACTAATTCAGACTCATTGTATCCCCCAAAGCCTTATTGTTAGAAGCCTTCATGTCAGGCCTCTGTCTAAGGTCAGTCATCAAATCCCTTCCAAAATTTCATGAGAGAAGGGCTGTCAGAGCCCCACAACGAGGAGCAAGGGCTGTGCCACCACCCCCAGCCCATCCAACCCATCGCTGGGACGCTGCTGCCAGCAAGGGACAGGCTGGATCCTGAGCCTTGGCTTGCACACGCAGCAAAATGCAGTCGTGTTCCTAAAGGCGTTTGTCATTCCTTTCTCTGGGCTAATGAAACACCAGCAGATTTTTTTCTTCTGTCTGTTTATTGTGTCTCACTTTTAAAAAAATTCTCTCCCACATATTAATTTGTCTCACCCTTTTATCTTCCCACATGTTACCAGCTGGTTCTTCCTGTTTGCCTTTTTTACAAAGCCACTTAGAGGTTCTTTATTTAGTGTTTTCTCTGGGAATTGTTTTCCTCCACCAGAAGGGTGTGGAGAGTCCAGCAGAGCCTGGCCTTCAAAATTCCTGCTTTGGTATAATTTGAGAAAACTTATCTTCTTGATTTTATCCTGTTAGTGTGCATCTGTAATAACTCAAAGGTGTTGTGTATTACATTATATGTGATATATGATGATATGACATTAGCATATGCCTGCTTTAGTGAAGACTCCCTTTTCTTTACGAGGTCTCTTTCGGTAGCAGACTGTCAGTCAGACAGCCCTGAGACTCCCTCCCCGCCCTCTCCCAGCCTCCCTGGGTGTTTCTTTCCTCAGCACCTTCTCCTTCATGTCTTGACTCATGCTTCCTCCTCTGGTAGGAAATATCCCTTTCCACATCATCGGCTGGTCCTTCTCCACCACCCTCCATCCCCATCCTCAGCCTGTGAGTTCAGCTGGAGCACTGATGGGAACATGGCTTGTTTTCCTTTTTCCCTGTAGTGATTGCTGTGTGGATGGAGACTGAAGGTGGATTAATTTATTTTTTTTTAATACTTGTATATTGATTTATTTGTAAAAATTATTTCTCAGGTTCAAGGCTGTGTCAGCAGGAGCAAAGTTTTATTGGAGACAAGCCTTGGTCACTGTTAGAGAATGGCCACAACCCAGGGGAGCCTGAGTGGTGGGATCAGAGCGGGGTGGCCAGGAGGTGCCATCCTGCAGAGTTCCTCTGACTGCTGCTGGAGCACAACTGAGAACTCACAGGTTATTTTTGCCTTGTTTTTCCAAAAGACCTTTTCTTCAGAGAGCTCCCCAGGGGATGTGCAGTGGAGTTGGCAGGGACTCTCTGGTCTGCAGTGACCTGAAGGAGAGAGGGAAGAATAATTTTTCAGGGAGGGTCTGCATCCTTTCTTTTACACCCCTTTGCTTTTGTACTGACCTTTCTCTTTCCCTCTTCTTCCCAGCTTTGCTAAATTTTATCTTTGTTGAAAGACTTGTGACTGACTGGTTCCCCTGCCAGTTCCTCATTCCCATATTGTGCTGAAAGTCTTGTTTAAACACACATTTACTGCTGGGCACCCCGCAGTGTCAAACATCATTTCTGTGCAGAGGTTTATAAACAAATATCCCATAGCTGCATCCCTTATCACTGCTTCCCACCACAGCCCAGTTAATCCCAGTGCCCAACAGTCACAGCTGTGATCCTGTGTCTAACTCCAGCCCCTCTCCAGGGAAAAGCCCCTCCAGCCTCTCTCTATCACCCAGAAAAGCCTGGAGACCTGTGATGCTCCTGTTCCGCAGGTACCCAGCCCTAAAGAGGCAGTTCACGGTCCCCGTGTCCTGGAGCCCCCCTCACCTGGCAGAGCCGGGCCCCAGCTCAGGGCAGGCACGGCTGGCACAGGCTGGCTTTCAGCCCCGCGCTTCTCCCAGCTGATGTGGCACCGACTCCTCTTCCTGCCGACCCTCTGTGGAAAAAGACAGCTCTGGACACCCAGACCCCCGGCAGTGCCGCCCTGGAGATGTCCCCCTGCCCTCCTCACTGGCTGTAGCTCCGTCTCTTCGGTCACAGCCGCCGCTCCCCCTCCCAGCCCCGAGGGTCACCTGCAGCCGCCATCCGCCTCCGTCCCCGCCTGTCTTTTGGCAGCTGATGCTTTTCCATCTGACACTCAGGATTACCCCGGGCAAGCACTAACAGTGCCACTTCTCAGCCCTTGCAATAGGCATTTTGGAACAAAAAATTACTTTTCATTTCAATAATTTAGGACTGGAGGGTCCAGGGGAGCCCACATCAGGGCACTACCATTCCAAAGCCTTGTCTTCCGACTAAACAAAGGGAGTAGATGGGTGCTCAGGGCAGTTTTTGTGTGTGTGCAGCCGTGTCTGGAATTAAGAGCCTGACTGTTTCAAAACTTCAGTCAATGGAAGGCAGGGCAGAGCCAACTGCTTTGCATACAAATTAAATTTTCCAAAACTTTAATTAAAATTGTTGTGTGAAACTGAAAATGTTTAGATAATTCATTGTTTCAGTTCATTTAGCTGCTAGTCCCTTAACCTGTCTCATTCTGGCAAGCCAATAAAACTCAGTTACATGACTGTTTGCCCAGCTCCTGGTAAAGTTACCCTTAAAGAGCTGCTGAATTGTGCCAGGGACTGGGACAGCTCTGGGGACTCTCTCAGCTCGTTCCCTGGCCCAAGAACGGTCTTTGGTGTGCTCCCTGGACATTTATCAGAGCCAAGTCCTCAGATGCCTCGTGGTTTTCTAATCGTCCCTGTCTGGTAACAGGCCAGCACTGGTTCCTCACCACAGTGCTGCTTTTCCTACCAAGATCGCAGATTTTCATATCCCTGTAAGCAAAGCACAGAGATTTTAGGGTGCCCAAATCTGTTTGCATACATGATGTCGTGTTGGCCGCCCTCCAGCAGGCAGTGGTAGGTCTGGATCTCCTGTTCCAAGCGACACTTGACGTCCAGGAGGGTCTTGTATTCCTGGTTCTGGCACTCCATTTCCGCTCGGATCTCAGCCAGCCGCTGCTCCACGCAGGAGATCTGGTTTTGCAGCTCCGCCAGGTATTTGTTGTAGCGACATTCGGTCTCCGTCAAAGACGATTCCAGGTTTTCTTTCTGAGAATAGAAAAAACACACAGGTACCTGGGTTTGACACAGGTACGACCCTGGTTGTGAGAGCTGGAGCTGTGAATCCTTGTGGCATCACCTACCATGGTGTGCTGAGCTTGTACATTGATTTCCAGGGCCTGCAGCTGACGTCTCAGCTCAGTGACCTGCTTGTTGCTCGACTCGATCTCCTGGCTGCTTGTGACAACCTCCAGATTTACCTCCTCCACCTGCAAGGTCAGGAAAGAACAGCCTTTTCCTCACCTCCCCACTGCATCTCGTTGTGTCCAGGACATCCCCACAGCCCGCAGTGCCCTGAGCATGTCCAAGGCTGACACCCTGTTCATTCCGTTCTGGCCCTGTGACACCACGTGGTGGCCCCTCCACCATGGGCAGAACACAGAAATCGGGCAGTACAGTTAGATCTGAGCACATCTGTGACACACTTGCTGTTATTAGGACTCAGCGAATCCCTCATTTTTCCCTTTCCCCCTCGGGGCAGAGCTGGGTGAGGCTCTGCAGGGACGTGGTACCTTGCAGGCGTACCACTGCTCCGTCTCTTTGCGGTTGCGCTCCATCAGCGTCTCGTACTGGCACCGCAGATCCTCCAGGATCTTCCTCAGGTCTGGGCCAGGGCAGGCATTCACCTCCACACTCACATCCCCAGTTGCCTGTTTCCTCAGACAGCTCATTTCCTGCAGGAAATATGTGACTGTATCAGTAATATCCCTCCACACTTGGGAGAACTTTCCTTCTTCTTCTTAATTCCCTGAGAGAGCTGACCTCCTCGTGGTTGGTCTTCAGGCAGCACATCTCCTCTGTCAGAGCCTCACACTGCAGCTGCAGGTCAGTCTTGCAGCTGGCCAGCTGGTCCAGGACGGGCCGGAGGTTGCAAATGTCAGCATCCACGTTCTGCCGGAGACCACACTCGGTCTCGTACCTTAAACCACAGGCAGCAAACAAAGCTCAGCGTGTCAGCAAAGCAGGGCAAGGCCTCCAGCTGAGGTTGGGGGAAAAATTTAGCATCGAGTTCTTTTGCTTCAGACATGCAGTGCTATGAACCTTGCCAGTGGTATCAGAGATCTGTTTTACTGTGCAGTGTGACAGGCAGAGGGTTGGGATGTCCCCATCACCACCCTTCACCTGCCCTTCCGTGGGCCTGCAGGGGACTGTACTCACTTCACTCTGAAGTCATCAGCAGTCATCCTGTTGTTATCGATGTTCAGAAGGATTTTGTTAGTCTCCATGGCTGCACACAGGATCTGGAAAAGAAATTTTAAGAATATCTGGGCTTGCAGCTTCTTCTGGCTCCAGAGGACCTTGGAGGAAATACGTAACTGGGGTATTTTATAATTATTCTATATATTGGGGTTATGAATCAGTTATATGGCATGACAGCAGGGAAACCCACGTGCCAGCTGAGTGGACCCAACCTTGCTGAAGCACAGACCATCATTTCATATAAACCATTGCTTCAGCTGCCCCTCCAGAGCCATTGCCTCTGCCCTTTGATGGGGCTCTGTGCACACGTGAAAGCAAAGCCTGAAGAAGTATTAGGATTTTATTTACAAAGAAGGGTTTACCTGGTTCTGAAGGTCTTCAATTTCCTTGTGGTAGCAGCTGTAGTCCCGTGGCTCACAGATGGGCCCGACCTTGGCGTACCATTCCCTGATCTTGCACTCCAGGTCTGCATTGTCCCCCTCCAGGAGCCGCACCTTGTCCAGGTACGAGGCCAAGCGGTCATTGAGGTTCTGCATCGTCGCCTTCTCATTGTTAGCAAACAGGATCCCATCCCCACAGCCAGCGCCAGCCCTGGGGAAGCCACCAGTGCCTCGAGTGCAGATGCCTCCTCCGCTGAATCCCAGGGCAGAACAAGCCCTCTGGGTGGCTCCGAAGCTCCCGCCGGCCGCACTGCCGGCGCTCAGCTGCTTCCCGAGTAATCCCTCGCTCACGCTGCCACCCGAGAAGCTGCCAACCACAGCACCCAGGTCATAGGCAGCGTGTCTCCCCGAGGAGGCAGAGGAGACCCTCCTGCCAGCGCCAGCCGCGTTGCTGCCCGTGCTGCCCCTGCCCTGGGTGCAGGTGGTGACGACCTGCCTGACAGCACAGCTCATGGTGCGGAGCCAACAGAGCCCAAGGCAAGTGCTCAGGTCGCTGCAGGATCCAACTGTGATCCCTCTGTGCCCTGGTCCTCTATTTATACCAGTGCCTGTGGATTGTGCCACTGGAGAAGGGCTGTTTATTCTTCCTCCTTGTGACCTGGCTAGGAGGTGTTTTCCTTTTTTTTCAGCCGGAAATAATTCCCCAAAGGCGTTTGTCTCCAGAAATCCCACAACAGAAAGATGCTTTGGTTAACAGAAGCGTGTTTCAAAACTACATCAAAAATGTTACTTCCTGAATCATCAGGTCTGACTTGTGATGACAACTCAACAACAGTGACACAAAAACCCGACGATACCCAAGAGTGCCCGGGGAATGAAACACCACAGCAATTATCCATCCCTGGCGTGGGCGAGTCTACCCGGAAAGTGAAAGCTGTGGGAAAGGTGTCCTATCTGACAGAGCCTGTTTGACCCCTTTGTGACCAGCAGCGAGGGTGTCCCCTCACTCAGCTGGCCTCAGTCCCTGGGAGCAGGGCCAGGAGACCACCCCAGGCTGTCCAGTGAGGGTCTGTTCTGTTCCACATGGCCATCGGTGGAGTGAGCCTTTGGTCTGGGTCTTTAGACTCAAATGCTCTAGGAGAGCACAGAGGAATATTGCACTGGAATGTACCAGGGCTGGTTTATCCCTTCTCTTTATTCTACATCCATCAAAACATCCCCTTGCAGAGGTCTGGGCTGTTTTGCTGCTTTCAAAGGTAGACAAAATAGTAAAATATTTTTCCAAAATATGAAAGGATATTTCCTGGACACCAAACATGCAGTTCATTGAATAGTCACTGCCACACATGATGTTTCATAAGATTTCTGAAACAGTGATGTGAAGAATTTCAGGAGATGCTTAAGCCTACAGAGGTCTGATCCAGTTCCAACCAGCCCCATGAAATGGATGGGGTACAATCTAGGTGTTAAATGTAGAAAGGACAATAGAAAAGATCTTTTAAAATGTTTATTAAACTAATTTTTTCGTTCTGGAATGCTGCATTAGGGAAGAAGGGAAATAATTAAAATGTTTTGTCATCTGAATCTTTCATTTTATTAATAACATTAATATAGCAATGCTAATATTGGCTGGCTCTCACCCACGTGTGGTTCAGCTTTGGGTTTGGCATCCAGGTCACCTGGACACGTGGTATAAAGAATGTGTCAGGTGCAGCCTGGCTCACAAATATTGCTTCTGCCATTTGGGCAAGTTCATTAAGCTCAATTTTATCTTGACACTGCAAATCCAGCACTCCTGAGCTGTGGGGTGGTTCTGTGGGTGCCCATCCTTTGTTAGAGCCATCATCAGGAAGCGAAGCCAGGGTGCTCTGGTGCCACAGAGGTGGCCAGACCCTGCCTGGAGCCAAGGATCAGGGTCAGGAAGGGCTGCCTGGAGCCCACCTGCAGCCTGGTCACAACTGGTCTTTTTTCTACCAAAGAATTATAAAATTACTGCTGAGCAAACATTTGATTTCATTTAATCGAGATTTATACGTTCCTTCATTTTTCAAGGCCAGGTTGGATGGGGCTTGGAGCAACCTGTTCTAGTGGGAGGTGTCCCTGCCCATGGCAGGGGGGTAGAATGAGATGGTCTTGAAGGTCCCTCTCAACCCAAAAATTCCTGTGACTGTGGGATTTTTCAATGAGGAAAACACCCACAATGAGTAGAGGGATATTTTTCAGTTACTGCAAACTAAACAGAGATGTCCATCTTCTTTCTTTTTTCTTTTCTTTCTTTCTTTCTTTCTTTCTTTCTTTCTTTCTTTCTTTCTTTCTTTCTTTCTTTCTTTCTTTCTTTCTTTCTTTCTTTCTTTCTTTCTTTCTTTCTTTCTTTCTTTCTTTCTTTCTTTCTTTCTTTCTTTCTTTCTTTCTTTCTTTCTTTCTTTCTTTCTTTCTTTCTTTCTTTCTTTCTTTCTTTCTTTCTTTCTTTCTTTCTTTCTTTCTTTCTCTCTTTCTTTCTCTCTTTCTGTCTTTCTCACTTTCTTTTTGTCTTTCTTTTTGCCTTTCTCTCTTTCTTTCTTCTTCAGACCTTACCAAAGGTGATTAGAATTTATACAGCTTTTGTAAAGGAGAACAGTAATTTCAGTCGTTATTTTCTTGGAATTGTGTGTTCGTCATGGCAGCTTTTTCCTCTCCAAAATTCAAATCTTTTTAAAAACCAGCTCCTGCTTTTACATAGAACAAACCTCAAGCCCTGCCAGCAGTCACAGCCCTCATTTTATTAAAGCGATTTTCACTTTGTGATGAGGAGATCTGCTAATGATGGCATCTCTGTGCCTAATGGAAGGCTCTTTCCAGAGCTAGCTTTGATTGACTTCCTGGCTGGAGTCTGCAGACGGAAATTTGCTCCCCACATCCTTGCAGGCAGCCAGGGGCGATGCTCTGATGGGCTGTCCTCGGCTGACTTGGGAGCCCCTCGCAGGCAACGCTGCGCCCCAAGGGAGGAAGAGGAGCAGAGGAATGACAGAGGAGCAGAGGAACGGCGGCGCACGAGGATCTCCCGCGGGCATTTCAGGAACAGCAGCGCAGGTCTGACCAGGAAAAATTACTACTTCAAGTAACAAATGAGCAGAAGAGCCTCCCTCAGGCAAAGGTGTTGCTCCCACGTAATGAGCTTTGTAAAAAATAGAAAGGAAGGGATTATATTTCAGGTTTCCGTTGGCGTCCTGGGCTGTGTGATGGAGAGTGGGGTGGTGGCAGAGGATGGACGTGCTGGAGTTATTCCAAAGAGTCCTCTACAGCAGAATTATCAGACTCAACAGGGCAATGCAAATGAGAAAGATTCCACTTCCCTGGAGGGAATTCCTTTGCGAGTCTCAGGACATCTTTTAAGCTTAAGACTGTTTCTTAGGCCAGTGCAGATGAAGTTTAATGTGCTCCCCAGAAGGAGATCCAGCATTTCACATTACTGCAATGCTCCCTGAATCACCAGCTGTTTTCACATCCAAGAGGACTTCCTGGGGGACTCAATGACTGCAACATGGCACCAAACCCCAAGTCCCTTGGGAGGCCACAGGAGGGCCAGGAGAGGAGCTGGAGCAGGCACTGCCCACACCTGCCAGCCTGGCCAGGGAGAGGCTGATCCAGAGGCAGGCCAAGCTCCTCTCTGCTCCCTGTCAGCTGAATTTCCATGTTAGACCTATGGAAAATCCTGGTGTTCTCAATTTACAAAGTATTTACAAAGTATTTACAAAGTATTTACAAAGTATTTGCTTATCTGGCTGATGATGTACCTGTCATGCCACTTTCTGCCAGCCTGTTATTGGCTGTACTGACGCTGATCTCCATCTTGCTGGTGACACCAGGTGCTCCAGGGTCTGATCCCAGCTTTGCAAGTCACTCCAGGCAAATCATTCAGCTCTTCCAAGTCTCAATTTCATGCTTTATAGGATGGAAACAACAACAACTATCCTCCTCCTCGAGGGCATTGTAAAAACAACAGTCTGAGGAGCACATGGGGCTTTAGAGATTGGAAAGACGACACTTAATTCAGTATTATTCATTGTCAGTGTTCTTGCTATTTTATATTATTCTTGACACAGGCACGTCCCATAGATTTCTCTCTGTCTCCATCATGAAATACCTTTCATGGACATTCGTAGTTTCCATTTTTCATTTTGTTGTCCATGAAGTTTCACTATCATTCATCGAGGTCTTGCCTCTGTAACTCTCAGCTGGATCCTAACAAGGCTTTTCTTCTTGTGCTTGCAGAAATCTGAAAAATGCTCTCCAAAACCAGTGTTTGTCCACCTCTTGGAGAGAAATTTGTCCATGTTTCATAGACACAAATGTGTGTAGAAAAGAGTAAATAACAAGCAATATATTACCTTATAGTTCTGTGGTATTTTCCTTCCTCAGAGCACTGTAAGAGATCACAGAGATCACTTGTGCTGAGCTTGGACTTTGCTCTTGCCTGTGATAACAGGGCTACACTGAGCTGTATACAGAATTAAAGCCTTTTTCATTGATGCAAATATATGTTGATGAATATTCCCTGATAAGATCCTCCCAGGGAAACTGAACCCACTGATTACAAACCAGGCTCTTCCATCAGCTCTCCCAGGTGTTCTGCCAGCTCTCCTCAGGATTTCATCTCAGGCTGTTCCTGCAGACAGATGTAAATATCTCAGCACGGGGTGACAGATACCAGAGATGACTGAGAGTTCTGCTGGATCAATCTCTCCTCTCTGCCTTTTTGGCTGCAGAAGGGGCCACATCTCTGTGCTGCCAGCAGAGCCAATTGCTCTTGGACTGATGTCTTCTTTTAGCCTCCTACTTCTATTTAATGAGTTATATTTGTGGTTTGCAGAAAGATTTTCTGTATTGATACTATTGATACATTTGGGGTATTCTGCAGATGATGCAAGACTTAAAAAGCCGTTTTCAAGTGAAGTATAACAATTCTTCTGATGACCAAAAAAAAAAGCAAAAAATAAAAGCAAAGGAAAAAAAGCAAAAAATAAACAAACCCACATGACAATTTGCTCAGGATTTTCAGCCTGCAGCTTTGCCTGCTACCAGAGAGTCTGACAGCTTGAGGCTCAGGTGCATTTTTCCTTGATCTGGTTTTCCTTTTTGAGATAGCTCTGGTTTGCTTGGCCTAGAAGACTTTCTCCAAGGAAGGTCTGTCGTTCCAGCAAAGGGAGAAGCACAATCCAGTCCATGAACTCTGCACTCTGCTGTGTCTCATTTCCTGCCCTTTTCTGTAATTGCTGAATGATGATACAGAACGATAACATCTCACACTCCCTTCTCTGGAAAGACCTGGCAGGTTCCCCACTTCTTCGATGTCCTTTCCTCTGCTTTGCCTGTCCTGTCATGCCCAGCATGACATCAGCAGCTCTTTCCAAACCTGCTGGGGCCGGGGAGCACCCTGGGGAGTGTTCACTGGGACCATAATTCTGTGGGGAGACTGAGGGAGAATGGATGAACCACTGAAAGGATGAGCGAGCTGAGCCTCAGCTGCAGGAGCCTCTTGTCCATTGTTATAAGGGAAGGTGATTTAATGTGAAATGCCCCCTCTCCCTTTGGTCTGAGCCCCAAATCTGTGCCCTTGAGGTGTGGCATGAACATAAACCGATGCACAGAGCTCCCAGCTACCACGACTAGAAAGCAAGAAGTTGGATCAAAGTGATTCTATCAGGCTTTTTGGCTCTAAAACAATTTCCTCTCCTCCCTGGCCCTCCCTCGGTCGCTCTCAAGCAGGCAAGAGGGCACAGGCACAGCCAGAAGCTGCTGCTGCCCAACCTCGTCACTAATCCTGAGCGGCAGCTCAGCCTCAGGCGGCGTTTCTGCCTCGCGTGCTTCAGGAAGGGTTTTAGCAGTGATCTGCTACACACGACAGTGATAAAAATTATTGCTACTCTTCCCTGTGCCGATTAAGCAATGGTTACTTTAGTTCCTCTTAAGTGCAGCCCTGGGGCAGCATGAATAGCCCTGTAAAAAGTGCCTGATAGTGTGATTTAAAGAGTCAAAAGAGACAGCAGACCTGTAGGGATGAGGTTTGCTAACCAGGCAGACACTGGGCTCACGTCTCAGAGAGAACACCTAACAGCAGAAGTCTTGCTGAAGCTAAGTCCAGCCCACAGGAGAAAGTGACTTTTTATGATCCCAGGAGACAGAGAACAGAGCTTTATCAATTATCAGTCGCGTGGCACATTGACCTCAAACCGCATTGTTCCGTAATTGACTTCATTTTGTATCACTTACACAGTTTATGTCTTTGCCAGTCCCATGTATCCACAAGCACTGAGTTCAGTAGAAAAAGCTGCCTCCAGTTATGTTTGTCCCAGTTATGTTTGAACCCTTACCCCCTCCAGGTGGAACCCCGGTCCCTCCATTCCCCTCCTCTCACTGGTTTCTTGTGGTTTCTTAGGACTTTCCCTGACATGAACACAGAACCCAGAGGCTTTGGGGGATGACGAGTCAGTGACAGACAAGTCTGCAGTTGCATGAGCAAGGAGAAAAAGCTTTATTAAGTGTGTCCAGAGACACCTGGATGGAATGAGGGCAACACAGGCAGGTGGGGCAGGTGAAGGGAGCGTTTTGGGACACAACCCGACCACGCATGGCCTCAGGCACTTCTTGGCTAAGTCGGCTGCTCTCCTGAGCCAGGGGCTGTCCTAGCGAGTGGTGAGTGCGACCTGCTCCCGGGAGGAGACCACCTTCCCATCCTGCACCTCCTCAACGATCGTGCGCACCTGGCGGGACGATGTCGTGACTGCAAAGGAACGGGGGACAATTATTCACAGCAGGAAGGAGAGAAATGTCTTAAAACATTATCAGATATTGCACAGTCTTCAAGAGCTGGTGGAAATTCCCCAAGCGAGTAGAAAATGCTGCTTTAAACAACCTTGCTTTGACTGGGAAGAGGAAAGAAGCAAGCTGAGGGAAAAGGCGGGTTCTTACCATCTCTGCCAGAGTGTGAGGACATGGCGGAGGAGTACTGGGAGGAGATGCTGCAAGAGAAGCACAAAACCAAAGAGATATTAGGGACAAACATTGGTTGCTGCTACACAGGCTCTGTGTTCAGGCAAGAGAAAAACAGAGAAGGCTCATGGAGATAAAACCGTAGCTCCACTTGGCCTCTCCTGAGGGACAGAGAAACCACAGCTGGAAAGGGACCCAGTGCAGCATCCCACTACAGCCAGACACCAGGGACAGAGCACTGGGCACCCACTGCTGGTGTGACCCAGCCCTGAAAGCTATGACTGGGCTGAGGCCCCCCTTAGGCCTTTCATATCTATGACCCATCTCATCCCAGCCACCCTCCCAGCCAAGCCCCTCACGCACTGGGCATCCTCTCCCTCCAGCAGCCGGCGGTACGTGGCGATCTCCTGCTCCAGGCGGCACTTGACGTCCAGCAGGACCCTGTACTCGTGGTTCTGGCGCTCCATGTCGCAGCGCAGCTCGGCCAGCTGCTCCTCCACGCCCGTGATCAGCATCTGCAGCTGCGCCAGCTGGGTGCCGTAGCGCGCCTCGGTGTCGGCCAGGGTTCCCTCCAGCGCCGCTTTCTGTGGCACGGGCACGGCGGTGGCTCAGGGGGGCGGCCGGGCTGGGCACAGCCCTGCAGCCCCCGCCCCGCCGGCAGCCCGCCCTCGTACCGTGCTCAGCTGCGACTGCAGGTCGATCTCCAGGCTCTGGATCGTGCGCCGCAGCTCCGTGATCTCCGTCTTGCCGCTCTGCAGCTGCTCCGTGTTGATGGCCACCTCCCGGTTCAGCTCTTCCGTCTGCAGCGAGCCAAAGCCGAGCCCTCAGCGCCCCGGCGGCGGCCACAGCCCCGGCCCCGCGCCCGCTGCTGGCCGCCAGCTCCTCACCTTGCTGAAGAACCACTGCTCGGCGTCCCTGCGGTTCTTCTCCGCCAGGCTCTCGTACTGCTCCCGCATCTCCGCCAGGATCTTGGTGAGGTCGATGCCAGGGGCAGCGTCCATCTCCACGCTGATCTCCCCACCCACCTGCCCGCGCAGGGCAGTCATTTCCTGACACAAAAACAGAAATAACACACATCAGAGTGACACGATATCTACCCATGGTGAGAAATTTCTTATTTGCACTCAGCACAGGAACTCCACAGATCTCCTGGAGGTCCTGCAAGAAGGGATTATTTCTCTCCCCCTTTCAGCTCAAGTGTCTCCTGGCAGCCCTAATTGCAGACACTCCTGTGTGTTTGGCCTGGTTCCCTGCTGCACAAGAAATGTCTGTAGGTCCCAATTTGGGCCTGACTCTGTGCTCACCTCCTCGTGGTTCTTCTTCAGATAAGCCAGCTCCTCTTTCAGGTTCTCAATCTGCATCTCCAGGTCGGCTCTGGACAGGGTCAGCTCATCCAGGACCCGGCGCAGGCCGTTGATGTCGGCCTCCACGCTCATGCGCAGAGCCTGCTCCGACTCAAACCTGGGGACACACACAGTTGCTTACACCACCTGATACAGCATTTTTCTTGTCTGTTCCTTCCCCAGCTCAGTGTATTTTTGCTAAGAATCTTTAACTCAATGTGTGTGCACAGCTGTCACAGTGCAGAAATATTAGTGCTGTGCCCAGGAAGAGATGAGCTATTCATGTCCCACTCCAGTGGAGCAACCTCAGGTGCAGAAAACAAGCACCTTGAACAGCCAGGATTTTCCCACTTTTTCACAAAAGCTCTTGGAGGCTTTGGACTCACTTGGTTCGGAAGTCGTCTGCTGCCAGCCTGGCATTGTCGATCTGCAGGACGATGTTGGCATTTTCAACAGTTGCAGAAAGAATCTGATGGGGATAAGTGAAAGAATAAAAAAGTCATTTCAAACACTGAGTGATCCCATCCAGGGAAGGACTGGAGCAGCACTGGGCCTGCAGCCCATGGGGCTGGACTTCCATGAGGGAGACAGGGCGCTCGTTTCCTTCTCCCATCACCACAGACTCGGTCCCCTGGGAACACTGTCATGGGCACATGGCCCTGCCCAGGTGGCACCTCCAGGTGCTCTCACCATGCTAAGCCCTGGCAACATTCCAGGCGTTGGGAATGGGAGCAGCCCAGCTAAAAAAGAAAAAAGGGTTGAGGAAGGAAGGAGTGCCTTGTGCCTGCCTCATTTGGCTTTCATAATTACACCTGAGGTACCAGTATTTGCTCTGAGATTATGGAAATGATTGGCCATTTAGTGAGCAGGAATTTCTGTAGCCACGAGCTAATGAAGAGCTCTGAGTTCTCCTGCTTCAGGGGATACCCAGGAATAATTGAAGGAATAATCCAGGAATATTGATGTGGTCATTTCCCAGCTGAGGGGGGAGAGGGAGGGAAGGATCTGCCTTCCCCTGGATCAGGAGCTGAAGGTTTCTGTGAGACTCAGCACTTCATCATTCAAATGGAGACAGCTCCTGCCTCCAGATGTTCCTGTGCTCCATCAGAGCACACTGACTGCTGGAATCTGCAGAGGAGCTTCCTGCATCAAGGCAAGCCCTTTCCCCCAGGGTGAAGGCCAAGAAATTTTAGGAATGTGAGTTCCCCCCAGGGGCTGACCCTGCCCCATTTCTCACAGACCAGGTATGCCATTGCCCAACCGCCCACACCTCATTGCCTGAGCTCACTCGGGATGACTGATAAGGGCTGAGGGGGGCAAGCAATGGCAGGGCAGGGAGGGATGGGCAGATTCTGGTGTTTTGGCTGAAGGACTTCTGTTTGAAATCATCCAGGGAGCTGCTAAGAATAAAGAAATTACCTTGGCCATAATTTCATCTGCTGCATTTTAGAGCAGGACACACACCTGATTTTGGCACCCACCACAGCCCAGTGTGTTCCAGCCTTGGATTGGACTCAGTTTGTGTCTGCAACTCCCAAAGAACAACCATCCCATAGGACAGTTTCTTTCTATTTTAACCGCTACCTTTAGCCTCCTTGAAGGGTAGGGAAAACAATCTGATTTGTAGGATATTTGTGAGAATGACTATTCATCTCCATCTGCATATCACTCAGCAGTGAACAGGGCCAGGAGATAACAAGTCCCTGCCTGCTGAGAGCTCCATCAGGAGCCTAACAGGGAGCAACTCTGGGGAACCAGTCGTAAGAAGGAAGGCAGGAGGTGACAGTGTGGCAGTAAGTAGCACTGGGTAGCCTGAATCACTGTCTGACTCCTTTCCTGCCCCATCTTTCTCCCTACACTGAGACAGTCAACAGAAACCCCATTCTGGTGCCTGGAGATCTGCTGTTCATAGTGGCTGTTATTCCAAGGCTCTGGTTTTCATTTCAGATTAATTATCTGCTATTTGATAAGCCTCTTCCCTCCAGCTGTTAGGAACAAGGTCATCTCTTTACAAGTGACTTTGATGAAGATGTCACAATAATCCCAGCATCCTACCTTGTTCCTGAGCTCCTCGATAGTCCTGTAGTAGGGGCTGTAGTCACGGTCAGGACCAGGTCCCTGCTTCTTGTACCACTCCCTGATCTTCACCTCCAGGTCGGTGTTGGCCTCCTCCAGGGCTCGCACCTTGTCCAGGTAGGTGGCCAGCCGGTCGTTGAGGTTCTGCATGGTCTCCTTCTCCCCCGCGGGCAGGATGCCATCGCCGCCTCCAAAGCCTCCTCCAAAGCCTCCCCCAAAGCCTCCTCCAAAGCCGGCCCCAAAGCCGGCCCCATAGCTGCCCCCAAAGCCCCCGCCGAGGGCCCCTCCTGCGCTGCTGCAGTAGCTGCCCCCAAAGCCGCTGCCGAGCCCCGAGACCACGCGCGAAGAGACGGAGTAGCTGCCGGAGCCCCCGTGCACGCTGGGGGCCCTGTAGCCGCCTCCCCCAACACGCACGGAGGAGAGCCTGCTGGAGCCTCCCCCCAGGCTCCCGAAGCCCTTGAGGGAGGTGGAGGACGAGTATTGCCTGACAGTGGTGCTCATGCTGGAGGCAGGAGGTGCAGAGAGAGGCGGCTCGGCAGCGCAGCAGCAGCAGCAGCAGCGAGTGCTCGCTCTCCTGCCTCGGGGCCCTTTATAGCCCGGCCAGGAGGCGTTGCCGGCGCCTTTCGACACCCCTGAAAGCCAGAGCCAAATTCCAGAATCATCATTTTCCTCTCCTTGATNACTCATAAAACCTGAGCCAACTTCCAGAATCGTCATTTTTGCCTTTGTTCTATTCATGCTTTTTGTCATATTCCACTAGAAGCTTTTTCTCTTACAAAGGGCGTCTTTATGCTTCTTCCGTTTCCAAGCAAATTGTCAGGTGTGATTAAAAGGAGGAGGCTCCTTGCTCAGGGCTATGATTTAATTCCCTCTGCACTGAAAGTTTTGAAACAGAGCGGTGCAGGCAGCATTTGAGGGAGTATCTCAGCATCTCTTTTGCTGTGGCTTTTTGTCCCAGCTACAGTTTTGTGTCCCTGCTTGGGCTGCTCACACACACCTGCAGGGACAGCAGCCGTGTTGTGAGGCCCTGAACGCCCCTCCAAAGCCCCGTGAGTACAATGGTGCTGGAAGGAACTTGGCTCCCAGTCCTGGAAATACAAGTCCGCTCTTTTATCTGCAGGGAGAGGGATGATCAGTAGTGAAAAAGCAATGAAAAGGGAATTCATGCTCCAGGGCTCACTGGAATCTTCACTTCAGAGACCACCCAAGAGTGGGGGACTGTGCAAAGGTAATAGGATGGTTTGTGTTCTTTGTGAACGAGCACTAGCATGAGCATCCCAAAAGGACAGGCTATGGAAGCTAGCTAGAAAATAAGAGATCTCCAGGAAAAATGTGGGATAGCATAAAGTAGATGGACATAAGTAAAAAGGTCCTGGTGTGTAAGCCCTGTGAACAGCAGCACAAAGCTGACAGGAACACAACTCAGCAGCTAATGCCAGCGCTGTTTTCTGTGATGGACAATTCTGTCACTTGTGACCAGGCAGGACAGCTTCACTGTGAGTTACAGCTCCCACATAAACGGAGCTTCAGGGGAGACAGCGATTGTCTCTAGCAAGCAAAAAGGCTCCAGAACCCAGTGCAGTGGTGTGCAGTGGTGTGGTCAGGCCCTGCTGTCGCCTCTCCAGGCTGACCCACAGCAGAACCCAGCAGTGTGAGCGTCCCTGGCTCATCGTGCGGGGCGTGGAGGGGAAGGGATTGCTCATGTGTGCACACGGTGGATTGTTGGGCTGCCTCCACAGACAGGCCCCAACAGCCCCTTCCCAACAGCCAAGTTCTTCCTTAGATCATTTGCCAAAGGAGGGGAGAAAGGGTATGGGAGGAAGAACAAAGGTATGTTGCTGAGGAGCTCAAAGGGCACAACTCCCTCCCCTCCATCTGCAGAAAGCTGGAGACAGTACAGGAGTGGGATGTGTCCTTGGAATATCAGGAGCTGGCTGCTATGGAGAAGCTGTTCCCTATCTTCCCATTTGCCACTGGTGAATGGAGACAAGTCCGTGCAGCTTGGAGGGCAGGAGGATCGGAGTCTCCGCCGTGCTGGCTCCGGTCGTTTCTGTCTCTTGGAATCAGCGAGTTCGTGTCGTGTGAGCGCCGGGCACGGGGCCAGGGGACGCCCACTCGCTGCTCGTCCTCCCCAGGTGCAGATGGAAAAGGTGCAGCAGTGCGGGGGCGGCCGGGACGTGTCGCTCGCAGGAATGTGCTTCGTCCCCATCTTCATTTCCTCGCCTTCGCCCGGGCAATGCCGTGGTTTGTCCTCTGATTGCAGCACTGATGTGGGGAAAAGGGAATGTCAGAGACAAAACCGGTGCAGAGCCCCTGTGGGAGTCCAAGCGCTCAGCCTTGCCCTGAGCAAAGCCCCTGAGAGTGGCGCAGGTGTCACAGTCACCGCATTCCCGTGTGTGTCACACAGGTGATTCACGGCTCTTCCCGTATGGGGAATTGCCTTTTCTTTCATCTGTTAATTGCCATTGAGCTGCTATGTCATAAAAACACACATTGCCCAGAATGTCTGTGATACTTTGGTAATGCCACAGGGCAGCAATTAAAATCATGAGCATTAATTAAGACTTAAAACGACATTAACCACTCCAGGATGTTATTTCCATGACCTCCCACTGAACACAACCATAAGGACTGCGTGTTGTTTCTATCACACCCTGTTTGTATCTACCCCAAAGGCTGAGTATTAAACCAGATCCTGCCTCTGTTCTTGAGCATGTGCACAATGTGAGCCCATTTTTAACATATTTCAAAATCAGAATTCCAATTCTATAGAATAACAGCAGCTTCATGGTAGCATAATGATGTTTAAACATACAATTTAATCTTACTTTGGGGGAAAATGGAGGTGAAGTTCTGGCTCCGAAATTACTTATCAGCAGATGCAGATACTACCTGGATAAAAGCACTTCCCTCTTTTTATATGTTTATAAAGTTTGCCCTGGAATCAAATTATCATAGAAAAGTTCCCTAAAATGAGCTGAAAACCACACATTAATGTCTGTTTCTAAAGTGGTCTTTTCTGTCAGAGGAATTTGGTGTTGCCTGAGAAGTCAAACCATCTTTCTGGACTAAATTCCCACTTTCTGAGACCTGCCTCAAGCTGCTGCTGCCTGTCAGTGTGAGCCACCCCTGCAGCTCCCTCCTCTATGGGGTTTCCTAAGGTCAGGGCTAATTATTAATGCTCAAGGCAGGAGAAAATTGACATCTGTTTTCCACACCTCCCTC
Organism: Thryothorus ludovicianus; assembly: GCA_013397245.1. Taxonomy (NCBI): domain Eukaryota; kingdom Metazoa; phylum Chordata; class Aves; order Passeriformes; family Certhiidae; genus Thryothorus; species Thryothorus ludovicianus. The sequence goes on from VZTB01009505.1 coordinate 295,910, forward strand.
ACAGTGTGCAGGAGTAATTAAAGCAGGGGATTTCATTAGCAAAGTGTTATTTGTTGTTTCTATAGGAACACAGGTGTGCCCAGACTTTTACAGGAGGAAAATATAAAGCAAGGGTGAATTCCAGCGAGGCACCTCAGCATCCCTGCACTGGGTGTTGCAAGGGCAACAACTGGAGGGCACAGGCATGGCAGGGGCCTCAGAGGAGCTGCAAGAGGTGTTGGTGGTCCCTGCACCACCCATGGGGACAACAGGGTCCCTAAGAGGTGACCTGGAGTGGGATGCAGCCGTGCAAGCTTCTCAGGCATCTGATCTTGAGTGATTCAACCCTGTCTTTATCCAGCCCCGGGACATGAATTCCCCCAGGGAGAGTCCCTGGGTTGCTCTGGGCTCCCTCCTCAAAGCTGTGGGAGTGGAGGGAGCGCAGTCTGCATGTTCGTGGAGGTGCTGAGGTTGGAAGTGCCTCGGGTTGGAAATTGTGCTGCTACTGACCCGTGGCTCATCCATGATGCTCCACGAGGATGTGCAGCAGCCTTTTCTCCTGACCCCACTGATGAACTCACTGATCATTAGCATTAAACTTCAAACCAGAACCGTGTCTCCTCTGATTAGTGGGTGCTGGGAGGGCTCGGGGCAGCCACAAGGGTCACGGGGGTCTGCTCCAAGGGGGCAAGGGGGACACAGCCCACGGCACTGGGCAGGGCTGCAGGGCAGGGGCATGAGAGCCTTGAAACTGTGGGGCCCTGCCAGCCTGTCTGCGGGGCAGATGATGCCCTGCAGGCAGCATTCCAATGTTTGGGGGAAAAATAAAGAATCCTCTCTTATCTCCTCCTAAATTCCAGACAGGTTTCTGGTGAAGGGTCATAAAGCTGTGCAGCCAGCTCTGCTCTCACTCTCACTTAGTCGCCTTGCTCTGATTCATTGCATTGAGTTAGAAGTTGGATTTACGAAGTAATAAATGTGTCAGAATGCAGCCAAGAATGTGTCTGAACTGGCTTTCCAGGAACACTGGGCCAGCTGACTGCAGTGGGAACCGCTGTGTCAGGAGCAGCCACCGGCAGCCGGGGAGTGCCACAAGAACTCCCAGAAGAATTTTAATCCTTTTGCTTGCACAGACCGTCCCCTCCTCTTCCCATCACTGTTTTCCTCACCCTTCAGTGGCGCCTTTGGAAGCAGGAACCAAACTGAGCTGAGTTTGCCTGTCTGGAGGGACAGCAGCCCGTGGATCCCTGTCCTGCCTGCAGCTTCAGACCGTTTCACCCCAAAGCTTGGGATCCAGAATGGGGAGCTGGGGCAGAGCTGGGGTGTGGCATTTGCAGGGTCCTGTCTGCATCATTCGGGCTTTGCTCACTTGCTTGGCCTCGCTGGGTTAAAGCTTCAGCACTGATGTTGATGGGCACTGTAGAGGGGGAGCAGAGCTTTGTCCAATCTGTGAAATGCAGGGATTCTCACAGGCTTCACCCCCCACCACCTGTGGGATCAGGTCCTTTCCAGACTCCCCCTCACACCCTCTCCCCTGAAAGCACCAGGTCTCAGGAGTTACAGAGGGGTGGGTGTGCAGGCCCCACCATCGGGGTACCAAGGATGGAGAAGTTTGCTCCTTCCAGGGAGGAGCTGTGACCCACAGCTGCAGGGGTGGAACAGCCCAAGAGCATCGAGACCAGACCTTGCTTTGCAGGACTGCAAAGAGAAGCTTTATTTGATTTCTGTGTGTGGCACGGAGCTGAGAGAAGGGTGAGAGAGGGTAAGGAAGGGGGTGACAGTGAGAGAAGGTGCTTTTGATGATCCACGTGGCAAGAACACATCAGCTGGGATCTGCTTTGCTGTGCTGGGCAAGGTTTGCAGCAAAAGAAGCAGTGCCTCAGTGGGCAGCCTGGGTGATCTGCTCCCGGGAGGAGATCACCTTCCCATCCTGGACCTCCTCGAAGATGGTGCGGATCTGGCGGGTGGTTACTGGTCCTGCCATGGGGAAAGAAGGAACCATTATTTCCAGGGCAGCAAGGAGGAAGTGTCTTAAAGATCTTTGTCTTAGGGATTTCTTACTACAATCATCATGTCAGAAACCCAATATAGCACCACATTCCCACAGTTAAATTGTACAGATTCAGTCTGTTCAGGTAATTTATGGCACGTGCTTTTGTGTATCGTAATATTTGTTATATAATGAATTTGTTACATCATAAAATTTGGTATATCAGTTCAAATTTTGGAAATATAATAAAATAGTAACTTTTGTAGAAAAGTAAAAGGAGTCTGTGCTAGGAAGGTGGGTGAGGGTATGAGAGCTGTGTATATCAGAGCTTCAGCCAAGACTTGTTCTTACCTTCTTTCTGCGAGGCGTAGTGGGAAGACATGCTATGGGAGGAAAACAAGGAAAAGGTGGTGAGAAACAGGAAAACGTGAGTAATCTCCAAGACAAAAATCATTATTTAAACCCTGCCTTTACTTCTTGTACCAATACATGATTAAACTGCTTCTGGAAACTGCCAGTGTCCCAAGTAAAGGCAGAAACTGGTAAGGATGGGTGTGTGACACAGGGATTTGGATACCAGTGCAGCACCCAGCCCAGCTGAGAGAAGCAGCACCTGCTCCCTGCCCAGGATCACACAGATGTGGAGAGATGTGATCTGGAATCCAGGGATGCTGAAGGGCTCTTACAACCACTGGGCTGTTTTGGACTGATGGGACTGAAAAAGGAGACCCTGTTGTATGCCATGGGTCAGGGACTGGGCTGAGAGAACCCTCCAGGGGGTGCAGGTGGTTTATTTTCTCTTTCCTTCCCTATGACCCATCTCGTCCCAGCCACCCTCCCAGCCAAGCCCCTCACGCACTGGGCATCCTCTCCCTCCAGCAGCCGGCGGTACGTGGCGATCTCCTGCTCCAGGCGGCACTTGACGTCCAGCAGGACCCTGTACTCGTGGTTCTGGCGCTCCATGTCGCAGCGCAGCTCGGCCAGCTGCTCCTCCACGCCCGTGATCAGCATCTGCAGCTGCGCCAGCTGGGTGCCGTAGCGCGCCTCGGTGTCGGCCAGGGTTCCCTCCAGCGCCGCTTTCTGTGGCACGGGCACGGCGGTGGCTCAGGGGGGCGGCCGGGCTGGGCACAGCCCTGCAGCCCCCGCCCCGCCGGCAGCCCGCCCTCGTACCGTGCTCAGCTGCGACTGCAGGTCGATCTCCAGGCTCTGGATCGTGCGCCGCAGCTCCGTGATCTCCGTCTTGCCGCTCTGCAGCTGCTCCGTGTTGATGGCCACCTCCCGGTTCAGCTCTTCCGTCTGCAGCGAGCCAAAGCCGAGCCCTCAGCGCCCCGGCGGCGGCCACAGCCCCGGCCCCGCGCCCGCTGCTGGCCGCCAGCTCCTCACCTTGCTGAAGAACCACTGCTCGGCGTCCCTGCGGTTCTTCTCCGCCAGGCTCTCGTACTGCTCCCGCATCTCCGCCAGGATCTTGGTGAGGTCGATGCCAGGGGCAGCGTCCATCTCCACGCTGATCTCCCCACCCACCTGCCCGCGCAGGGCAGTCATTTCCTGACACAAAAACAGAAATAACACACATCAGAGTGACACGATATCTTCCTCTTGAGACAGAGTTCTTCAGAAAAGTGAGCATTTGGGGGCTGATCAAAAAGGGAGCAAATCGAGGTATTTGCTCCATGACCACAAAAGAATTGAAATTCTTGAGAAATCCCCAATGGGGTTAATTCTCCCAATAATAAAGCAGAGCCTGTGGCTGGTTCATTCCTCAGGTAACAGACCTGCCCAGCCAGAAGCTGTGAGGGTTGTTAATAAACCTCTAACAGCCACAGTGGACATTACTGACGTGGCAAGTGGTGAATGGGGGTTCCACAGGCTCCAGGGAGGATGTGCTGCTCTCCAGAGTGTATCCCCCCTGCTGCCTCACCAGCACTTCTCACCTCCTGCCCAGCAGTTCAGAACTCAGCGTAGCCTTAAAGGCTGGACCAGAACTCAAATTTCAGGGCCTAGGGTGGCCTTTTTAGAGCCTGACTCTGTGCTCACCTCCTCGTGGTTCTTCTTCAGATAAGCCAGCTCCTCCTTTAATCCTTCAATCTGCATCTCCAGGTCGGCTCTGGACAGGGTCAGGTCGTCCAGGACCCGGCGCAGGCCGTTGATGTCGGACTCGACGCTCACGCGCAGAGCCTGCTCCGACTCAAACCTGGGGACACACACAGTCAGCAAAGGCACCTGGGTTTGCTGTTTGCTGCCTCCACACTGCTGTTGGCATTGTGGCAGTGCTACATGGACTCATTGACAACTTTCCTAGGGGAAATGCTGAGGGAAAACTGATAAAAAAGTGTCCACCTGAGTCCATAACATCCCCCTGCTCCTGACACCAGGAGTCAGTTTGGTACTGACCCTGTGGAGCTGCACACACACATTAAGGGCACAGCAAGGCACAGGGCAAGGTCTCTGCACAGGACAGGCTGTCCAGAGATAAGCAACAGGAATAAAATAGTGGGTTTGGATGGAAGCAACACAATCTCGGGGTGCCTGTAAGACACCAGAGATTTCCTGTTTTGGAAATTGCATCCTCATTTTGAAGGCTTTGCTTCCACATTGCCTTTGGGATGAGATTTTCTCCTCATTCCATCAAACTTCCCTGCACACTTTGCTCCATTTTTTCCAGGAAATGTGTCTTACTTGGTCCTGAAGTCATCTGCTGTCAGCCTGGCATTGTCAATCTGCAGCAGGAGGTTGGAATTGTCGACTGTGGCCACCAACACCTGAACAGTGAAAGATAAGGAGTGTCAGGAATTCCTCCTGGCTGAGTGTTGGGACAGGAACAACACTTTTGGGGAAGTTTGGTATTTCCTTAGCAGAAGTGTGTCTGGAATCAGGACAGGTGAGATGCAGCTGAGACTGACTCAAGAAGGGCTGTTTAGTCCATGACCTCTCTTTCCAGAAATCCATCAGAAGGTGTTTCAAAAGGCAGAGGGAGGCCACATAAGGTGTATGAGATCTGATGGTGGCCTTTGTTCCTATCCTTCAGGGCAGGTGCTGTTTGTGGGAAGGTCAGAGGGACCAGTGGGGCGTCTGTGCTTGGCACAGCTTGTTCTGGGATGGATTTAATTTGTTGGCAGCAGAAATGGAGCAAAAGGCAGTGAGCAGGTGCCTACAGATTCTGATTTTCATATTTCCAAAGCAGGAGCAAATAACCCACACTGGGAGGAGATTCAAGTCAGAGTTCAGGAGAATTCTGTTGAGGAGAGGGGGGAAAAAATAAGCTGCCTGCATCCTTTGCCAGCATTCCTGCAGTTCCCACTGTCCACAGCTTCTGGAATTGCTGGGGGCAATTCATACATGGGAAATAACAGAGAACAGTGTAAACTCAGCCATTTCCTCCAAAATAGTATGCTGGGACTCAAATCAAACAGAGAGGAATCCTCCCCACCCTGAGCTGCCTGGGCTGGGGGGTTTGCACCAATTCCAGCCCTGGGGCAGCAATTGCCAAAAGAGGCAAAAAACTCCTTGGTGGTCAGTTCAATCTTTTTCTCTTTATCATCTAAATCTCCTCAGCAAGAGGAGCTGAAACAAGTCTGCAAATTCTTTGCCTGAATGTTTCCAAACATGACATCAGTGTTTCACAGTTTGCCCACAGCTGCAAATTTCCCTGCACCTTAATTTTAAATTCCCAAGGACATTCATGATCAGTGCAGACTTGTCTGTTTTCTTCATTTTTATGTTACATCCTCTTAGATCTGTTCCTGCCAGTGAAAGCTGCCACCTGCCCCACTCAGGAGGATGTAACCAACACTGACACATTGAGACATCTCTCATTTCCAGCTGGGCACTCCACACACACCACTGGGACACTTTTTACGACATAATTAGTGCTGACTAATTACAGAGGTAATAGTCATGGTTTCTGCTTCCTCTCTGACACACAGCATCCCTGTGTTACTCCCAGCATCCTACCTTGTTCCTGAGCTCCTCGATAGTCCTGTAGTAGGGGCTGTAGTCACGGTCAGGACCAGGTCCCTGCTTCTTGTACCACTCCCTGATCTTCACCTCCAGGTCGGTGTTGGCCTCCTCCAGGGCTCGCACCTTGTCCAGGGAGGTGGCCAGCCGGTCGTTGAGGTTCTGCATGGTCTCCTTCTCCCCCGCGGGCAGGATGCCATCGCCGCCTCCAAAGCCTCCTCCAAAGCCTCCCCCAAAGCCTCCTCCAAAGCCGGCCCCAAAGCCGGCCCCATAGCTGCCCCCAAAGCCCCCGCCGAGGGCCCCTCCTGCGCTGCTGCAGTAGCTGCCCCCAAAGCCGCTGCCGAGCCCCGAGACCACGCGCGAAGAGACGGAGTAGCTGCCGGAGCCCCCGTGCACGCTGGGGGCCCTGTAGCCGCCTCCCCCAACACGCACGGAGGAGAGCCTGCTGGAGCCTCCCCCCAGGCTCCCGAAGCCCTTGAGGGAGGTGGAGGACGAGTATTGCCTGACAGTGGTGCTCATGCTGGAGGCAGGAGGTGCAGAGAGAGGCGGCTCGGCAGCGCAGCAGCAGCAGCAGCAGCAGCAGCGAGTGCTCGCTCCCCTGCCTCGGGGCCCTTTATAGCCCGGCCAGGAGGCGTTGCCGGCGCCTTTCGACACCCCTGAAAGCCAGAGCCAAATTCCAGAATCATCATTTTCCTCTCCTTGATTTCACATCTTTTGTCACATCCCACCAGCAGCACCATGGTTCACATGGGACTTTCTTCCGCTTTCGTTCCCAGCGCCTGGTGTGAGCCAGGTCCCTGCTCAGGGCTGTGTTTTGGCATTCCCAGTGTCCGCTCCAACTCCACCCGCTGCTTCCTCATGAAGTAACACAAGTGAATCCTCTGTCATCCACCGAGTCACCTGCAAGTATCATTGCAAAAATCTACAAATCTATTTGTTTGCTTTTTTAAAGAGTCTAAAGCCAAGGAGAGCCACTGACTTAATCTTTACATGGGCCAAGCCAAAGCCAGATGGAAACCTTCCCGTCAGGACATTTATCGCAGGACAAGCACAGACCTGGCAGGATTTGTGTACTGATACAGGATTTGGCAGAAATCTTCAGCTCAAAAGAGAATAAACTCCAGCAATTCCTGCGTGTGTATCAGCCCAGGCTGAATCTTCCTACAGAGGCTGGAAAGTCCCTACAGTGGTGGGGTTTAAAGGGCAGATGAGTAATATTCCCTAGTGATACCTGCTTTGCTACATCACCTTTCCCAAATCCCACAGAAACTGNAAGTATCATTGCAAAAATCTACAAATCTATTTGTTTGCTTTTTTAAAGAGTCTAAAGCCAAGGAGAGCCGCTGACTTAAGCGCTCTGCGCATCCATAATCTTTACATGGGCCAAGCCAAAGCCAGATGGAAACTTTCCCGTCAGGACATTTATCGCAGGACAAGCACAGACCTGGCAGGATTTGTGTACTGATACAGGATTTGGCAGAAATCTTCAGCTCAAAAGAGAATAAACTCCAGCAATTCCTGCGTGTGTATCAGCCCAGGCTGAATCTTCCTACAGAGGCTGGAAAGTCCCTACAGTGGTGGGGTTTAAAGGGCAGATGAGTAATATTCCCTAGTGATACCTGCTTTGCTACATCACCTTTCCCAAATCCCACAGAAACTGCCTGTGACTGCTAAAAAATGTATAGAAGCTAAAAAATCCTGTGGCACAATTTCTGCTCTCTCAACACTGAGGCCGGGTTTAAGGCTCAAACATTCTAAATCAGAGGAGAGGAACTGAAACTCTATCAGACACCCACAGCCAGGGCACGTTACTTGCAAATCCTGATCAGAAGAGAAGGAACAATCCTTATCAATGGGAAGAGTGTGATCAATCTTTATCAATGGGAAGAGTAGGATAAGTCCTTATCAGCGTTTGTGCTGCAGGCTTTTTCCTACAGAATTGCAGCTGAAGACAGTGATAGCAATGGTAACTCAGCAGGACAGGACGAGCATCACCTCGATCAAAAGTGCTGATGGGCAAAGCCCAACACATCCAGCACTGGGGGTGAGGAGCCTGCAAACACCGGGGGTTTGACCGTGCCAGCACAGAGGGGTGGGACAGTGCTGGCCACACCTGCCCTGGACTGAACAGAATGATTGCATAGCTGGACAGGTATTGGAGAGAAAAAAAGCAGCAAAGAAGCAGGAAATGTGGGACTGCACTGTTTTATTCTTTCTTGGGAAAAAGCCCTTCACTGATGTGGTGCCAGCTTTTATTGTGCGCAGTGGAAAATCGCACACCCAGCCCGGCCTGCCTGGCTCCAGCCACGGCATTCTCAATAAAAGAAGTTATTTTTGCTTTTTGCAGAGGTGCCTGTGAGGTAGTGAAGGAGTTATAGGGATTAGGAACCCTTTTGTGTTTTCCCTCCTGTTGTGATCTCCTTCCTTCCCAGCCCCCTCCGGCTGTTTTCACATTATAATGCACTAACTGATTTTGGAGGTGCTTAGATGTTCCCAGAGCCTCACCCTCGGTAATTCATGGTGCCTCCTTTCTTTCATGTTCCCCGAAGGACACAATAACAACAAGGCTTTATCTTCCTCCTGTTAGATCTCAGGACTTCACAGCAGTCACGCTCCCTTTAGCAGCTCCAGGAGCGTGGGGTGACTTTTTGGGCAGCCACCAAGGAAACAGCTTAACAAGAGAGAGACTCTGGATCCTCTCATTCGAGAGTTCTGCTCTCTGGGCAGCACTGCCTCACACCCATGGGCTTCGGATTTGGAATTTTGACTCCCAAGCTGCAAAACCTGGGAGTTTGGAATGCACGTGTTCCCCATCCCTCAGAGAGCTGGGGAAGGAGGGGACCTGGGCACAGCTCAACACTGGCAAAGGGCAGAGTGAGCAGAGGACAGTGCTCAGCTTCCAGCACCATCCTGGGGCAACCTGGCAGGGCGAAGATCAGGTGTTCCTGGCCCGTTTCCCTCTGCAGTGGGGGGTACAGGATTACCCAACAGCCATCGTGTGAGAGCTGTGCTCCAGAGCCATCCCGGGCCACCCCTGCTCCCAGTTCTTCCAAATGCACTCACTTTGCTCATGTTCACTCCAGCAAACACCCTCCTGCTCCAGGCAATTCCAACGTTGGCTCTGAGCCTCCCACATGGGCTAAAACCCATGCTGTGAGGTCTGACCCCCCTCAGGTCACCCTCACATTTTAGGCCAAGTTACAAGTCAGCCTGAAGGGGACAACTGCCCTGAACCAAGGCAAAGCCCTTCCACAGCCCTCAGGTAGGGGACACCTGGCCTTACAGCTTTTCTTTCTGTATTATCGCAACCTCAGCCCAGGTTTCAGTTCTTTCACCATGTGTGGCAGATGTCAGACAGACAATCTGGAGATTGTCCTCCAATATCAACTTTTCCCTGGTCTTTTTTGGCCAGTGTTCTTGCTGGTCATCTGCTGCCCTGGCCCCTAAGTGAGCTCCTGGACAACAATCCCACACCAGCCCCGCTCTGACATCAGGAACCCTCAGCACAGAGCTCCCCTGTGCTGGCTGTTGGATACAGGACATGGAGGAGCAGTACTGCCAGAAGAATTCAATCTTCCAGGCTTTCCTGAAGCACTCACCCATAACAAATTCCCTTGAGATAAAAGAAAAAAAGAACACATCATAATGCTCGGGAGATGGTATCGGAGTCTGTTCCAGCAAGAAGCACGCCGGGGGTGTTATCTCTGCCTCGTGTGCTGCAGCAGGGAGGAAAGAACTGAATTCCTTGGTTTGCAGAGGAGGGGAGGTGACTTTACCTGTTGAGGTGACCACGCTGCACACGCAATGCCCAGGGAGGGGAGGGCTGCTGTGAAACAGCCACGGTCAGTGTTTCATTTGCCTCTAACAATAACACTTAATTGTGCTTTTACTGTCATGAATAGGAGCTAATTAGGAGTCATTGCGTTTCCCCTGTGGGCCAGCTTCTCCAGAGTGCCTTCCACAGCAATTCCCAGCTCAGTGGGAACTCGCTGAGGGTTGCAGGCCTGGGAAAGCTGGAAAGCTGTCTGCTGTGTGTGAGGAATGGCAGGCACAGGCGCTACCCTTGCTGACGGGTTTGCTCTGTAAGTCTGAACAACACAAAATAGGTAACAAATATATCAAGGTGTGGAGTGACATATGATGTCTTTGTTTCTATCTCAGCTGTCAATACATTCCCATGTGCCAGGACGTGTCCTGACGGCCCCCCCATATTATCTGGAAAAGGCCATCCCAGATCCTATTACCATGAAAGGAAACAGTGGTTGTGTGTGCAATGGAAACTCCCTCTGAGCAGCCCAGGGCACATTGCCATCAGCCAGCGAGCCCAGCCTCGGCTGCCCGAGCTGCAGGGGGGGTGATGCCACCCCATTTAATCCCCTCCTGCCCACGCCAAGACACTGAGACATGGACAGCACAGCCCGGCCCGGCCACTGCAGAGGGAAGAAGGCAGCAATGGAGGCAGCAGAGTGAAGAAAAGGACAAGAGGAGTGACCGTGTATTGTCCATCTCCAGGCTCAAAAGGGGGCAGACATTGCTGTGCCAGTGGGACCCTCCAGCTGCCCCATTGGAGGCTCCATATCAGCAGACTCCTCTCCTCTCCTCTCCTCTCCTCTCCTCTCCTCTCCTCTCGGGTGATGTTTCTCCATTTGGCCCAGGTCCTGAGTAGTTTGCAGAGCATCAGGTGAGGTCCCAGCCCTGTGTCATTGATGCTTCCTGAGCCGCCTCCGCCAGTGAGGGCCATGCTGGGTCACAGCTGCTCCCCAGCAGAGATCTACTCTGCCTGTTTTGGCACAGCGTGTGCCAAGGAGATCCCCTCACAGAGTGGTTCCCAAGGAATCAGCAGTGCTGACACAGCCAGTCTGTGGCTCATCCAAGTAGCCAGGCAGTGCAGGGCAGTGGGGTTCTCTCTGCTGCATTTAGAGATCATGGGCCCATCTGGCACGAGCTGGTCTTTCCATGATTGTTGAAGTTCTTCTTCCCAGTCCCACTGTGGTTGTTCATCCTCGTGGCCACGCAGGCACAGTGACAGCCCCATGCACTGCCAGCCCACCCCAGGCTGAGCATGGCCTCTCTGCTGGCACATCTTAGCAAGGGAGATACTGAACAAATTATGATCCCACCAGTCCTGTCCCCAGGGGCTGGCTCAGCCCTCCTGCCTCTGCCTGGGGACAAGGGACTCATTCCAGCAGGCTCATTGCTGAGCAGTTTGGCTCCCTGTGGGCTGTCTCTGGTGCCATCCTAACTTGTACAGCCCAGCCTGGGCTCAGGCAAGTGACAGTGCAGAAGCACAGACCAGATCTGGGCATCCCCTTGTCCAGAGCCCAAGGGAAAAGCTGCTCCCATGCTGTGTGGGACCAAGGGTCTCCCTGTGAATCTCCCTGAGCTGCAGTTAGAGGTGTGACCAGAGTCACTCTGGTGGGCAGAAGGACAGATGGACACACCCCAGGACTTGTTTTACTCAGACAGAAGGATATTCTTATCTGAGCAGAGCCAAAGTCCCAAGCCACCAGGAATTGCTTGAGCTCTATCTCCCTGACAAACTCCAGCCTTTGGAGTTTCCCACATTAGTTTTTCAGCATCTGTCTTCCAGGCAGCAGCAGCTCTTGCATTTTCTCATGCCTCATTCTTCGGTGTGGCAATACGATCACACCCTGTCTGCTCATTCCTCTCCCCTCAGTGAGCATGGCAGAGCTGGCAGGGAGTCACACGAACATTCTGCTGACTGTGGGCAACAAGCAGCGGCTCCCACATTCATCCTGCACCCACACCTGCTGCACCCCCAGGGCAAGGTCTTCAGCCGGATGGGAATCCCAGCTTGGGACACCCGTGACGTTGGTGGCGGGGTGAGGCAGGTACCAGCACTGGCCTGGGGACTCTTGCACTCACAGGAGGGAATTGCGATTTAATTCCCGCTCTGGGGTGAGGCCAGTCACACCAAAGGACCCCAGGGGGATGTGACAAACCTGCTGGTGGTGACAGGGACTCCACCAGCCCTATAACTCCTCCACAGGAGCCTCTGCTGGCATAAAGAGCCCTCCTGCATCCAGGCCTTGTGCTGGCCCCATGCAGACCCATCCCAGCAGCACAGCCCTGATGGGCAGGAGGATGGGCAGGAGCAATGGAAACAGCCCCCACAGACTTCCAGCTGCCCCCAGGGAAGCCCCTCTCCTCGGTGGGACCCCAGCTCTGGTCTCAGTCCCCTCTGGAAGAGGGCTGTGGCCTAGCCCCTCAGGTAGGGTGTTCTGTGTGTTCTGGATCCCTCCTGCCCTCCCTCTCTCTTGCTCCTCGAGGGCTGATGGTTGTGGCAGGTGATGCCTGTGAGGCTGTGCCGTGGCCTTGGTGCAGCAGGGCCTTGACACCTTAGGCACTTGAGGGGACAATGGGGCCATGCTCCCAGGAGGCCACCACAGCTGCTGGGAGGGGAAGGGGCTGCCCAGCCCTTGTTCTTGGGAAATGTACCCCAGAGCAGTCCCTGTAATCGGGCTGTGCTGTCACTTCCCACACGATGGTAATGACTTGGCTGCTCGTTAATCTGTACTTGGCAGGGAGTTTTATGAAGTCATTAACAAGACTGAAACAGTCGGTACCTACCAGGGCAATAAACCTGCCCCATCCCTGCCTGGCTCCCCCCAAGGACCTGAGCCCCCACCTGCAGCTCTGCTAAAACCCCTGCAGAGACCCCATTCCTGCTCCCACTCCCTCGCCGTGCCCACAGCACTCCTGGCCAAGGGCCACTGCTCCACCCTGGAGCTCTAATGACACTAATGATTTTCTGAACACGAGTTGGGAGTGCAGAGCCAAGGCCCATCAGCCGTGTCTGGCAGGAGGCGATGGCTTGCCTGGTGCACAGGTGATCTGGCCCCGCTGTCGCCCGGAGCGCAGAGGATTCTCCAATACGTAACAGCAATTACACACCGCAGCTCCGTAAGCAGCTTCCCCTCTGTTATTATTCTGTTAATCCGAACCCCTGGCTCAGCCTAGTGCTGCAGGACCAGTGGGTGCTTGGGAGAAACTCCATACCCTGCTCAGTGCATGGATGTGGTTCTGCACAGCCAGGGCTGGGCTGAAACTCTGGGGCAGAACCGAATGGTGGGAGCCCCGGTGGTGCCAATGATCCTGATGGTTCTCCTGCCCCAGTGTCCCACTGGTGCCAATGATCCTGGTGGTTCTCATGCCCCAGTGTCCCCTGGTCCCACTGATGCCAATGATCCTGGTGGTTCTCATGCCCCAGTGTCCCCTGGTCCCAGTGGTGCCAATGGTCCTGGTGATTCTCATGCCCCAGTGTCCCCTAGTCCCACTGGTGCCAATGATCCTGGTGGTTCTCATGCCCCAGTGTCCCACTGCTCCCAGTGGTGCCAATGATCCTGATGGTTCTCCTGCCCCAGTGTCCCACTGGTGCCAATGATCCTGGTGATTCTCATACCCCAGTGTCCCACTGGTCCCAGCAGTGCTGATGGTCCCAGAAGTTCCCCTGCGCCAGTGTCCTGGTGATCCTGGGGTACAGATGGTCCAGGTGGTACCTATGGTCCCAATGGTTCCCAATGGCCTGGTGGCTCAATAGTCCCAGTGTCCCAGTGGTGCTGGTGGTCCCAATGGCCCAGTGATGCTGGTGACCCCCACCCCGTGGGAGCCCCAGGTGTGATCAGACTGCAGTTGGGCATCTGGGCTGGCACCTGCCCTGGGGAACGGTGCTGGGATCCCACTCTGGGCTGTGTGCTGCTGCGGTAGGACCCTGGGGAGTGGCTGGATCTGAGAGGACCCGGTGAGACCAGGGGGCTGGTGAGACCGGGAGGATCCGAGAGTCCCACCAGAGGTACCCGGTGGGACCAGTTGGGATTGGGGATACCCGGTGGGAGCGGGAGGATTGGAGGGTACCCCATGGGGCTGAGAGAAGCTGGAGGTCCCAGTGGGAGCAGGAGGAGCTGGGGGTCCTGGAGGCAACCGGTGGAGCCGGATGTGATCCGGGGGTCCCGGTGAGAGCGGGAGGAGCTGGGGGTCCCAGAGGCAACTGGTGGAGCCGGGTGGGATCCGGGGGTCCCGGTGGGAGCTGGAGGAGCCGGAGGCACACGGTGGAGCCGGGTGGGATCCGGGGGTCCCGGTGGGAGCTGGAGGAGCCGGAGGCACACGGTGGAGCCGGGTGGGATCCGGGGGTCCCGGTGGGAGCTGGAGGAGCCGGAGGCACACGGTGGAGCCGGGTGGGATCCGGGGGTCCCGGTGGGAGCTGGAGGAGCCGGAGGCACACGGTGGAGCCGGGTGGGATCCGGGGGTCCCGGTGGGAGCTGGAGGAGCCGGAGGCACACGGTGGAGCCGGGTGGGATCCGGGGGTCCCGGTGGGAGCTGGAGGAGCCGGAGGCACACGGTGGAGCCGGGTGGGATCCGGGGGTCCCGGTGGGAGCTGGAGGAGCCGGAGGCACACGGTGGAGCCGGGTGGGATCCGGGGGTCCCGGTGGGAGCTGGAGGAGCCGGAGGCACACGGTGGAGCCGGGTGGGATCCGGGGGTCCCGGTGGGAGCTGGAGGAGCCGGAGGCACACGGTGGAGCCGGGTGGGATCCGGGGGTCNTGGGGTGCGCTAGGAGGTACTAATGTGTGCGGGGTGTGCGGGGGGTACTGGGATGTGCAGGGGTGTGCACAGGTGATCTGTGAGCAGCCGATCCCTGCTCGCATCCTGCCCACGCTGCTCCCCGAGCCCCAGCAGCCCCCAGCCGGGCGGGCAGCCCCCGGTGCCGCAGAGCCGGGCCCGCGGTCGGAGCCGCCGCACGCCGGGGCGGGTGCTGAGCCGGCCCTCGGTGCTGAGCGGGGGCGGAGAGGGGAGGAGAAGAACGTGAGCGGGTGTGTAAGGGTGAACACACTGGTGTGTTCGCCTGGCGTGCGCAGTTCAGACGCGCACCCGAGGCTGCCCCGCACACACAGGCTACGGTGAGAGCCCCTCTGGCACCGAGCAGAGCGGGAGACACGGGCTTTGGCAGTGTGGACTCTGCTCTGCTCCAGTCCCGTGCCTGTGACCGACCCCCAGGTGCACAGCACAAGGATGAGAGCCCGGCCGTGGCATGCGGGCACTGTGCAGGGCTCCTTCCCTTCCTCGAGTAATTTCCCCTGGGGATGCTCCCAACAGGCTCACCCCGAGCCCCTGGCCCCGAGATGCCACTGAGCACTGCTCCAGCTCCAGCTCCAGCTCCAGATCCAGCTCCAGCTCCAGCTCCAGCTCCAGCTCCAGCTCCAGCCCCAGCTCCTGCCCCAGCTCCTGCTCCAGCTCCTGCCCCAGCTCCTGCCCCAGCTCCTGCCCCAGCTCCTGCTCCAGCTGCACAGGCTCCCCTGAGAAGGGTCGGACCCGCTCAGTCCGGTGCAATGACCCTCAGTTTTGATAGTCCCATGAACCAAGACCCTTTGGACTCTGCTGGCCCACAGCTGCCAGGAAAATGTCCACTAGCTCAGTGATGTCCCAGGGATGACACCTGTGGAATTGGTAAGTGTGAGGGACATCGGGGGCACAGACCAGGCCAGCAGTGCCCTGCCTGGTCAGACCCCTCACAGAGACATGGAAGAACCTTTCTTCTGCTGAGACTCTGGGACTGGGACACTGCTGGGCTGCCAGCACGGGCAAGGCTGTGTCCCCTGGGAGAGGGCAGTGTCTTGCTGTTCAGTCACCCCATGGGATGTCCACGCTGGAGAACACGGGGCCCACACTTGTTTGAGCCCAGTGGTGTGCACCCACCCAGCACCCCGACTGCGGGTGCTCCCTCCGCTCCGTCCCCCTCGCTGTCCCCGCGGTCCCCGTGAGTCACGGGATGCATTCCTGGGGCAGGAGGGGACATGTGCGCTGCAGGGACAGGCCGGTGCGTCACCCCCTCGCTCCCACGCCCGGGGCTGGGGCGGCCCAGCTCCAAGCTGAAACTTGTCTGACAGTAATTACAGGGGAGATGAGGACTTCAGAGGATTTACATTCCTTTTGGGCCACACCTGGGAAAGAACTTTCACCATCAGCCAGTTCCTGAGAAATAACTTTCCACCTGCGTGGCTCAGCCACAGCCCTGCCCAGTGAGCTCGGTGGGACTGGGGGGCTCCTGCCAGCCTCATTTTGGCTTTATCTCTCTGCAAAGAGCCCCAAACCCTCTCCTGCTGTCCCCAGAGCTCCTGCAGGCCGAGGTACTGGTGCCTTCTTTCCCTGTGAGGGGTCAGTGCAGCTCAGTGCCCAGCATGGCCAGGGTCTGACCACCCTTCCCTGGGGATCAGAGTGGGTGGTTGTGGTGACTGGAAGCTGGGGATGGGGGAGGATGGCACCAGTGTCCCCAAGAGACTGGAGCCACATGGGTGGCCAGTCAGACCTTTCAGTTGGAGCCACGTCAGGCCCTTCACCTTTGCTTTGGCTGGGGACAACTGCCCAGTGACTGCCTGGGAACCACGGCTTCAACCCAGGGCATTGTGAGGAACTGGGGAACTCAGGGAACACATGAGACTCACTGGGTGAGGGGCCATATCCGCTCAGGACATTTCTGTCACCTCCAGCTGGCACACAGCCTTCCCAAATTACAGACAAGGCTGGACCCGCCGAGCCCCTTGGACACATTCTGTTCATCCCGGATGCTTAACCACTTGGGAAAGACCTGAGATCCCCCTGCTCCTGAGCCTCTCCCTGTCACCCATGAACATGGAGGGACACAGGCAGCCAGTTCCTGAACCAGCTTTGCCAGAGCCTCCTGCCTCCTCCTCCAGCAGCCCTGTGCTCCCCACCCTGTGCCAGGGTCCACTGTGGGACCCCTGGGAGGCTGGAACTGCTGTCCTGCCACTGGCTGTGCTGCAGCTGCACGGCAGGGCTGTGGCAGGGATGAGAGCCTTGACCACAGTGCAGGTGCTTGGTGCCACTCCGTGTCTCGTTGGCAGCACCAGGGACATGGTGACCCCAGCCAGGCCAGTGTGGCACATGGCACAGCACCAGCACTGCCAGCCAGGCAGCAGCTCCTTCATGTCCTGGGCCTGGGAGTTGAGCTGCATGAACAGGGGGTGAGTCCTGTGGCCAGAGCCACCCCACATTCACACTGTGGGTCCATGCCTGTGTCCCCTCTCCGTGTCCCTTGCACTGAGGGGGCACTGGGACACCAGCCCTGTGGGGGCTCAGAGCATTATCTCTGCAGAGTCCCCCAGCAAGGGGCAGAGGGGCCAGGAGCTGCTGGGAACAGGCGGCGTCAGGAGAGCACCAAGTCCAAAGTGTTTTGCAAGCAGAAGGGCGCGGGCGGTTTCCTTATTTGGCACTGCGGCGGGGCGGCACACCGGGCTGGGGCACACCTGGCTGGGGCACACCTGGCTGCGGGCACCGCCTGGCAGCGCCCGCGAGGGCGGCGGCGCTGACGCGGAGATGGGAACGCGGGCAGGACCCGCCTCGCTAATCACAGCCCAGCGCTGGGCGTGGGGACAAGCCGCGGCAGGGACGCGGCCCCGGCAGCCAAAACAACGCCGGTGACATTTCAGCAGCTCAGGCCAGCACCCACAGCCCGGGGAGGGCTCCTGCCCTGGGGCTGCCTGCTGGGGGCCGCTGGGCAGCCCCTGTTCCCTGTGTCATGTTTGCTTTCAGAGAGGCTGACAGGCTCAGAAAGAGCCCCTGAGCAGGGGAGGCTGTGGTGGGGAGTTTCATTCCTGCTCCTGGTTCAGGAGTGAAGAAAAAAAGAGAAATGCAACCAGAGTCTGCCCTGGAGCAGGGGGACAGTTGGGGAGCCAGGCAGTGTCCACTTCTGATCTCAACCCTACGGGGTTTGAGCACCTGGCTCAGCCTGGCGAGAACCTGCTGTAGGGTTGGGAATTTTGGGGCCAATATTAGCCCTGGCACCCCAACCCTGGGCTCCTGTGTGCCTCCAAAATCCACTTGATCTGCCAGCCCTTCCTGCCCCATGTCAGTTCAGCCATTGTGGATCTGTCTCTGGCAAGAGCAGGACTGAGCCTGTGGCACAAGGACAGCAAAACCTGCAGCAGGCTGGAAGGCTCCATCTTGACCTGGTTTTCCCAGGAAGCTCCGTGCCAGGGGGTGAGTGCAGTGGCAGCTGAGAAGGTCACAAATACAGCAGCTGAGCAGTGCTGTTACCCGGAACTGCCTCTGCTTGGGGGTGCCTGACATCTCACAACCAAAAGAAGGGGCTGTCGCTGAGTGGTTTCACAGCTGCAGCCCCAAGGCAGGGCCTGCTGAGGTTTCCCTGTCCCTTCTGCCAGGATGGCACTTGCTGGTTACCGAGATAAGGTGACCAGGCAGCTCTGGGATAAATGCACTGCTCCTGCACCTCCGGGGTGCCAGGGGAGCTCCAGGAGTGTGAACAGGCACAGGGGGCCAGGCAGCTGCACAACATGGCAGCAAAGCTGTGGCTCTGAAGGACCGTGAGCACCCCAGGGGCTGATGTCCCCTCAGTGTCCTCTGCCACTACAACCTGGGCCAGCCTGTCCCAGTGCCTGTCTGGGCTTTGGGAACGGTGGCACTGGGACCTCAGAGTGTGGCCATGGCAGCCCCCCGCTCCCAGCTCCAACTCCCGAGCTGGCAAGGGAGTGCCACGGCCAAGTGTTTTGTAAGAGGCAAATCCCTGCAGTGCCAGCATCAATCATGCCGGGACGGGCAGCTGGGGCTGGGCTGGGGCTGGCAGCGTGCGGGAGGGAGCGCTGGCCCGCCGCCAGTGTTTGGCCCTCGGGGAGTTGGTGTAGGCAGGGATGAGTGTGCCTGGCCGCGGGGCAGGGAAGGGGCCGGGCTGCGGCTGGGATGTGCTCACACCTCGCACAGGTTTTGCCTCGTAAGTGAAATATGAACTGGAGTGAGGCAGATGCTGACCAAGGTGTTTGGCCTGACCTGCCCCTCTCTCTGCTCGAGTCAGCAGAGTGGGGAGAGCTCTGCCCTGTGCTCACCATTTCTGGTGCTGTTCCCCCAAAAATCTCCCGGTCCTTACCCCCAGATCAGCAAGAGGTGGATTCAGCCTGGTGTCCATCCCCAGGGCAGGATCAAGTGCATGAGCTGTTTGGCAGCCAGGCTGGTTCTTCCCTTGGCTGGAGCTGAGGGGCACAGGGGCATTGATCCTCCAGGGTGGGCAGGGGCTGCTCTTCCCGTGGGCTGGGGCTGCTCCTCTCATGGTCCTCAGAGCCCCTGGACATGGAGAGCTGCTCAGAAAAGCTTGTCCCCTCTGCCCTTGCTGTGCCAGGACTCTGCTGTGATCCCCATTGTGCCAGGCAGCACCGGCAGCACGGGGTGGGTGTCAGGGCACCTGGGAGAAGGGTCTCACTGTGCTTCCCAGAGCATTCAGGTTATTCCCATTGCTGGGCACCCACCATGGCAGGAAAGGGCCCAGACGCGCCCATCCTGTGTCCAAAAATATTGCACATGCTGGTGCTGGTGCTGAGCTGGCACATGCCAGGAGCCCAGCTCAGAAGGGCCCTGCCTGGAACACAAGATTCGAGCAAAGGTTCATCCCAGGGTCTCTCCATGGCCCAGATTCTCTCCCAGGCATGGAGCAGGGAATTCCCTCCAGAATGGAAGGAGCTGCCTGGCTCAGGCAGAGTTGAAGGGCAAGATGAAAGCAGGGAGCTGCAGGGCAGGACTGCATTGCCCTGCCCAGATAGATCACAGAATCATGGAATCCCAGAAGGGTTTTAGTTGGAAAGGACCTTGAAGCTCATCCAGTTCTACCCTCTGCCATGGGGACGGTCACCTTCCACTAGATGAGGTTGCTCTAAGCCCCATCCAACCTGGCCATGAACACTTCCAAGGACGGGGCATTGAGACTGGGTGGAGGGGGGCTGGAGCCATGCAGGGCAGCAGTGGGGGATGAATTGTGTCTCCAGCTGGACCCCATGTCCCAGTCTGCTCCTTGGCTCTGCTGGCTGTGAGGGAGCTGTGAGAGCTGAGCCTGCTACCTTTGCCCCTTTCTATGGCACTGGAGCAGTTCTGCGTCCCACGGCCCACGTGTGACAGACTACAGCAAAGCAGGACGTGTCTGGCAGGAGCAGCTTCCCTGGCATGTGCAGACAGGCTGTGCGGGGCTGACAGGGATGATCCGCGCTCCCGGCACAGCCCCGTGCCGAGGCTCTGAGTCAGCCCCGCGCCGGCAGCTCCTGAGTCCATCAGGAGACAGAATCAAAATCCTATCGTGGCTGTGCCTGTCCCTCTCCCAGCTGCTCAAGCTGCCCTCGATGCCCAGCCTGAGCCTTTCCCCTGCAGAAAACCCTCTGGACCTGCTGCCTGTCTCTAGGCAGGGGCCAGCGCTTCCCGCAGCTCCCAGCGGTTCTGAAGGTGTCTGAGGGACAGCAGAGCCGCTGCCCTGAGCTGCTCCCACCCTTCCTGGTCTTTGTGATCCCTGTTCCCGTGCCAGGTTGGCTCCGAGTTGATGCCAAGGCCCCAGCCGTGGGCCGGGAATTTCGGACCCCAGTGACCCCCACAAGGTGGATGTTTATTCAACACATTCCCTGCGATTGTAAGGACGGAGTGATGTCTGCACAGGACATCCGCCTTGGCCAGGGGAATCCCTATGGGTGGAGGAGAGAGCCCATGGGAATGACCCAGGAACTGGCCGGGGCTGCAGCGAGGGGCACAACACCCCTTCTCTGCAGGAAACCAGCGGAGATCCAACAGATCCTGGAGAACCCTCCCTGAGAGAACTCCGCAGCACCGGCCTGGAGGGACAGAGCTGAGTCGCTCCTTCGCTCCTGCACAGGAGCCGGCAGGAGCGGCTGCGCGGGCTCAGCCAGGTCCCTGCCCACTCACCTGCCCCAGGTCTGTTCCTGCTCACCTGCGCCAGCAGCACGGGCGGCTTCAGCCTGTGCTTGGAGCTCGCCTGGCACCTCGCGGAGAGCAGCGGTGTCACAGGAGGGAGGGAGCGAGGGTGGGGGCCGTGCCAGGGGAGCGGGAGCTGAGCAGTGCGAGGGAGGGTGAATAAATACCCTTAAACGCAGAGACTGTAACACAACCGGGGCCACGGCGGCGCCCGGAGGTCACTGGGTTGTCAGGAATCAGGATGTGCCCTCGGCCGGGCCTTGCTGTCCCCGCAGTGTGTGGGACCCTCTGAATGTGTCACACCATGTCCAGTGCCTCCATCCAGAGTGTCCGACAGCTGGGACCACAGCGAGCATCCCTCAGGTCCCGACTGTGGGTGGGCAGTGGCCGATCCATGCAACACCCCGGGGTCTGCAAATTTGGGATGTGAATGCTAGGAATAGTTGTGTAAGGAAAGGGAACCTAGGACTCGATCAGGGAATTCCTGCAGTGCCCCTGGCCCCGTGACAGCCGGGCTCACCCTGCTGCTCTTTCCAGGAGCAGGTTAATCATCAGGGCTGACTCCTGTCAGTGCTGCCCGCACTGATTAATGGGATCAAATATCCGTCAAACATCCAGCTCATCCTTAATCCCCGTCCCTGCAGTCACACAGAGGCTGCAGGAAGGATGTTGGAGGAGAAAAGCTGGTTTCTAGGAATGTCCCAGCCCGGAGGGCACTGCCGAGCTGCGGGAGAAGCAGTAAAGCCAGGATGATTCCTTCCATTCTGCTGCACTTCCCAGGTGGGGGTGGCACCAAGACCCCCCCATCTCAGAGCACAGGGTGAAATGGCCTTGCAGGACCCAGCAAGGAGAGAAATCTGCAGTAAGCACAGGCTGCTCACCCACCAAGAGCCCCAGGAGCCGCAGGGCTGCTGCTGCAGGACCCCCACAGTCTCTGGGTCTGTTGTCTGCACACACACAGGGGTACAAGGCAGCATTCCCCCGGGACTGGCAGGGGCACCGCTGCTGGGCAGCCCCTGCCCTCATCACCAGCACGTTTCCTTGTCGCAGAGCCGCTGGTGCCACTCGCTGCCAAGGAGCGCGGTGGTCCCCGGGAGCACTCCCGGCTGCGACTGCGATGCCTTCCAGTGAGGAACGACAGCACAGGCGACACAGGACACGGCGGCTCCGGGCTTCCTTTGCTCCTCCCGCTGCCCTGAACGGCCGCAGGCAGCGGGGCTGCGGTGCGGGGAGCCCCCGCACAGCCCGGGGGGACCCAGGGCACCGCCTGCCAGGCGCTGGGGCCGAGGAGAGGCGGCAGCTCGGAGCTGCAGGAGAGCGGCATTGCCACCTCGTGGGGAGCCGGCAGCGGCACCTGCGAGGGCACAACAGGGCGGGAGCAGCACCCAGACACGGACAGGGGACAGGAGGGCGCAGGGGCTCAGCTGCGGGGCCCATCCGAAGCCACTCATGACTGCAGGTGCTGGCTCGGAATCCTGCTCACAGCAAAAATCAGATGTCGGCACTTCTCCGACAGCTCTCAGCCCTCACCAGCGATGAGCTCAGCCCTGGTGTCTGACACACACTCGCCTCTTCTGGTGTTGGACCGAAGGCTCTGGGGGCCCAGTGACGAGGACACAATCACGATGTGTTGTGGGGACTGTGCAAATCAGAAGTGACACTGATAAATCGACTCTCTGGGGAATCCTGGCTCAGCAGCGGGGCCGGTCTGCCCAGAGCTGACATCAGACTGAAGGTACTGATGGCTCTGCTCGAGTGGTGTTGAATATGAATAGCAACCCTTTGGCTGCAGTGAGGACTTGGAAATGCCTCCAGCAGAAAGATGGAGTGCAAACCTCTAATTGCTTCTCCTGTCTGGCTACTCCACCGTGTGGCTGCTACAGACGGCTCCTTCTCTAGGAGAGGAGGAAAAATCTGATCAAAAAAAGAGGAGAGAGAAGAACCATCTGCTTGTTCATGCGGGTCATGGAGCAAACTCATATTCTATTGAAAATTTCAGCCAGTTCTCCATTTGATCCGTCACACACAGAGGAGACAGATGCTTCAGAAACACCCAACAGACACAAATACAGCAACACAAACAATTCCCTCTGCCTAGTGCAAGAGAAATCATTTGCCTTTATCTTCAATAAAACCCCCAAGAATGATGCAACATCCAACCCATGTGGTGTCTGCCAGAGCCGCAGATGGCAGCACACCCAGCTGCCAATAACCTGTCAAACCCACGTCGTGCTCCAGGGATGGCTCCGGATGGAGACAGGAACACCTTCGCAGGGAGCTGGGGCTGCAGGGGATCCAAACGGGGCTGAGGAGCTCCAGGCACGGATCCTTAGCCCAGCAGGCCCAGGCCTCCCCAGGGTGATGTTCCCTCTCCACGGGCAGCTCTAACTCCCAGAGCAGAGCTCACGCTCTGTCTCAGACCTACGCGGCTTTTGACCCCATTAATTGTCAGAGATTTACTGTTCTTCGTGTCTGGAGTCTCAGGGTATTTTTAGCCCCCATGCCACGTCTCCGAGCAGGATGTGATGTTCCTGTGCCAGCAGCCCCGTGCTGGCTGAGCCACAGCAGGGAGAACCTGCCAGTTTGGGGGGTTTACCCAGGGCAGCACTGGGAAAGCCATGGAATGTTCGTGTTTTATAGCTCAGTCCTAACACTGCGAGCCAGGCTCCGGGCCCTAAAATTAGGGCTCAGGAACAGGATTAAACCTGAGATCACCAATTCCCACTGACCCTGGTTCGGGCCATCTGGGCTCACTGCCCTCCTGAGCTGACTCCCAAGAACACCACTGTCGTTACAAACGGACAGGGACTGCCCCTTCCCCGGGACTGGGGTTACTGGGATGTGCTGACCCAGCCAGGCCTTTGGGACGCCCCAGGAGCCAGGGTGGGATGGGCCAGCGCTCAGGACAGACAGCAAAAGGACCTGAGCTCACCCTGCACAGGCTGAGGTTTGCCAAGGCCTGCCAGACTGAGCAGAGGCACAGTTAAGTGCCAGGGGATTCATTTCACTCATTTAAAGTGAAAAACCTTCCTTTCCTGTCAGGTTATGGTGCCACCTTCAGCGCTTCCCTTTGGCAGCAGAGCCCCAGGCCCACTCCAGAACTGTCCTCTGCCAGCAGCCTGGCAGCAGCACCCTCCTCCCTGCCAGCACCGCGTGCTGCAGATGTGGTGCCACCCTGGGGACAGCCAGTGACAAACCCTGCCACAAACCCACGCCCACGGGTGAGCTCCGAGCGCTCCCGGGCTGCAGCTCCAGCCGGAGCAGGACACGAGATCGCCCCGTGCCCGGGCGCTGCGGTCACAGGGTGGTGACCAGGCTGTGCCAGGCTCAGTCAGGCCAGGAATGCCACCCTGGGCCGGGCACAGCAGCGTCACCCCAGGCTGGGGCACGGGATCGTCACATGCTGTGGACACCGGGGGATGGAGACAGAACCCAGAAACACCCGGAGTGCCCCCAGGACCCTGGGCAGTGCTGGGCAGAGCTGGGCAGAGCTGAGCAGTGCTGGGTAGCACTGGGCAGGGCCGGGCAGAGCTGGGCAGCCCCGGGCAGTGCTGGGCAGCCCCGGGTAGCACTGGGCAGTGCTGGGCAGTGCTGGGCAGTGCTGGGCAGCCCCGGGTAGCACTGGGCAGTGCTGGGCAGTGCTGGTCAGCCCTGGGCAGTGCTGGTCAGCCCTGGGCAGTGCTGGGCAGCCCCGGGCAGTGCTGGGCAGTGCTGGGCAGTGCTGGGCAGAGCTGGGCAGCCCCGGGTAGCACTGGGCAGTGCTGGTCAGCCCTGGGCAGTGCTGGGCAGCCCCGGGCAGCGCTGGGCAGAGCTGGGCAGCCCCGGGCAGCGCTGGGCAGTGCTGGGCAGCCCCGGGCAGTGCTGGGCAGCCCCGGGCAAGGCCAGGGAGCCCCGGGCAGCCGTGCTGGATGGATGTGACGGACACAGGGTTGGGAACGGACAAAGTGCTTTGGGCTGCCCCCCGCTCCTGCGGCCATCCGGAGGGTGATGGTCACCAGGGCTGGACAATGTGTGGCCAGGGAGGAGCCAGCAGGAAAGGGGATCAGTCTTTCGAGGGTCCCAAGGGGATATTGGAGGGGATTTGAAGGCCCCAAGGAGATTTTAGAAAAGCACAGAAGGGACTGGGGGGTTTTGGGACACCCCGGGAAATTCGGGGGTCCCGGAGAGGTTTTAAGGGGGCATAACAAGGGTGTTTCGCGGAAGGTTGGAGGATCCCAAGAAGAATTTGCGAGGGCTGGAGGGGATTTGGGGCCCTGTGAGGGTGTCGGGGCGTACCGTGTTCTTTGGAGGGGAGTCCCAAGGGGATCTGGAGGTGTTGGAGTGGTCCCGGGGAGTATTCTGTGATTCACGGGGGTATTTTGTGGGTCTCGGGTAGGAGGGTGGGTGTCCAAGGGGGATTTTGGGGTTCCCGGGAGGATTTTGGGGGTCCCGGGGGTGGNGCCGGCCGGGGCGCGGCCGCGTTCGCCCGATGCGTCCTGACGCCCCCGCGCGTCGACCAATCATCGCCCTCCTTCGCCGTGCGTGATGACGTCACGTAGGGGCGGTATATAAGCGGTCGGCGGCAGTCCCGCCCCCCTGACAGCGCCTCGAGCCGCCGCCGCGAGAGCATCCTCCGCCCAGAGCCGCTCCCGCCGCCAGAGCCGCCCCCGTCGCCGCCGCCGCCGCCTCCGCCGAGGGAAGGGAAGCGTATCGTATGTCCGCTATCCAGAACCTCCAGCCCTTCGGTGAGGCCCTTTGTGCGGTGGGGCCGGGGGAGCGCGCGGGCCCCGCCCTGGCCCCGCCCCGTGGCGCAGTTGCTATTCCGGGCCCGGTTGCGTCAGCCGCGGGGGGATGTGGGCGGGGCCCGCTCCTGACGGGCGGGCGCGGCGACCAATGGGGTGAGGGCAGGGGCGGGGTCTGCTTGTGACTGACGGGAGTGCGGGGGCGGGGCCGATCTGTGACGGGCGTGCGCGGCGGCCAATGGGGCGTGCCCTGCGCGTGATGGGCGGGCGCGGCGGCCAATGGGGCGGCGCGGGGCGGGGCTGACGGCGCTCCCCGCAGACCCCTTTGCGGATGCAAGTAAGGGTGATGACCTGCTCCCGGCCGGCACTGAGGACTACATCCATATAAGGATCCAGCAGCGCAACGGCAGGAAGACCCTCACCACAGTCCAGGGCATCGCGGATGACTACGATAAAAAGAAACTGGTGAAGGCCTTCAAGAAGGTGGGGCTTTGGGATCGGGGGGTGGGCAGCAGCCACGCCCGGCAGGGGTGGTCATGTGGTGCTAAGGAAGTTTTTGTGTGTCTTTGCTGCAGAAATTTGCCTGCAATGGTACTGTAATTGAGCACCCCGAGTATGGAGAAGTGATTCAGTTGCAGGGTGACCAGCGCAAGAACATCTGCCAGTTCCTTGTGGAGGTAGGACACCTTCAGGCTGCTGCTGAAATAAACACCTGTTTGTTAAAGGCACACGGGTCCCTGAGTGTGGGCAGCGTTTGGATGGGCAGAGGCATCACCCCATGCTGTGAATGCGTTTTCTGTCTTGCAGATTGGACTGGCCAAAGACGACCAGCTGAAAGTCCATGGGTTTTAAGTGCCTGTGGGCCACTGGAGCTTTATGCAAGAAGATATCCTTACCATGAAATTCTCACCTGTCCCTTGTCATAAGTTTAAAACCAGCCGGTTTGTGTAATGTAACGATCTTGGGTCCACTTGAGTCTGGACTGTTGTAATTGGTGATGTAATAAACTGACACGAGCCCATGCTATCTCGTCTGGCTGTCCCTCATTTCCCAGAGGTAACGCGGGCAGTGGCACCATCCAGCCTGAAGCCAAAAGTTCCAGCTGTTCCCAGCTAAGCCCAGGGATTCAGCCTGTCCTGATGGCTCCTCAGTCCAGCTGTGCTTCCATCCTGACAGAAGGGAATCCTGTCCTGCCCGGTGCAAGGCCCTGCGCTGTGGCACCGGCCTGTCCCTCTGGGCAGGGCTGGCTCCTGCAGGCAGAGGCATTTGGGGAAGCCTGGCTTGGAAGGAGTGACAGAAGAGTGACCTGGAGGCCGGATGGCTGCAGTTCAGGTGCTGGTACCCGCGAGCTCTGAGGTGCCAGGCACGTGGAGGAGCAGTGCCGTGGGTTAAACTTGTGACAAGGGCTCGATGTTGGACTAACAGGAGCATCCCTGTAGCTGGAGATGCAGAGCTTTGTGGCAGTGGCGCTGCTGCCTTGCACCCTGTGCAGTAACATGGCTTTGGTTTTATTTCTAATGTTTTATTGTAATGTATTTAAAGTTATTTAAATAAAACCGGTTTTCAAAAGCCTGTGCGTGGTGGGTTCCGTCGCTCCCTGGGGCCAAAGCACCTTCTCTTGCCTCGGTGCTCAGGGGCCTGGTGGGATTCCCTGCCCTGGGGGCTCCTTGGCTGCCCCCCACTCTGGAAGGAGGAGTTCCCTTGGTGCTGTCTGTGCTGCTCCTGCCCGGAGCTGAGGGAAAGCCGAGGAGTGGGTGGGTGCTGAGTCAGTCCCTGCCCTCAAACCGGCTCTGTGCTCATCGTGTTCCTAAGTCCCGTGGGCAGGGTCAGCACTTCTGCTTCCCAAAAACTCTCCTGGGAGGAGGGGGAGCCGCTGCCACCAGGGTCAGGCTCTGCCACAGGTCACAGCTGAGTGCTCGCTTTATTTTCTGAGCTCCAGCAGGAATGAAATCTCAGTAAAATGCTCTGGCTGAGGGCAGCAATGGTTCTGGGGGCTGGCAGGTGCCTCTGGCACAGGGACCGTGTGAAATGCACTGAAATGCCCCAGAGTGCACAGGGAATCCCTGGGGTTCCCTCCCATTGCCCCCAGCCCCTCTGTCCTGCACCAGGGGTGTCCTGGGAAGCTGCTCCCACCCTGGTCCCCTGCTCGTGCCCCTGGCAGCCCCCCAGGGCAGGTCCTGGCTCTTCATCCCCTGTCACAATGACCCCCACGTCCCACGTGCTGCTCGGGAGCGCTGAGTTCACTGCCACTTTCCCGGGAGACTTTGCTCTTGGAAACCAAATTGCTGCAATTACACAAAGCAGTTGTGAGTGCACCGAGGAGGCAGGAGACCTCCAGCCCTGCCTGTGCCTGGAAATGACCTCCAGCTCTGCCCATCCCTCAGAGTGACCTCCAGCCTTGCCCATCCCTCAGAGTGACCTCCAGCCTTGCCCATCCCTCAGAGTGACCTCCAGCCCTGCCTGTACCTCAGAGTGACCTCCAGCCCTGCCTGTGCCTGGAAGTGACCTCCAGCTCTGCCCATCCCTCGGAGTGACCTCCAGCCCTGCCCATCCTTCAGGGTGACCTCCAGCCCTGCCTGTGCCTCGGGGAGCAGGTGCTGGTGATTTAAAGAAATAAGAACATTGACCTAATATCAATGTCCATTTATTAATGGACAAAGACTCTCTAACAGTTTGGAGTTACAAAGTGTATCTTTACTACAGCCTGGGCAGTGTGTGGGATACCTCCCTAATGCACACTGCAAAGTTTCAGAGGTGATTACAAAGCTTTTATGTACAAAAATGTTGAATATACAAAATACAAATAAATATTCATACCCTTGTCACCTCCTCTTCTCCGCTTCGTATGCTAATTGACAAGGAGGTTATTAAGCACTCGTGGTTTGTTTCCTGAAATGAGTCGGGGTCTTATGAGGAATCAATTAAAATGATGAAGTAAACTAAGTCTTCTTCGCTTTGACCTTTTTACCTTTTCTGGGTGTTTCTGACAAACAAATCCTTGGTAGAGTCTGCAGCTTCCTGCCTTCAATTTGTTTCCTACCATGGGGAAGTTGGCTATTGTCCATAAAATTGATAAGCAATGAGTTACTGGATCTGGGATATCTTATCTGGATCCTGCTTCTGTTGGGTCTTTTTAGCTAACACAGCATCTACTCGAACTGTTTTTCTAAAATCCTTAATACTTCACAATTAACATCTCACTGGCACACAGGTGACCAGCCCTGCACATCAAGAGCAGGTGTGACAGTGCCAAGGCCAGCATTGGTGCCCACGATCTGACCCAGCCCAATCCCTGCTCTGCTGCTGCTGTGCCGGGAATTCCCGTGCCCCTCGTGTGTCAGATCATGTCCAGCCAGGGTTTCTCCCCACTGGACTGGCCAGGCTGCCCACAGATTGGCCACTGCCAGGACAGCTAGCCCCAGCCAGGTAGGGGTGAGGGGTTCTTGGTCCATCCTCCAGCTCAGCTTTGTCCACCTGGAGAAGGGTCCAGCCCGAATGCCCACGGGCCCAGTGACCAACCTGCACCAAGGTGCTGCCAAACCCGTGGCCCTGGAGGGAGTGGCTGCCGTGTCCCCGTCACCCTGACGGCTCATTTGGTCCAGATTGAGCCATTAAAAGCCAGAAAGTGGAAAACAATTTGTTTGTTCCTTGTGCAACGAGCTTGGTGGAGCGAGCAATCAATGGCCACGGGGTGCTGGGTGCTGCTGCCTTCCGGCCATCCAAAGCCCATTTGTTTTGGGAGTGTTTGAGGAGCACAGACACGGCTCCTTGGGAACACAGGGGGACAGGGACAGTGACGTGCCCCAGCCCAGGATGTGGTTATTGAAGGAGGGAGGCAAATGGTCTCTACAAATACACTGATGGGGAGTCAATAGAGGCAGCAGGAACCGTCAATATCCAGTGGGAGGTGGGTGGAGACTCACAAGGATCTTCAGGGGCTCTGACAGTGATCTGGGCCCCCTCCTTCCACAACTCCCCAAATCCTCTCGGGGTGCAGGGGGAGATCCAGAGCTGCAGAATGGGCTGCTCAGGGTCCTGTGTCCTGGGGAGGGTCCTCACACACAGACACAGCCCCAGGGGCACAGAGCCCTTGGGACCCTTGGCACAACACCAGTTATAAACACGTGCACACCCCTGGGTGTCAGGGTGTGGGTACAGACACACAGACACACATCTGCACATGTAAGAACACGTGTATGTACACACACGTACTTCTGTGTACACATATACATGAATGTGTGTGTGTTTTTACAGATATAAAGCCTATATATTGTGCTATTTATAAATGTAGATATATCTGTATGTATATACATATAAATGTGTAGACATTTAGATATATGTGTACAAATACATATATCTATATCTATATATCTATATCTATATCTATATCTATATCTATATCTATATCTATATATCAGGTTTTTGGTGTTTGAAATTCCTTTTTTAGAGGCTCCATTTTTGGCACAGCCAGTACTACCAGCAGAGCCCGCTATGGGACCACTCAAATTTGGAAGATAAAGGTGGACATTCACAGCCAGGTTNTATCTATCTGTACACATAATCTCAGAATCATTTAGGTTAGGAAAGACCTCCAAAAAACGTGTGTGTGTATATATATATGTATATATATGTATATGTAATGTGTGTGTGTATACACACTTAAATATGTATATGTATATTTATGTAAGCATTCATACATATGTATGCCTGTATCTGTGTTTCTATACAAATTTCTAATACAAATTTCTATGTATATGTGCATATATGTGTGGATACATACAGAGAGAGATACATCGTGGTATTCCTTGTGCATCCATCCCACTGCACACACCCTCCATCGTTCTGTGATGTACAATTACCTCGTGTGGTCATGGTGTGTATAAACACACACACACACACACACACACACACACACACACGTGCACACGTGTGTCCATGCCTGTAGCTGTGAGTGTGTGCACACGTGTACGAATGGATACCTGGATGTAAAAACATCGATGCATAAGCTACGTTATCTGTTAGAATGTGTGTCTGGCTCTGTGTGTCCGTGTGTCTGTCTGTGTCTGTGTGTCTGTCTGTGTCTGTGTGTCTGTGTGTCTGTGTCTGTCTGTGTCTGTGTGTCTAGCTCTGTGTGTCTGTGTGTCTGTCTGTGTCTGTGTGTCT
>VZTB01009507.1:1282-50459 GCA_013397245.1 Thryothorus ludovicianus
GAGAATGATCATGCTCACAAGATACCTGCATGTTGCATTAAAGCCAATGCAACTATTTTGTATTTTTAGCTGGTGTGAAGTGCTGTGTGAAGTTCTGTTTTGAGCAGGACACCTTTTCCTCTCTGACTCTTATACCCTATGTCTTTGTGTGAATTGAAGGTCCAGTCACTAATATTCATCTGAGAAGTTGGAATTAATCAAAAAGGGAGAGCCATGTGATTATCCAAACCACATGGCACTATGGAAAACCAAGGACAGCATTAGGGTCTCAAAAAAATTGAATATAATCACTGGTCAATTTCTGTTCTCAATTCAAGTGAGATGTAGCTGCCTCTCAAGGACTATTCCAAAATATCAATTACAACAAGCCTTAAATAATTAAACAATTGATCAACCATATAATGCATATGAAGCTAAACTGTTTTGCAGCAAAACAGAAGAGAAAAAGAGATGCCTGAGGAGCCTGAGGACTAATCTAACAAAGTTGCTGAAAACACACACTCCGGGGTGTTTTCACACATACTCCCTCTAGCTCTGTACTTGCTTTACTAGTCAACTGTTGTCTGGGCAGAGAAAGTATTTGAAAATAGCCCTGTAGGCAGAACTCTTGACATAAAACTTTTTTTTACCCTGAGATTTGGCGTCATTTATGCACAAAGCCAAACCTAGTGAAATACCCTCCTTGCTCCTTTAAATAGTGAAGGAAGTAAAGAACAGTTTTTGGAATAGTTGAACTTCTGTTGTATCATGTTAATGGTAAAACACTTGCTTAAAACTTTTGGGAGATTGAGTCACAGGTGTGCAGAAGTAGGGCTATTCTCATTATACTCTATAGTAATATGCTCTTAGAGCAATTCCTACCTTTAAACCCAAATTAATATACTTGGAAACCAAGTTAATTTGGTTAAAATGGTAAAACCTTTAAAAACTGGGCAATAAACATTTTGCAGTATTTGGCAATAACTGTTGAAAGGCTGTTGAGGTTGTTGGGCCTCAAGAAAATAAGGCTCCAGGGAGATCTTACTATGGCTTTTCAACTTATTGTGGAGTCTTGCAAAACAGGAAGAGAGAATTTCGACTGGGGCCTATAGTGATAGAAAAAAGGGCTATGGTTTTAAACTGAAACAAAAGGTTTTGATTGGACATAAAGAAGAAATTCTTTGCTGTGAAGATGATGAGATACTGGCACAGGATGCCCAGAGATGTTCTGGATGCCCCACAATTTGTTCAAGGCTGGGTTGGATGGGATGTTGAGCAGCCTGGTCTAGTGGAAGGCCTCTCTGTCAGTGTTAGGGGGCTTAGAACTAGCTGATCTTTGAAGTTTCCTTCCAATTCAAACTATTCTATGATTCTATTAATTTATCTAATCATCCCCTGGATATATAACAGAAATAGAGCCACTTAAATATAAAGAGAAATACAGATACAACTTTTTCATTGCTAATTGCTCCAATTGTTTATTTATTCCATTAAAAACTACAAATTTTGTTGAAAAAAAGTCAGTTATAATCAGGTAATATATCACTTATGTGATGATCTAACAATTCATCACATTGCTGGAATTCAATCATTAGTAGTAATGCAAATAATGATTGTCTTAAAATTTTAGCTGGCAAATTCTTTTGTCTTATATAGTACCTTCAATTCTCTATTCTTAATATAATTCATCAGAGTTTCAGTATATATGGAACAGAAATGATAAGTGCTTTCTCTTAAATTCTACTTTTCAATCCCTTATGATGTGCAGGTTACTAGCTGTCCTGAGGTTTAGCTATGTGAGTAGGCCATGAGAAACTACTGGATACAACATGAAAAATTCCAGATGCAACAGAAAACGACCTGACATGCTGACAAAAGTTATAGATGTTCCGGGAATATGCCAAGTGCCTCAAAATGTGTGGTTATTTTCACTATACGACCTGAAAACCCACACACTTTCAGTGAAGATGGTAAATATTGAGTTTGAACTAGTATATAAGCCAGCTTCAAAAATCATTGTAATCTTGCAGCATAGCACTATACTTGGCAAATTTCAAACTTATTGTATTTCTAATATAGTCTCATGATTTAATCAGAATATGTCAGGGCACACTTAAATAATTAATAAAACCAGAAGTATCAAATGTCAACCATAAACCAAGTAAATGTGATTATGGAATATTTTCATGGTTTTTGACTAGCAAACTGAAGCAGGAAAACTTCTAAATCACTGTTGTCACAAAATTTTATCTGTCAGTTCATTAGGGCTGCAGAGGGTTTTTAGACCCTTCAAATGATTTTATCATTGAGGAGAAATCCACTATTAGATATTTTGGACTAAACTCTCAACATATGAAGTCTCTCTCTGCAACGTCTCCTTTTTTTTTCAAACTTTATGTCTTGTGTACTGTGACCAAAGTTGTAGCACATTTCTCTTTAGAGTAGGGTACTGAGTCCAGATTTTTTGTATAACAAAGCAAAAGCATCAACATTGGATTTAATATGAAAATACAAAGTAAAAATTAGGATGTCGGAACACTGCTCTTGGTAAAGATTATTCTAGAATTATGAAGACATAAGTACCCAAATGTATAGAAAAGTAGGCAACAATGATACTCTTGAATTTATCATTCTCTTTACATTCATCCCATATTGAAAATCTTCTGAAACTAGAGTTTGGTACATTGTTATATGGCAATTACTGGGAATTTATTAAATTACAATACATTATTTTTGACTAGCTCATGGATTATGCTGTAAGGCCTCTTCTGTACCACAATACAGGCAAGAATGTGACAGTGTCATGTCAACCTCCACTGCATCATGGCTGTTCTTTATGAAAGCAAAAAGAGCAAAGGAATTGCAAAATATGTTATATCTACAAGTTAATTCAGTCAAAATAGATCATTATTTCCTGAAAATGTTACTATGTGTGTATAAGAACAGATATGATTCTTACATTTAAAACTATGAAAGGTTTTAAATTTTTATCTGTGCCTTTAAAACCCTGAAAAGTAGATAAGGTTTAAAATAGTTTCAANGCTCTAGAATAATAGACAATTCAGGACAGATTTTCAGCCTTCAAATTGAATGAGCTGTCTTGCATTACTGGGTCTCTCAAATCTCTGTGTTATATCAGCTCAGATTTTGGGGCTGCACAGCCTTTCATTCTGTTATTTGTTAATACATATTGGCAGGCATCACCATCTCGGATTTTCATGAGTTTCACTTCAGAACAGCTGCCAAGATAATACATCTCAGTCTGATGGCATTTCATTGATGTGGACAAGGCATCCTCAAGGGAGTCCCCTCAGCAAAGATGCTGCTTATTAATGCAGACATCTATCTATCGTAGCTAAATGTATCTCTTTCTCTCTTGCATCATAAAGATTTAGAAAAGCTGACACGTTCCAGTGGGAGTGCTTTTCTGCTTATCACATGCAGAGAGATTCTGGAAGGACAGCTTGCCTTTTAGAAGTGCAAAACAATACATTCTGCAGCAGAATATATAAATTTATGTTCCAAACAAAAACATATGATCAATAATTCTAACAAATTTAAAAGCAACTGTTACAATTTGTGTTGCTAAGAGTTTTTTAAATCTTTCCATTGTCTCTATACCAAAATACTTATTTTTACTTCTAGTTGTTTTTCCTCCCAAGACAGCTTCTCCTCCCTCACTCTATCGTCTCTCACTGTCCTGAAATATCAATTTCGTTTTTAATCAGGCTGTGATGTCAGCTTCTTCCACCTGCTTGTTACATTTTTAAATAGGTACATTTTTGAGCTCTGTCACACCTGGGGGAAATGCTTCATAGAAATCTTCACATTCACTCTGTTGCACTCTGTAAACCTCTGCAATTCCATGACATGCCTGAAGCTCAACAATTATTTCATTGCTGGAGCACTGAGGATATGGTCTTGCCTGTCATGTTGTCAAATTCTAGTTTCCTCTAGTGTGTATATTATATAGTTTAATTGAGTATAAGTATAATTTATTCAGGGAAGGAAACCTCATTTCCCCTCACCTGGAAAGTTCCCTGCCTTTGAGGGAAGTCTACTGTGTTTATCATGGTATCTTTGGAATCTCACCTAGTTGACACCAAAAGATAGAGTAAAAGTGCTATGAAACTGTTGATTAGCTGAGTGCCAAGGACATATTTGGTGAAATTTAAATAGATCCTGGAATTGCCAGTAGGAGGCTAAGCAAACAAAACAAATATATGAAGGTATATATGGTATATACATATATATATATGGTGTATATATGTATGGGCTATGTTGACTTGTACTTTTGGTGGAACAGGGAGCTCCAGAATTGCCTCCAGAGACATCCACTTTTCCTACTCAGTTAATAGCAAAAAACAGTATCAGTGAAACATATGGAATAGATAGCTTACTTCTGTACTTCATGGGATCCTGTCTCTTCCCTTGTTTGTATAGAAGCAGAGTTTGCAGACTGGGCTGTTCTTTCTTTCAATTAGGAGCATATGAAGCAAAAAAAACTCTCAAACTTAAGGATATTATGTCATTGCATAAGTGATGCAGACCAGACTTTACAATCACATTTTACAGTCTTTAGAGCAAAAAATTCTTTTAGCAGCCTGGTGTGCTTAAGGGTGTCATGTAAATGAGACATAAATACTGTAAACAAACAAAACACCATCTTTACTTTTCCCTATACAAATAACAAATATATTCTTTAGCCAGAGTGTGAGTTTGATCATAAATAACACAATTAAACTTTTACTATATTACTGGAAAAAGGACCAGACCATGTAATTACAAATAGACTAAACAGTTATAGGAACCACCAAATTTAGCTGAAAAAGTAGCCCATTTCTATCTTATGTTTCTCGTGAACATAAACTGAATTTAGAAAATGTGAGTTTGAAATTTTCTAAAGAATTAGTGAAAGTAATATCATCTTTAAAGATGCTTAGCCATTTTTCTGCTTATGATATCAACACAAATCCCATCAGCTTATGTCCTCACTGGACCAAAAAATTAAAATAGTACAAAAATCTTATTCCTGAACAATTTTTTATGGGGAATAAATATAATTTTGTGATGTCATTGGTGGAACATCTCAGATTTTGTGACAATTTTGATTAATTAAGAGATGTCAAAATGCATTTAAGGAAAGAGTAATATGATCCCCCAAATAAGGGACCTGAACTGATCAAGTATTTACCAAAGTATTTCACAAGCATATTCCTATAAGTTCTGTAAGATTAATTTTTAATATTCTCTTCAGCAACATAACCATTTTTCAAGCAGACAAGTAGGTTATTCAGAGTTCAGAATGTAAAGGTGAATTTCTACCATGCTTGGAAAAGGGCACAACAAAATATAGTTTCATTCTATTACGAGTCATAGTAAATTTTTCAGATAAACCTATGAAGCTAATTAAATCTCCTGACTGTTCAGGAGAAAGTGAACATTCAGTTGTATATTCAATCACAGAAAAGTCTAAATTCTTTTGTATACTTTTCCAATTTTATAAATTTTCCTTTTTATATTCCAATATTTGCTTCAAAACCGGTTTATCGAGTAGCTCAGAGTTCAAACGTCCATATAAGGAGATTATTTACCATGCAAGAGATTTTAAGGCCTCTTTTGGGTGTTTTCCTATTCATTCAAGTACAAATAAGGGCACATGGCTTGGTTGCAGTGTGATTTATAGACTCATCAGAGTGACCAAGGCTGTTGGTTGGAAACTAGGATGGCAGCGGTCAGAAGGAGATAGAGATGGACCTGAGAATGACTGGAAATATGAGCCCTTATAACAGGATAAAATTTACTGAGCTGAGCAAGTGTATGTGAGATGGGCTGGATGATATTTAAGGGAACTCAAGATATTTTCAGAAGACTGCAACCTAAAGGAATTCAGCAAAACCTAAAGAGAGGAGCATAAATAGGCATATAAATAGACAAACCAACATCAAAAAGCCAGAAGGATGACATCAAATTGAAGGAACAGCATAATGTAAGGACTACCAACAACCTCTCTCGAGAGAAACAAATTACTTCCTGGCCCTACATTTAGGACTTTGAATGCAGGCTGGCACTTCATCTACATGTCAGGACTTATGTTCTGGAAAAAAGCTGGGGAATACTGCCAGGAAATTGCCACCAGGAATTTTTTTGCCAGGAAATTTGGCAAAACAAATTGGTGTAATATATGATGGTCTTACATATGTAATATCAGCTGACATCAATATGATCACTTTCTCCCTTAAAATGGATTATTTTTTTGTTTGTTCTGATTTCAAATCTCTTCCAAGTTCATTAATTTTATTCTGAAGGTAAAGAATCAAATCATATCTACCAAGTTTTTTGTAGGAAGGTTTGTACAATTGCTGGAGTCAAACACAGGGGAGAACTCATCACATCTCAATTATTCTTGTACTTGTGTCACAGACTGAACAAAACAAGAGGTCATCTGATTTTATTTATATCATTTCATACAATTAGACAATCAATTTTAAAGCAATTAAAAATACAAAAGAGCTGATTTTTCTTTCTCTGATCTTAATTTTCTCTTCTCTGTCTCAAAAGACTTTCTTATCTCTCAGGCCATAACATAGATCCAGTCTTGATAAGGCACAAAATATGGATTTCAAAGCATAATTTTCTTTCAGAGAGACACTGGGAAAAACTTTCCACTAATAAAAAATTTAATTTTTTCTCATATTTTCTATCATCTTTTAGCAGTCTGCACCAAAGTAAATGGGTTGGACGAGATTCTGCTATGATGGTAGATGGAAAGGTAAAATTTATGTTTTTTAATAATTTTCGAAAAAAAATCTTTTGTGTGAAAAACATACCTTTAAATGTTTTTACTGTATTTTTTTTCCCCTATCTTTTTCCTAGGGATTTTTTTGCAGGCTTTTTGCTCAGCATTTTTTCCTATATTAACCCCAAATTTCATCATGGGACAGAAAATCAGATCTTCTAACAGCTTTAGGTCTAACATGATCTCTAGTCTTGAATAATTTCTGAGCAAAGGAAATCTGGCATAACTGATCAACATGTAAAGAAAGTAAATGAGCTGAATAGGTTGTTTTTTGAAATTATGTTTGAAATGGCTTATTTTTAGCTTTCCAACACAATAAAAAAGCAAGTCCTAGGAAATATCATTAACTTGTTAATATTCATTATATATTTAAAAGAATTATTGGTTCTAAAAATTTCCCAGCTTACTCAGGTATAATCCTACTTTTTCCCTAGGGATCTTTTATTTCATGCAAAACTTAAGGATCAAAGAATGCTGCAGTGAAAGCCACTAGCAGGAAAAAAAGTTGTCAGTCTCCTTTACCTCCACCATGTGGTGGTAAAGTCACTTATGGTGGCTGACTTTGCTCTATCATGTAAAAACAGTAATTAGTGAGTTTGAACAGCAGTGTCAAACTAGAGAAATGCTGGTCCCAATAGCATCAGTCAAACTCTCTCTCACCTCTCCCAGTCACACCTTCTCACCACCTTTTCCCAGCGCTACAATGCTCATGACATCGTAACAAGAAAAATCTAATTTTTTGTTTTTCCTTTCCCAAACTCTTTATGAGACCAGCACAAGGCAGAAATGGGACAACACAGGAGGGAAAAAAGGAAAGTGGAAGAAACTCTTCAGCAGTACAAACTGAACATGAAGATTATGCAATTATCACATCAATGAGATAATATGTGTGTGTGTGCAAGTGTGTGAGTGTAATTTAAATCTCTTTTTTTCTAGCCAAGCACTTCAGTCTGTGTCCTATCTTTTTTTCTGTAATCCTGAACTTTCCAAGACTTGGAGAGGACCTCTTCTGTAGCTGTCTGCCTAAAGATACCCTTAAAGGAAAGAATACAGATTCCAGACAGCTGGAAACAGACAGAATGATAAGTAGGGAGATCATGGAGTGCCATAGATTAATTTAGATGCAGTGACAGAAAGGTTCATCTTGGGCTTGTTCCTAAACAAAAAGGTTTTTCTTTTCTTACCAAAATGAACCATCCTGTTTTCACCTTTATTTTACCTTTTATTTCTCAACTTCAATTTGAGTTCTCGAATAGTTTTGTTTTCCTTTAAACCATACCCTTCAGAGAAAAAAAGTTGTTAAAATAATATTATGCAGTTTTAGAAAAAAATAAGCACAATTTCCAATTGTTCTGAGGAGACAACACTGTTCAGGTGAAACCTTAAAACAAATCAGACCAAAGCATGTCAAAGCAACCCTTTGATGCTTTGTTTTCTTCACTCAGTGCACTAAATGGCCCATAGTTAGTACTCAAAATTTAGCAGTCTGCCACAGGCCTAACTCCAGAGCATATCAAAATGGAGAAGTCTGAGGGCTGATACTCTTTTAAATTAAAACATTGGAGCATCCCTCCTACACTGCCACTGCTGCACTCTAGTGAAATTCCCTCTCTCATAGATACTCCCTCTCTGTAGATCTGAAATTCCCGCTGCATCTATCAACATCTCCACAGCTGACACAGGGACCTTGCATTTCTTCCCCTTTGCTCCATAAAAATCATCACCAACTGTCAGCTGGATCCTCCCAGCATCTGCCAAAAGCAACTTGGTGTCATCCCAGAAAACACTCTGTTTTAAAAGTTATGTCAACTTTACTGACTAAAAATGCTTTGCAACCAATCTTCACATAATACATTGTATGGCCTCCATAGCAAACTTCTCTCTTGGCAAGGAGCCATAGCATGAAATGGGATTGAACAGGCTTGGATGGGGATTTCAAACTTTAATATTTGTGAACTACTGTATATATGAACTACTCTCATTGTTTTGCTGCTTTGAAACTGAATTAATATAATAGTGTATAAAATTACACCTATGAGGTTGACTTTATACATCTGCTATGAAACAGTTTGTTATAATACTTTTTTCTATCTTGTTTTTCTCATGTTCAATTATGTGTAATGAAGTCAATGAGGGATTTCGACACAAAAATACTTTGAAGACATTATTTATTGTTCAAACTTCCCTGTAAGGAATACAAAATAGATCAATCAAACACATAATGATAGAAATGTAGAATGAATATGAACTATAGTTGTATTACAGGTTCATTTAATCTCAGAATCTTCTCACTCCAAAATGTTTAATATCCTTCACTGAATGGAAATAAAATTCTTCTATAATTTATTATCAGCTGTTCTTCTCTGGGTTCAGTAAGCATCAGTTCTGGTTTTGACAGAGTTTATTGGACATGTTTTTTAGCATTACGCTTCCTGAGAAAATCAGTTGCAAAGCAAAGAAGGGAAGAAGTTTTTTAAACTATGAAAATACAGCAAACATCTTCCTATTGTAGAAAAATGGAGAAAGATAAATGAGTCTGCATATTACTTGTGCTAATGAAGTACATCTGGTTTTTATTATGAGCAGAAATGTGACAGACAGCAGAACTTCAGCAAAGACTGCTGTAGAGTCCAAAAGTGTATTTGGTTAATGTAGCAAGGTTATGGTAGCAGAAAAGCTACAGCCACAGTGGTTTCTGTGAGAAGCATTTTCCCATGTGGTTGGACTGTATCAATTCCAGCTGGCTCCAAGGTAGACTCTCCACTGACTGAAGCTGAGCCCATCAGTGGCATTGGTAGAGCTTCTGTAGTAACGCATTTAAGAAGGAAAATACCCCCTCAAAACTACAAGAGGGAACTGAGAATATGTTAGAGGAACATCCCTTTAGACCCCAAGATCAGTGAAGAAGGCAGGGCAGAAGGTGAGAATCTCTTGAAGTCTGTGGTGAAGATTGTGGTGAGGAAGGATGTCCCTCTGCATAATGATCCACAGGGAAACAGAGATCTACCCAGAGTGTCTCGTTCCAGAGCAGGGGGATGTTGAAGGAGGTTGTTAACCTGTGAGAAGCTTGTTCTGGAGCAGTCTCCTGGCTGGACCTGTGGTTCCACAGAGGGAGCAGCCCACACTGGAGTAGGTTTGCTGACAGGACTTGTGGCCTCACAGACGGCCCATCCTGGAGCAGTCTGTGTTCCCTTGGTAAGCAACTGGTGTCTAATGAAGGTTGACCCACCATATGATGTCATTTAAATGTGGAAAAACAAATTACACATTCTAATGGAAGAAAAAGACTGGACAATGACAAAGGTGTAGATGTAACTGCAGCACCAGGAGGTCCTGAACTGAACTTTGACAAAAGACAAGAAAATATGTAAGAAAGAGTATTCATTGCCATGGAAAAGCATCTCATAATTTTCTATAAAGAGCTGACCGCACTCAGAGTGGCAATACCAGCCAAACCAGGTATTTTTCTGGTCTATCACAGATACTTTTACACTCTAATTAAGGTAATGCTACTGCTTATGGCCAGAACTGTGCAAGCCCATCTGGTTTTATTTAAGCCATTACTACCCACAGCAGCAAAGTTAATCATCAGAGAGAAGCTATAGAATCTGTGTGAGTGTTTCTGCTGGCTCCATCAGGGATTCTTAGACAAGTTAAACATGTGCCTGTCTGCCAATCCATGCCCTGATGATGAAGAGATTAGCTATGACTTCCTTGCCTGGAATCAAATTTCCAAAACCCTCCCACATTCACAATGCCTGCCACATAGTTGTTATTATTAGACTTGACAGAAAAAAACACATTATAAAATTATCATTTTTTAAATTGCATTTTAAAAAATTTCTGTCATTTTTAAAGTGGAATTTCAAGTCTAGTTTTAAATCTAAAGTTTTAAAAAATACATATTGTGTCATCAGCATGAACAATTTTGACTGACTCAAAATCAATTTTTTTTTTAAGATTGCATCTTTTAAAACAAAATAAAAGGCAAAACTTCATTCTTTTGTATTGAAAATAAAGGTCAAAATTGAAAAAATAAATTCCTTTACAATGAAAATTCAAGTTTACTTCTTTGTGTGAATCACTGTTTTCAGCATTGTGCTGAACTACTCAGTTGGAGTTCCTCTGCTACAGTATCTTCAAAATCAGGAAATTCTAAAAAATCAGTAAATCAGCCAACTATGGATGATTTATAGAAAAAATTAAATCTCTTTGACCCCTGAAATAGTCTTCTATCTACATAATGTGGCAGCTTCACATTATCTTCTTTTTTGCCCACTGCTGTTTGATAGATATTTGTTCTGAATTAGCTCCGAGTGCATTTCTTCGTGTGGTAGCAGAGCACAGCAAACCCAGATCTCTATGCCAGAGCTGGGTAGCATTGTGTTATAGCCAGAAAATTGTAATCATCAGGAAAGCTTGGTTACAAGAAACAAACAATCAAGGTTGTCCCAGGTCACAAATACCCACCTCCAAAGTGTCAGTTGAATCATGTAATTATTAAGCTCCCCATTTAATGTATTTATAGTCTTTGCCAAGATATGAAAATATCAGTTGCTGCCATCCAAAATTCACAATTTACAAGTAAAGTTCATTTGATGAAATTAAAATATTGTGAATAATTAAAGATATTTACTTTTCCAAATGAAAACATTAAGCCAGTATATTATTGATTCAACAGATTGATTGTGGTTTATATTGAAGAGTAAAGTGAACAGCAACATGCAGTTTGTAAATTGGAACTGATTTTCTTGTAATATAGCAGATTTCAAAAAGTATATCAGAGGTAGAACAACATAGACAGCAAATACATTTTTGATCATAATTGTTAGAAAAATAGATTAAATTAAATAATGTTCACAAAAGCTTACACAAAACAAAGATGAAGAATGGTGTACAGAATGAAGGTGTGGAACAGTTTATAGGAAAGTTTGGTTTCTAAAGTTTTCCTTGTAAACACGCTGCTCCTAACCCTCCCTATTCCTACATTTGGCATGACAGAATTAGTAAGGACTGCAGTGCCAAGTCTATAAAATTAGTTATGCAAGATAACTGCAAATGAGACCTGGAGGAATGGAAGAGGAAGTGTCAACTGTCTGCTGATTACTTTATACCTGTATTAGACTGTTCACTGAGTATTCAGTCTTATTCATGTTGATTTGTTCGAGATAAAATAGTTTCTTCTACTCAGATCACATTTTGTTTATAGGTACTGCACCTTTTGGACTGTTACCTTAGTGAAGAAGCATCTTCTCAAAACACAGACCTGTTAATGAATCAATTCCTGACCAAAGTCCCTCCAAAGATAAGTGATGGGTGACCTTTGTGTTGTGAGCCTTAGGTTTTCTACCTCTTTGATGAGCTTTCAGGAGGAGCAGTACAGAAAGGTCACCACTACATATTTAGCAGTTTCAGTTTCATCACTATGTACAGCATTTCTGTGGCACAGTGACAGCCCAGAACACAACACCTACATTTAAATACCATATTGGAGAAGAGCAAAGCAAAGCACTCACTGATAATTAAGTTTAGTTTGACCTATTACAGTAGCAAAGACCAAATTTTTGCAGCAAAAAGATCAAAGACCGCCAGACTTGGACCTGAATGTGAAACATCCCTCAAGATTTCAAGTCAATGTTTCAATTTCAATTTCAAGTTCAACACTTATGTTCACGTCTTCAGCATGAAATATATTATTGAAATGGAACCCTTAATAGAATGCATACTTCCCA
The DNA here is from genome assembly GCA_013397245.1 of Thryothorus ludovicianus. Classification (NCBI taxonomy): domain Eukaryota; kingdom Metazoa; phylum Chordata; class Aves; order Passeriformes; family Certhiidae; genus Thryothorus; species Thryothorus ludovicianus. The sequence continues at coordinate 13,793 of VZTB01009507.1, forward strand.
GTTAGGACAAAAATATTCTATAGTTTTTTTGTATCAAATGAAGAAGATTAAGATTCTCAGTGTTCTTATGATATCAAGTGCTAATGAAGGTTGACCCACCATATGATGTCATTTAAATGTGGAAAAACAAATTAAGTTCCTTTTCTATTATTCTTGCCAGAATTCTTGACCCTTGGACGTACACTCAAGTCAGATGAGAGGAAGACGAAAGAAGATTAATACTGTCTGTCTACATAAAAGAAAATGGCATGGGATAAACTTAATATCTAAAGTTATAAATGTTTTTAATTTAGCAAAATCTACTTCATATTCATTCAGCTCTGGATTTCAAACCATATAACAGTCATGGTATCATGGTAACAATCAGGTATTGTAAGGTACTTATCATTAGGTCATTTCAGTACGGTATTTTGGTGCTTAACGTATCTCTACATTAATCCATCACAATACTCTGATAGGACATCAGAAAGAAGACATAGAATGCTTTCTAATAGTGAAACACCTGCATTCAGGATGATCCACCCCAGCTTGTGTGGGTCATCTTTGAAACAGCCTTTAAAATCTGTGTAGATTGGCTGAATTCTTACTTAGTACCTGCTCATACACTACTGTTGATAGTCTTGTGATAAATTTTTAAGACCTGGGATCATTAACATTATAACAGTGTCCTGCAATGCAGTTCTTGTCAAAGAAAAATCTAAAGGAAGAGGTAATTATTCTCTCAAAGGCTTACAGTGTAATTTAAATGAAGGTGTATAAAAGGGATCATAATTCAAAAGTTGGGGAAGTAAAAAAGGGGTAAGTGACAATATGAGAATACTATATATTTGCCATTGATATTGTAAATGGAGATATCACTTCACAAAAAGACTGGGAAGCTTAATTTGTATTTGATCTTCAGAAAAGAGGTCATCATTAATTGGTGTTATAGCCATTATCTATTATTATCACTAATGTTAGCTCTAAAGATCAGTGAAGGAGGTGTCATAAACCCAGGAGGTTTATTAATATTTTAACACATGTATCTACCTCTTAAAAAATAATTAGTTTTGAGCTGTGAAGTTTCTTAAAGAGAATGTTCATCAGTCTTCACACACTTTGCACCTACCTTCAAAATTTGATGCTGAAGTGCCTATGTGTTTTGGTGCAATGATCTTTGCTATGTCAGTCACCTTTAGAAATATGGCGCTGAAAAGGGAATTCTATATTCTGGAACTCAGCTGATCAAATACATACTGTCATCTGAACTATACAATATGGAGTGATAAGGGCACTCTAAAGGCAAAATCTGTCCTATTTAAAGGAGATATTTGACACTGGTTGGAGAAAATGTGGCATAAAAGTTTTTGAATGAATTTTATATTGGATTCAAATACATATTCTGTGTTTCAAGATAATATCAAGTAAGGAGATGAAGTAGGAAAGAGCTAAAGATATGAGATGAGATGTAGACAATAATTATTAGTGGCTTTGTCTAGCTCGCAAATCTGAAAAAAAAAACAACTGCACAAGAAGTTGGATTACTAGCCTAAAATATATCATGTATGTTTACGCATATTGATTTTGAAAATTATTCTGTTGCTACATGTCATATAAAATGGAGTGTTCAAGGACAGTGAGCAAGAATTTATTCAGTGCTGGTGGCAGCAGTGCTCACTCTTTCTATGTTTGTGCCTCACCTAAACCATTTATGTCAGAAGGGGGAGAGAGATTTGCTGCCTCTTCCAATAGAAGGACCCGATCCTGCAGCTACTGCTGTTGAAGAAGGACAACAGAAGTTTTCCAGGTCACACTCTGTGGAGGGATATTGGAAACATCCCTCTTGGTGAGACATGTCAGTGGGCATGCAAAAGAGCAAATAAATAAATGTTATTATAAGTTTATCTTCCTTCAGGGGTACAGTTTTAGGACAATGTGGTTACCCTTGGACCAGCCTGTTGCCTTCCTTTCCCCTTTATTTTCCATCTGGCAATTACTTGCCACAAAGAACGCAAAAAGGCAGATGCCCTCTCCACAGCGTATTCAGACAACTCTACGCCTAATATTTCATATGGCCAGACTCAGGTATTTTCTTTATAAGTGTGCAGTATCTCTGAGTAATTCTGAAAAACCCTAAGAACTACCGTTACCTGTCTATCTCAAAGTCATACCATCTGTGAAGAGATTTACTCAATCTAATTTGAATAATTCCAAATAATAGATAACTAGATATCTGCAAGATTAGACTTTATAATGTCTAATTTATTGCTCATAGTAAATGATCTGACCATCGCTTCATCATCCTTTTAGTGTTTGATAAGTTTTCCAAGATTCTCAAAGCTATTTAAACATTTTGTTGTATTGTTCTAGCTGTTTTGGAATTGTTTTCTACTGAAAAAGACATGATTTACCTTTTTTTATATTTTGCAGTGGAAGAAGGTAGAGGAAGTAGTTTATACTATCTTCAGAAGAAAAAAAAATCCCTGTGTGTAAATTTGAGAAATTCAACTGCTATTTTTAATCACAAAACTGGTAAGAAGTATAATTAAATTTATCTTCCTTTTTTTTGTGTGCCTTGATACTGTCTATGGTAAGAATGGAAACAATAACACTGAATTATTTAGAACCTCTTGATTGGATGAAACAGGAATCTGCTCCTGGATAATAGTTGCAAATGTGTTCCTCTAAGTATCTCTCAAATATAGCTTCTTTTCTATTACTCTGCTTATTTTTCACTTCAGTTGATGCTTTATTATCTCTCATTCCCTCTACATTTCCATACTGTTCTTTTGTTCTTAGACTGTCTATGCAAATCAAAGTACACACAGTGAGCCTTGGCACCATCACCTGCTTCTTGCTTTCAACATTTGTGGTTTTTTGCACACCCTCCTTGTAGAGCTTGCTGTAGTTCTAACAAATAGAATAAAGTACATTTCCCTCCTCTTCAACTCCCACACTTTCAGCATAAGGAGATTTTTTTATCACATGTTAGAATACTTCTACATAGGCTCTCATGTTAGCAGAATAAGAGGCAAAGAATGCAGCCATCTGGAAATCTGTTGTAAGATGTCCAGTAAGATCTCATCTGCAACTCCCTTTTGAGGGTATAAATCTCCTCAGCCTGACAATATAATTCAAACTAGAGAAAAGAGTGATTAAAATGTTTTCTATGGTTAGCTTCCATTTTATGTGCAGATTTACTAACAGTTAGTGACTAAACCACAGGCAAATAGTGACGTCTTGTGCCCTTAATGCTTATATGTAACTTTCGAATGGCTATGAGTATTGCAAAATTCCAGTCCAAGTATTCAGTTTTGGGAAAGGACATTTTACTGCTACGGTCACATTTACATGAACAGCAGGAGTAACTGTATGATGCACACCACAGTAAGCAGGGCAGCTGGAAGTGCTCACTCTGTCCAAGCAGCAGCTTTGGTCCCTGAGCCCTGCACTCTGCAGCTGCCCATCGACTCCAGGCTGCACTGGCAAGCTCTGTCCAGTCTGGAGCAGCAAAACTTCTATCACTTCTTGGTGTTTTTTCCTTTTCTGGTCTTCTGTTTCCTTATTTGCTCTCCCTTTTCTTCCCTTCCTTGGAATTCTTACCTTTCTCGTTAAACACTTAATTCCTACTGGCTGCAAAGAGATTATGTAATTCTACTTTTCTCAAAGTGATCAAAACATCTCATACCATGTTTAATATAAATGAACTGCTTTACAGATTTTGATCATATTAGCCTGACTGAATTAGGGTGCGTTTCCTGCAGCTCCTTTCTACTGCTAGAGTTGGTTTTTTTTTCATGTCTTTAGCCTACTCAGTATATTTAGTTTCTGACTCATTTCTTTAGAGCTCTGAACTATTTTCTGACTCACTGGGAATCATTTATTCTGTTTTGGTTTCACCAGGCCAGGTTTTCAGATTTCAGCTCTCAAATGTCATCATTAATGTCTCAAAGTTTGTTTACAAATTACTTTTTGTCTCACATAGAGGAACACTGATGGTGCCTCGCCAATAAAAATACTTCCAAAGCTTCCATGTCCTAAGATATTCTCTCTCTCTGCAACCTTTCCATAACTTGTTAATTAATGAATGTTTCCCACAGTGCACTGGTGGTTGTCTCTTTCCCCTAAGGAAGGAGGTTGCCCCTGAGCTTTCTTTGAATAAATGTAATATCAACTATTAGTATACAAAAATAGCAGGAATGCTATGTGTACTGTCTGCTAAAATTAAAGCAAGGATGAAATTGATAAAAAATGATATGATGTATCATTAATGAATTTAGGGCTCTACTCATTTGCCTTACGGTCCTCAGAATCTAGAAAGTACTTGGCTGACATTTCCAGCTTGTTCCCTGAAAACATAAAGGCAGAATTTTCATTTCACTAGTGAAATATGATTTTTTCCTCAATTTGTGCAATGGAAAGACTTGGAATATTTAAAAGACAACATGCCAATATTATAATTATCATTATGAACTAAATGACAAAGAATATATCTGCATTATTAAAAACAACCACTACAAAAATTGGTTACTGGCTCCCAGTGCCATTTATATGCCCTAATGTATCCAAACCATCTGCACAGAGTTGGTATGAAGGACAGGTTTACAGAAAACCCACCTCCTCCTGCAGCCGGAGTTGAAAGAAAGGTGAGGGATCTATCAATACATAAATTAACACTGAATATTAAGAATTAGGCAGCTGAATCCCAGTCTGTGTGTCCACAGTGCACTGCAGCGTTTTCCCTGAGCCTCACGTGCCCACGTCCCAGTTGGGTTATTGCAGCATGACACTGAGGATGTTTATCTGTAACATGATGAAGCATAAAGGTAGAATTCGGTGCTGTGCGACACATGGCCCGTTGGGATAGAGCTGGGAGAATACTGCAGAGGATGGAGGGAATGCATCCTGTTCCCTGGAGTAAACTGTCCCCAGCACCACAGCTGGCTTGGAGAGTAGCACACATGCCATGGCACACACTGCACTGCACATGATTCAGGACTGGGCTTCAGGGCTGACCCTGGATCAGCTGGATCACAGTTACCAGACTGTGGAAATACGGCCCAAGTGACACTGGGAGAGGGAGAGGGCCAACTCAGGGGCACTCAGTGAAGGCACCCCAGTTTAGGTATCTATGTTGTGTCACATCCACAAGTGCTCTGGTGTTCCAGCACACAGGGCCTTAGTCTGGGAGGTGCCTGGTAAGGATCTAAGGCTCCAGTACTGCTGAGACTCAAAAGCAGGGTTGTACAAATGTGATTCAGAACATACAGGATATATTTATTTTTGGGGCTGGAAGCTGCAGAATAATCTGTAGAAAAATGTAGGAAACTTGGTGCCTACTTCCTGATGTGATGAGTAGTCTCTAGGTCCCATAGAATATATCTCTCTTGAATATCAAGGGAATTTCAATCACAGTTCACATAGGTACATTTTAACATCTCAATCTGAAGTTAAACTCCTCTAGAGGATTTTATTTTTAAATTAATATCCAGTAAATTGCACGCTGATAAAATTTTTAAAAGCTTAAAATTAAAATAGGGAATTAATCACTTGGAGAATTATTAATAAAACCTGCAAGTGTGTATAAATTGACAAAGGCAATGAAGTTCCATCCCTAGAACATCCGAAAGAAACAGCTAAGCCAAAGAAGAAATTCTTGTCATACCTAGAATTATGTCACTCATCATTTCCTCTTATCCTGAAGAGGAGCTAAGCATTGAGATGTTGACCAAAAAATATTTTGGCCAAAAATTTAGAAAAATTTTAATGTAGAAAGAAAAAAGAAATTATCAACTCTCATTTGTCTTTAAATGTGAGTCTTTTGTATTTCTTGGAGCTTGGAACCATGATGATATGTTGGAATTCTTCCCTTACTTAGACACAAAATGGGCATTGTGATCATCTTTTCTGGGGTATCCAGCTGTCCAGAATAGGATTATTTGGACAGCAGAAATTTCCTCAGATGGAAGTAGAAGATTTAGAGCTGCAAGAAGTACACAGTGATTCACTGAGTTTGGATGGGATGCCTCTGTTCTGTGAGTCAGTCACTTACAGAAAATAAGCAATTAGGATACATATTTAAAGTAGGCCACCTTTTGATAAATATTACATCCATGACATGCAAAATAGTAAAAAGTAGGACGATTTAAGTTAGCATGAAATAATCCCTTTTAATACCAAAATAACAAGAAAGAATTTAAAAAGTCAAGATCTTAATGTCCTTCAAAAGGATGTAGCCTGCTTTGAAACTAGGCTGCCAAGTGACACATAAAATATACTTTAATAAATTTAATGTGTCTTGATCCAAAAATAAACACAAGTACACAATAGATGGATCAAGTAATGTGAAAACCTTGTAAACTTGAGTTAAAAGTTCTCATTTAAATCCCTCTTTCAAACTCTGAGTTTTTACATAGAAGCAGTTACAACTGCTCCTGGGATTTATAACAATAGCAGCAAAAAATCATTTATTGATAATAATTTTCTGTTCATTTGCATATCTTGGTTTTCTAAGAAATGGAAGGGACATTTCCTTCTGCCTATTGCAGATGAAAATTTCTTCAGGCTTTCCTATTTTGTCTGTTTTCAGTTTCCCACACAGTCTGACTTCAAACTAGTAACATTTGGCTGAGTTCAATCTAAGATAGAAGAACAGGCAAAATTGTTTGATATAAATCCTAAACAAAGGAAATATGAAGTTAAATCAACTAAAAAAAGTTGAGTAGCATCATTAATGTGGTGCAAAAAAATGTTGTCATCAAAACAACATGATTTTAAGATTAAATTAGAAGTTTGATAAAATTAATAATCAATAAGAATCATTTCAGCCTAGTAATTCTCAATATTTTATCCATGGACTTGAAAAGCAAGTGTCTAACAGAGTCTAAGCATCACATTAAGAATTGACCAATAGTTTCTTAATCACGTCAAAGGGAAATTAATTAATATACTGTAGCCAGATCCTGCAGGGAGTAATCCTGGACCTTCTGGCATCTAACATTTCTATTACAAGCCTGAAGAAAAATTAAGTGTTAATCAATTCCAAAAACATATGAAGGCAGATGAACTGAAAAATATAAACAAAAATAGACTAGAGTTTTGGAACATCCTGAGTGATTCAGCAAGTTGGACATAAACTACAGAAGTTTTTAGTACAGCTAAATGTGAAATTGTAAGTTTAGAAACAGAAGAGGAAGTCTGTGTCTGAAGAAGGGGAATCTCTATTCAAGACAATCAATGGCTCCTGAAAAAGACTTACAATAATTCATTATCTGAGCATAAGTTTCTGGGTAATTCAAGAGGCTCTACTGAAAATGAGGCAGATTGAAGCTGAGTAAACAGTCACCTTATCTGTATGCTTGGCTTTGGTACAGCTGCTGCTGTTATGTTAATTCTGTATAAAATAACAGAGAAAATGATAAATTGTTGATCATTCAGACAAAAACCATCAAGAGTGTAAGAGACCAATGTGTTCAGCTCATCCAAATGAAGAGCAACTTGTGTGACTCATTCGCTGTCTGATTACTTAACAGAGAATAAGAGATACAAATGGACAAGCAAAGGGAGATTATTTCATTTAACTTCACATGTCTACCAGGTAGATAAGTTTATCTAATAATGCCATAAAGAGATCTCTGTAGCTGATTGAACACAAGGAACCTCTGCAACCTGCATTGGAAGATTTTCACAGCGGTCCCTTTCTAGCACCAGCCAGGTACAGTATCTTCTGCTTAGCAGAGGTGACACGTTAGCAAAGGAGCAAACTCTCCTGCTAACTGTGAATTTATACACAGAATTCAAACTCATCTTATATAGAACTTATTTGTTTCAATTATAGGAAATTGAACTATGAGATTGATGCCTAAAGATTTTTTAGCTTTTTATATATTTTTCATACCTTTGGAGCCTTATAGTTTTTTAATATATATTTGTGTAGCTTCTAGTATTTTTCCGGTCATCTCTCACAGTTTAACAAACTTGTACTAATTCATTCTTTAAATTCTGTTTAGTAATATTCTTCAGAAGAGAATTCCTCATAAACACATCTTATTTTCTATCAGAATTTAGAGATGAAAAGCAAATAGGGCAATGAAGCCCCTATAACCACTCCAAGCAGGCTGAAAAAGCTGTAGGTTACAGAGGTAATTGAGTTCCTATTGGATGTACAGGCTAGATATACTAATTCATTAATCTTATGAAATTTATAGAAATCCTGTAACACCTATGTGAAATGCTGTAATTTGTGCCCCTGAAAGCTTCCACTTAAGAATTACTTTTTTATCTTACTGCTTTAACTCTGTCACAAGGTTTATTCCTTTTGTTATTAGGCAACAAAATAATGACAATGTTAATAATCACAGAGGTTTATAGGAAATCAGACTTTAACATTGTACATATATGTGTATTTATAACAATTGTATACATATATGTTTCTTTCCACTGCAAAATTTTTCTGCTGTTTTGGTGCTATGCCAACATTGCAAGACTAGAATATGGTCCTAAAAAAAAAAAAAAAGGAAGAAAACCATTTTTTTCCATTTTTTTTCCTATTTTTCATAGTCCTTGTTCTGACTGGAATGATTGTCTTCAATAACCATCCAAACACAATGATCCCCAAACTAAATTAATCTCTAAACAGCTGTTCTTAGAACAATATTGTGCCTACATAAAGGTGTAGTGACCTGTAAAAGGCATGTCTGGGGAAGGTACTCGATTTCAGGCAATAAAATTACCATAAGATTGAATCTATATCTTCTCAGTTATTGTTCGGGCTTTGTATTGGGATCATTTGGCTTTGTTTTAATATTCTAATCTTGTTGAAGGTAAGGGAAATCAAAGTCTTTTATTCCTCTTGGACATCCAGGAATCAGTTTTAGGTGCAGCAACTCACAGACATTATTATCTTGTAAGTCTGTTGGGCTGACTTCAAAGAGAAAGTTTTATTGAGCATAACTCATCCTCAGGAGACATCCCCACTACACGTGGCCTGCCACTTGGATATATATATGTCGGTAGCTTCAAGAAAAGACTGAAAAATAAAATGGCCATCATCTCAGTCATGTTACCCACACTAAAAGATGAAGTATTTTGACACAGATAATCATACTGGCTTTCATTTATTGCATCTATCTTGTCCTTATTTAATGTTTTTTGTTCTCCACAATTTTCAGTCAATCACTATTCCATCAGGATATGTTTTCTATTTAAAAAAAAATTAGACTACATAGGCTGACAGTGTGCAAACAATTATTTTAATAAAACTGACCAATCTTCATGTTTGCCTTGCAGAGGAAATAAATTTTTGCAGCAGATTATTTTATGAAAGTCAGCAGTAATCTTTACCTGACCTCAATTGCTCTAGTTGAGGACCAATTTTCTCCTGTGTGAGAAGGATGGAAGAAGATTCACAGAGAACCCTACCAGGTTTCAAATCAGGGTTTTGTCAGAGAGACATTCAGCCATGCATGACTTTTGGCACAAATGTACTCTGGTTCAAGAAAGAAAGGAATTTCAAATCTCAGAAGAGGCTGAATGACTCTATAATTACCAAATGAATGACATTTTTCAAAATGTCCTTGTTCTGTTTAAAGTTGGTTTTGTGCCCCCCTCATCTACTCTGACACTGTGTACTTGTGGCAGATAATGAGGGATTTAAACTGAAATAAATATCCATTCTGTGGCATGACTCATGCAGACTGAATCAAGGAAATCAGGATTTATGGCTGACATACAGTCCTTACCTGATCTCATTATACATCAATACTCCAAATTAGCTGGATAACCATCATAAAAATAATTATGTGAACATTAAACGGGTGATTTAAAGATGGTGTTTAAGTTTTAATTTGGAAATTTCTTGACTCTATAGGTTTAAAAGTGACTTGCAACTGACGTGACAGAGAATCTAGTTGGCTAGAGACATAATGCACAATGTCATCTTTTGTTCAGCGTTAATTTGAAAGTTTTGGAATATGACAGCCGTGATTCTAACAGTTTTCAGTCAGATCCAATGAGCTACCTGAATTTTTAGCCTAATCTTCACAACAATTTAAGGTTTAGTCCACGGCAATGAAGATCCACAGCTATCATAATCACCAAAAGAGGCGTTTTTCTAGGTCAATAAAAATCACAATGTGCATGTTGCTAGAGATTAAGTGCAAAGTGAAACTTTGTAATTATGGGAGAAACTGGAAAAACTTAGATGAATCTAATATGTGATCACCATCAGGAAGAAAATCTTCCACTACGATAAAACTGTCATCTTATAGCCACAGCAATGTCACAATATCTTCACTAGAAGAGATGAACAATTTATCCCTACATCGTGAAATATCCCAGTGCTCTTGTTTTTGACAAATGGATGAGTAAAAACATAACACATAACACAGAACACATAATATTTGCAAATTCTTGAGAAAGTGCCTTATGTTCCAGACTAATGAAGCTTCATCTCTTTAGTTTCTGAGAAACAAGGGCAAGGTGACTTGATCATGTTGCATGACAGTTGCTCATCGTAATATGATGTTGGGATGTTAGGAAGATGATAACAGAAGAAATTTTATCTATAGGGTGGGTTAGTGTACCATTAGAACACAAGGGAGTGGATTTCTGCCTCAATCTGGCCTGTGTGATGGCAAATTCTGTAGGAGGGAAACCATCAGGTTTTAAGTGTATATATTCTGGGAACTTGGAACTGGAAGTAAGAGCTTATGATTTGACTGATCGACCTACAGAACAAGAGAGCAGCTGTATCAATGAACTACAGATGTCTTCAATGCAAAAAGTCAGGTACAATTTAGGTGCTGTATGAAAGAACTCAGTGAAATTTGTAAGCTGTATTAAAAAGAAGTTAGATGAGCTATTCTGAAGACTCCTTGTCTTAAACTGTGCAGTATTGGTACTTGGAACAAAAGTCACTGAGCGGTAAAAAGGAATTAGAGAAGTAAGGGTTGTCATGAAGTGATTTGGAAACACGTTGGCTATATTTTCATGATAATAATGCTCAAAATGTAGACCAAATAGTGAAAAAAATGCCACATAATCCCTACTGATAGGCTTTTTTGAAATAGTAATTGTATAGATTGTCTTTAGTGAAGGGTTTAATATACAGATTTTTTAAATTTAGATAAGTATTTTTCAGCTGAAAGCTCAAGAAGATAATGACATTCCAGGACATTGAAAACAGTTGGATCATTATTCTTTCAAAGTTGTCTTACATGTTCATTAAGCTTTTCTCCAGCTGGAACAATTCTTACATAGGACATAAACCAACAGATTTAAATGTTCACATTGAAGAAAAAAATGAGATTGTTATTTCACACTTCAATTTGCAGTCCAGATTTCAGCTAAATCCTTCCTGTAATGTTACAAAACAAAAATTGATATGTCTGTTTCTTCCCTTTTCCTTTGTGATAGTTATAAAATTACAAAGCTAACCAACCCATCAGGGAATAAATCAGTTCAAACTGCTATAGAACTTTTACATCCCTGCTTCTTATCACCCTCCTGCTTTCAGAAACTCTGTTTCTAGTTTCTATGGGATTCACATAATTTCCTATAATTTTATACAAAACTTGGTAGAATGTGCAGGTGCACACACTGCTAGCAATACATGTAAGAATAACAATGATAATTTAAACTATCTGTTATTAAACTATCCTTACTATGTGGTGTTAACATATTGAGCCTTTTAAGGTTAATCAGAAAATTTCAAGGGAAAATAATCAGAGCTTAAAATGGTAATTAAAATGGTTTTATTACATTATGGATACACCTGGAAATGTGGAAAACCAATATTATTTTAATAAAACAACTACTTGTGAAACTCAGAGACTGTAACAGAGGTTGCCAACATTTAGGCAATCAGTTATAGAAACAGTAATTAAGTATTTCAACAATTTTCAGACAGATATGGAAAAAGCAAGTTCAGAACTTACAATAAAACTAAAATTTTGTAGACTTTGTAAAATTAGTTAGTTTGAAAAAAAATACTTGGAAATGAAAATTAAGATTTAATATATTCTTCTGGCATGGATTTACATTCTAATTATTTTATGTTCTTTCACAATGTGTAAATAGCAGTAGAGCAAAATAATATATCATCATATATGAGATTTTGAGGTGGAATGCACAAAGACCAAAATGTGTTGAAAAATTGCAAGAATTGTTGTGAAAATATGGGAAATCATTATATTCTGAAGTGATGTGACATCATTTCGCTTTACTACTGTTGATGTATCATTGAAATTCCGGAAAATAGGTAAAGCTACATGACAAAAATTATATTACATATTTTGTGTTCATTGTATTTTACTTTTTTCAAAAGATTTTTTTCATGGAGAGAAACAAAGACCTACGATTTTCAAGGGGCATTTCATTTAACTCAGTGTGATAGCATTAATTTTCTTCACCCTTTCAGGTTGCCCTTATTCTCTGAGGAAGAATATGCAGGTCCATCAAGCTTAAAAAACAACCAATCAAGACACAAGAGAAAAAAAAGGCTAGCCATCCTGATTCTGTCTGGGAATTAATTATGTTCTAACCAACAATAAAATCTAAATGTCATCCTAACTCTGTAAAAGTCCTTTTTTTTCTAACTTGAGTGAATTACACCTGAGATTGCATTACATTACATTACCTAACTACAAGAAAATCTTGCTGATCAATCCAGTAGTAGCCTACTTCTATTACTGCTTTTTCTAGGAATATGTTCTGCTGCCAGATTAAGAAACTCCTAGTATTCTTCAGATTGCTCTTCTGGGAAGAAATGCCATGATGCCTGTGTCTCTGCCCTGATTACAAGCTAAACTGGCTCCTCTCACAACAGTTCTTGCAGGACACACAGACAGCCCAAATGCAGGAAGGAGTAAAACCTGTGCATCCGTGGCAGCCTTGTGTGCTTTGAAAGAAGACTCTACAGCTCTGGATGAGGGGTTGGGGAGTAGTAAAGCCTTAGCCCAGCCTCCCCAGTAAACCACAACTAACTGATCCCTCAGCAATTTTCAGTGGAGAGCATTCCCAGCAAATGGTTTGTAATCAATACATGCAGTGAAACGAACAGAAGAATCATGGCAAAAATATTGAGTGAATCTGAACAGCTAAACTCCTTGAAGAAATCCATACTTCAAAGTCCAATAAGAATATGAAAAGTGAATTATCCTATTTACATTGTTCTCTCAGATCCTGTCTGCTGCTGTGAACCAGTTCAGTAATACTGTAAGACAAAACCATGGTTCCAAAGCTTTTTTCCAAGTACTTTGTTGTTGACAGTCACAGGAACAGTCTGGATAATTAGAATAGATGAAGCAGATCAAAGTTCTTGAAATCACATTTGTATTAAGGCCAGTTCTATGCAGTGACATTTACAGCTCTTGCTGAGACCTTTTTCATAGGAATGTGATATTGTAAACCATTAAAACCTCCATGAAAGACACTAATAGTTTGTTTACCCACTCAGAATGGAATACTTTTATGTCTTTTCCTCAATTTGTATAGAAATGTATATGGAAATATTCTAACAATCTTAATAGAACTTAATAGAAATTAATGTATCAGTTAATTTAAATGAAGCCATTGTTTGTTTCTTGGTTATATTTGAATCAAATTGACAGTCAAAAAAAAAAAAAAGTGCTATTTATATATAAAAAAAAAAACTAGACTAGTTAAAGCCAAGTTATTTAGGAGTTCAGTAAAGCTTGCATTTTCCTCCACATCTGAAAACTTATTGAGCTCATAAAGCATATTACGAAAGACTCAGTGATGGAAACAAAGCCTCTGCTTATAAAAGGTAATCTGGTTTGCAGGACATTCACATAGAGCACATCTAATTAGCTTTTTGTTTTCCAAATCCAACTAATTTGATTAATTTTATTTTAGCTATCAATTTTAAGATTCTTACTTGGGAAATTATAATGTGGTTAATAAAGAATGATATTGTACGCACTAACATTGTCACTCATTTTGGGTTTCAGGACATCAAAAGGCACAACAGGCATAGATAAACTAAATAAATTTTGGACAACTTCATGTCAGACAGTAGCCAGCTAAGTGAGCATTTCAGTAATTGAATACAATACAAATAAAAAAATAACACATGGTTTCTGCTGATAAGGTTTTTTTAACTTTGTTCAGAAAACCACACGTTTCTCCAGGTTAAAAGTAGTGTGGTTATATTTAAAGCAACATCAGGAGCATATGTAAGGAAGCTGTATTTTTACATGTTAGCATGGAACTTTGAAAAGTTTGATGTAAAATCAACCTGAAACAGGTATTATTCCATTCAGAACATGAATGGGTGGCCTGTGCTTGTGAGCATAATGCTGCTTTATTGCAGGATTCTTTCTTTATATGACCTCAAACCACAACACCTGATGGGACAGTCAGGGACATTGGGATCATGTTCTTAGAAAACAGAACAATGCTAGGGGAAGCAGAAAAGATCACTGGAGAGATGGGTTCTTGGAAATACACCAAGTTTATCATGCACTTAGATGTATAGGATGTAAGCATTCCTGAGCTCAAACACTGTTCTTGAAAACCTTTCTGATAGTAAAGATAACAATTAAAAAATAAAATTATTTGAACATAAAAATTGTCTAAACTGATTTAATTTGTTCATCCTAGTGGACATGGAGGACGAGTGAGAGGCAAAAATGGAACCAGAGACATGAGCCATGGGATTTCCCTGATGACATTCTGTGAATCCTCTCAGATCAGGTGTTTACACAGCAGAGGTTCTCTTGCTGCCTGGGTCCCAGAAAGGGCTGATACACGCTGGCAGGGATGTGTGTGTCAGGAAAAATAGCACTGGTTTTTATCCTTATCAAAACATTTCTCACAGAATATGGCTCCCAAGATGCTGGTTTTACTATACTAAATCTAAAAAATGTTAGCATTATCTGCAAGGTAAATATGCAACAAAGCTGTTTAAAATGCTTGGATAAAAAGTGTGAAGCAATCAAAGGTTTAGCAGATGTGCTACCAGTCACAAAACACATAACACTCTGTTTCACCAGCATGGAGTTGTTTTCTTGCAGCATCAGTGCTGCTGACAGCAGGATAGGGCTGGGTGCCTGACATGAAACCACCTCCATGATTTCCCCACAATCAGCTGTTCTCAGCTGCACTCTTACAACCACTATCCATCACCAGCAGTTTGTTCCTGCAAACCAGCAGCAACAAAGGCAGTTGATTCAATACAGAGAAGAACCGTACAATTGAAAACCAGGTAAACATCAGTTCTTTTGCCTTATACTTTCTAATACACAGTATTGCAAAATGGAGAGTAATTTTTACAAGCTAGTTGAGCAAATGCCAAATCCAAGAATGTATATTGAAACACAGATACTGAAAAAGTTTGGTCAGAACATCTTTCCATATACAACAGCTACAATATGAGATAAATAATTAATGTAAAAGCCCAGACAGCTTTCATATCTGTTTCTTTAAAGCCATTTGAAAAAAACAAATATTTCAGGGTAAAGCTGTTGAAACAAGCTGGTTAACTTTTGTTTTAGTTAACACTTCTCCTGTTCTGCCTTTCAGACAAATATCAGCTTAACACAGTTCTAAAGTCATTAATTTGAGAACATTCTAAGGAATAAATACAAGTGTGTAGCGATGACATTAAGTATTTGAAAAAATTAAAACTTCAATGTTTGTAATGTCTATATTTTCTGAGGAAAATATGCTGTAATACAGTTCTCAGTGGAAATAAAGGAGCAAATGTAAAGAAAATTTTCATGTGATATATTGGCAAAAATGGCAAAAGAATTTTTAAATATCTAAAATTGAGAAGCCATCTCTCACAGGTCCTGGAAGGCAAGAGGCAAGGAAATAGTATTAAGTAGATTTTATAGTCGTCTTAATGGCTACAATGAATCCTTTTATCCTTTGGCTGAAGGAGGGATTTGATGGTCTTCCATAAGAGTTAAGAGTGTCAAGATAAGGCAGTTGCAAAACCCAGTGATAGACTTTGGAAAATAAAAGGATTTCATTTTATGTCCTCTTATGACCAAAGTGTTCAATAGTCTTAATCTCAGGGATGAAGTTTTTGAGACAAAAGTTTTGAACAAAATCTGAGGGAGGACCTACATAACTGATTGTGTGTTCATAAATAATGAATTTAAATTTATAAATTTATAATAGGTAAATATAAAGGTAAGGTAATAATAGGTATATATAAAGGTAATAAATTTAGAGCATTGCTATGAGAATTGCTAAAACCTCAAAGACTATTGAGAGTTATCTATTCACTGCACAGGCCATTCAAAACTGCCCAACTATAAACAATCTCCATTGCAGTTTAAATATTTGCTGAAAATAAATCTAAAGCACAGTGGCATGGGATTTGAAATTCAAAGATAAAAAAAATCAGTTGTCTGCTGCTTACGGTAATCAGTGTCCATAGCCTGAAGCATTTGTTAATTCATCTGTCTATAAATGCATTAGTAACAACTGAGAAAGGCCAAGAGCTTGAAGGTTCAAGTTAACACTGAATTGTTCCTTATTTTGGAAACAGGAGCAAGCTATGGTGGTTTGAGCAAAGTGAATGTAGCAGTATTTCAATTAACAACAAAACCCTGGTCTTTCAGAGTCATTTGAAGATAGTAATTTAAAAATTAATATATTTTTATTCTTGTAAACAATTTCATTTTTAGTGTTGATTATGCAACATAATGGCGCTTTTTCGGGTCACTCAAAATGTTGGGTATTTCTTAATAAATGATTGATAGGCAAAATGGATTTTGTTATAATTTTGCAAATAAGTCAATTGTATGATTTTTTAGAAAAAACAAGTAAATTCCTCATTAATGTGTTCTGTCAGTGCAGGCATTATTTCCTTCTGCTTTCATCTAACTACATCCTGTTGCACAGTTTCCTAGATTGAGTCTCATGATATTTATTCCTTAAGATTTCATTTATAAAACCTGAAGAAATCTTCTTTCTTTTGCAAATAAGTGTCAATCAGTGTTAAAATAATCACAAAAATGTTCTACATATCAACAAAATAACTTTGTGAATAAACACTCTTCCCCATACTGCCTCCCTTTCATGTTTCATAAATGATAAGATCAGAGAACACCCTGTCCCTAAGCTCATGGGTGCCATTCATGATCCCTTCTCAGCTTCTGGGCTGAATGAAGGCCTTGAGACCTCAAAGGACAAACCTCTGCGTCACTGGAAAAGACCAAAATGGTCAATAATGAATGGAAAAATATTGTGGATAGGAAGCTCATTGTTTCCGTTGTTAGGGTCATCTGAACACCCTAAAACACATGATTATTCTTTTCTTGCTAAGGATGTGTGGAATACAAGAGGATTTGGACTGACTTTAACAGTGAGGAGATCTTTTGGGGGTTCTTGGGAGAGAAGTGTTCCAGTTGATGCCAGAAGAGTCAGACCACTGGACATCATTTACAAATCTCACTCATTTGTAAAAAGTTGAACCTTAAAATACAATGAACGTATGAACCTTAAATGTGATCAATGTTACCAACAGCTTGAGGCTGATGGGAGGGACCTTGTTCCTGATTAAATAACATTGCCTTGCAGCCAGTAATACAATAGACCTTATACTGGTTGGAGAAAAGGCAAGAAATGGTAAATTTTTATTTGCTATTGGTTGGAGAACAGATTTTACACCCTTCTTGTTCCAAATCCAAAACACATCACTGTAAAAGCTATTGAGAAAATTAACTCTGCCCTAGCTGAAATCAAGACAATATTCCATTTTCTGGGAGCTTCACACCCCATTTGGAAAATCTATTGTTTCTTGGAACCATATACAAAGAAATTTAGCTACCTAGAATGGAAATCTTCATCACTGAAATTGTTAGAAGCAGGCCAGTATCCAACACAGTCACAGACCAACACATGTCTAGACCTCTTCAGAAACATATTCTGCTTCCAAGACAATTTTATGTTCTGTATCAGTTTTTTAAAGTTATGGTGTTATTAGTTTACTGAAAAGCTCACTTAAAAGTAATAAAAAATAATTCCATTAATGCACAAATTTAGCTTTGAAAGGAATAATTGAGCCATGTTTGTCAACTCATTTTTACAGGAGCTTTCTATTTACATTTCACCTTTAAGACCTGTGATCCAAATTTCCCTGTAACAAAGTCACACAGAAGCATCTGGACAAATAATGGACGACCTCCAACTCAAAGAGCAGAGGAGGCTGCTACAGCTTTTGAAGGAAATTGCATTATATGAACTGAAAATGTAATGAAATATGTGTTTCTTTCTTTGAAATTTTTTGTAATAATGAGGAGAATACATGCTGGTTCACATCACCTACCTGTTTATTTCCATTATATTAAACAGCAAGTTCTGCCAATGAAGATTAAGCAACTGAACAACTATGTTTAAATCCACTGTTTAAACTGATGTTTTTTTTTCCACACATGCCCATAATAATCAGCAGACAACTAAACAAAATGTAAATAGATGTGAATAAAGAGATGGTATTATGAATTACATATATTATTTTACTGACAGCTACAAATTCTTCCTTGTCTTTCTCCTTCCTTTACCCCTTTCTCCCTTTCCATTTTCTTGCCATTGCTTCCTTTTTCTCCTTTTCTGTCTTTTCTTTCTCTCTCTTTCCTCTTCCCTTTCATTTAACTGAATGTGCTTCAAGTCTGAGAAGCACCAATGGAAATAATTTGAGAGAAGGCTACAACTGTTTGAAAACCGTGTCACATTCTCTGCTTTGCTCAGTCTAAAAAATGCATGTTTTCTCTGTCCGTACTGCAGATGAGCTGAGACAGAATTGTTGAGTGCAGGATTCTAGTGAGGGCATTCATTCTCCCTTGTTTCAGCCAAAAAAAAAAGGATTATTACTTATTATTCACTCTGATGGCAGAGTAATAGGTTCCTTAGAGATGTACAGGCAGCTGTTCATTTCTCCGAAAATCCATGGGCACAGTGATTGCCAAACCCCGCTGGTCCTTCCGGGACTGCTTGAAAACTCTAAACAAACTTGCACTTCTTTGTTTTTCATTCGATGTGAATAAACACCTTGTGTAGCAGTCAATGTATTATTCCTTCAGCATCTCATGGTACACCTTTGAGGTCAAGGTATGGGTTGATAATTTGGCAATGTGGGAAGCACAGGTGGTAATGCAGGGGACACGGGCCTGTGGCTGTCCACACTTCATTCACAGTTGAAATGGACTGAAACCAACTGGACTGGCAAGAATACAGTGGCACAGAATCACAGACACACTGAGGTTGGAAGACACTGCTGGAGATCATCCCATCCAACACTGCTGCTCAAGCAGGCCCACCAAGAACCCACTGGCCAGGAACAGGGCTAGATGTCTTTTGAGCATCTCCAAGGATGGAGACTCCACATATTCAATTTCACACTGCTCATTAAAAAAAAATATACATCTCAAAGACAAGCATCATGAGATCTTCCACAATTCCTCACAATTATTGAATTAATGCAGAAAGGTAGAAAAATTCTGATTTTTATTTTCCCAGTCCTTTTTGTTATTCTTCATAGGATAATCAACTGTGAATGTTATCAGTATGTGTGCATACTAAGAACTTTTCTCTTTGTCCTGAAGTGGACTGCTGGCTATCCTATAAGAGATTTAAAAAAACCAAACAGGACAAAAAGTATCTGTTTAAAAGTGAACTTTACTTAATCTGATTTTTACTGTTTTGTTTTATTGTTTTCTTCCAGAAAGGGTAAAGGTTGTGCAGACACTGCAAATCATGGTTGATAATCTGATCAGTCTTTATTCTAATGCTTCATTTTTAATGTCCATAGACACAGTGATTGGAAATCATTACTAATTCAGATTGTCTCCTTTGGGACACAGTTTGGATCAGGTTCAACAGCAAAAAAATGTTATAACACAAGTATATGAACTGAATTTTAGTTGTTTCCTGACAATCATACCAGGAAAAAACTGAAAAAAAACCAAAAAAACAAACCCCAACTGATAATCTTTTTTCCTTTAGAACAAAATATAAATTATCAGGAACATTAACCCCCACTGAGGAAGGTCTGTATTCCGCAGTAGATCAGTTAAGTGCTAGAGTATGGCATTCCCTATCAACATCCCAACATTTGTAAGGATTTACTGGATTGTTTTCAAGCTACTCTAAACTAACCAAAATGTTTTACAAATATAGCTGGCTTGTTAACACCTTTCAAAGGGTTTGCATCCCCTATTTTGATCCACCTGTTTTTATAAGTTCTGTTTTTATTTGCATTTCTATGCCCATCTGAATAAATCATCGTTCTCTTTTGTTATTCTTTGTACAAATGGTGATGATAATTTATCAGTCTCCAATCAGTGTTTACTAAATAAATACAAGTCTCCCTTCCAAGATACCACTGTCTATACAACTTGTGAGAGATTACAGCTATATTTCTTGAATATCTAAGAATCATCTTTCTCTTGCCCTTTCTCCCTTGTTGATGGTGCACAGTGTTAAAAATCAGTATAGTGATTAGCTAAGGAACAGTTTATTCTATTTTATTCCATGGCTAAGAATGTGTCTCTCTTTATTTTTCTATCCTTGTTGTTTGAAATATTTAATTAAAATGGCACAGAAAAAAAGAGTTATCAACTAAAAGATTGTAACAGAAAAAAAAGCAAATACAAAACCCCACAAAAGAACCATGACACTAGAGGAAAAGAAAACACAACGAAAAAAAACTCCAAGACACCATGACAGAAAAACAAAACAAAAACCTCACAAAGAAACAACAAAACCAAACCAAACCCAGCCAAACCAAACCCAGCCAAACCAAACCAAACCAAACCAAACCAAACCAAACCAAACCAAACCAAACCAAACCAAACCAAACCAAACCAAACCAAACCAAACCAAACCAAGCCAAGCCAAACCTAATAAATACTCTACACTTTTGAAGTGGTTTAGGACATAAAAATAGTTTTGTCCACTAAACTCATAATTTTTTCTTGCCTAGAAGTGCTTACAAATACATCTCTTTGCAGGTAGGTTATTACACCCATCGCTGTTATATATGGAAGCAACAGGACTATTTTCCCTACTTTCTTCTCTGATTTTGCCTGACACTAGTGAATTTTCCTCTTTGTCTTTTGGAAAGTTCTGGGTTTTTTGCAGTTAGATTTACCATATGTAGAATGGCATCTCCCCATTCCTGGTAGCTGCCAAAAGCTCCCTAAAAAAATTTCTCCTTGCTCAAAGTCCTGGATTGGTCTCAGTAGTCTGATTGAGGCAGTATTTTGGGCAGTTCAGTACCTTCACTCCCTCCTCCACCCAACAGCCTCCTAAATCCTTTCCCATTTCCTGTGGTAATCCCTTTTTTTTTCTGGAATATTTCCTGTCCTTTATTGTGCATAGCTTGACCATACTACTGTTAAAGAATCTCACAAGATAGGACCTTTCAATCTGGTGTAGATCCAAGGAGAGATACCTTTTCTTTTGTAGAACGATGCAGCTCTAAGTCAAATTTAGGATTCTCCACATATGAGAGAAATATCTGAAATCTTGTGTACATTTGCCTACCTACCTCTCTAAATCCTTAATGAATAACTCTATATCCTCTCCCACACCCCACATTAGTGTACTTAGAAAGGAACTGTAATAGCCAATAAATCACACGCACTCTCGATGTTTACTCCCGAATAAGGGGAAAGAAAAAATACAATATCTTTTTAAAGGAGAGGGATGGCTAGAGAAAATTAAAGCCTACTTTTATATATGCCTAGGCTAAAGTGCCCATGGGAGCTGTTTCTACAAAGACCAAGAAGTTAGGATACCCTTATTCTATTATAACATTCTTGCTTTTCCTGAAGACTGGGACTGTGTAACTGTAGACAGAACACTGCCTTTCTATGGACTTGAAGTTGCAAAGAAATCACCTGGCTAGACACAAGCTGGAAACAGAATTTTCATTTTTGAACAGTTTTGATAATCTGTGATTGTTAGGGCATGGATACAGAGATTCATCTTTGATCAGAGGCTACACTAAGATATTTCATGATGTTACAGATAGGAAAAAACAGTAATATTATGTATGCAGGTTGTCAATGCTGACTACTGTGATTACATTAATGAGATAGCAACATGGAAAGTGGTAGAAATGAGAGATATTATGGGTAGAAAATTAGGTACTAGCTCAATAGAATTGCTGACCAAGCTAGAAATTACCAGGGCAGCAGTGCTATGATGATAAAATAAATGTTTCAAGCCAGCAAAATCAGGGAAAGTGTGGAAAGAGATGAGCTGTTGGTTACAGAGGGGATGAGATTAGTGAATAGAAAGAAATTTGGAGGGGGAAAAAAGCAAATGTAAAACACAGTGACTCACTTGGCAAGGGCCTTTCACAGTCAGGCAGCCTAGATCTTGATAACCACAGCTTGGAGCATGATAGCAAACATGCTGTTTCTCTGACAATATAGATGTCCAGCTGATTACTGTGGTCCGGATATACCTGTGGTGCTTTTCCCTTCCACTGGCAGCTATGGTCTCTAATCCTGCTACTAAAAATACTGTTTGAATCACTGTTATTACTGTTGCAGCTGTTGTAACTATTATTATTATTATTATTATTATTATTATTATTATCATCAACATTACAGAAAATATTTAAAGCTTTGACTATTTTAAGGATTTATCTAATTAGGAGATACAAAACTATTCTTCAAATTCTCTAGATTCACTAATAATTTTGGTATTGAACTGTTCCTTTTTTCTTATTTTGCTCATGAGGAAATGTGATCCTTTCAAAACAATTAATGTATCACTGTAAAGATCTATTAGAATATCTCTCTGTATATCTATCACACTTTCCATGTGGTTTCTTGTAGCAGATTTTAAACCTGCATTTTTTTCTTTCCAGAATTAAAGCATCTGTTATTAAAGAGTAAATGACTACTCCAGTCAGATTTTTGTTTGTAAATCATGAGGAAGAGCTGTTAACAAGCAAAATCTGCTGTGGTCTGGTGTCATTGTTTAAGCCCAGTTGAAACCAGAACATGTAGTCATGCAAAGAGCTCCTTCAATGCAGTAATTTTATAACCATTAAATATGTTTTTTCTACATTTATTATGAGCAGAATCAAGAACAGACTTCAATAATGTCTCTTGCTTTTTAGTTTCCTCCAGCAACATAAGTGTCCACAGAACTCAAGATTGTAGAAATGGGTATAAATAAATCTACTACACCTTATTCATAAAAGTTTGAAAATGAAATGTCAAATTTTATTTTGTATTTGCTGCTTTATGTTGATAGAGATTTCTCATCCTTCTCTATATTTGCACTGTTTTTCTGAAAAAATTAAGGTGCATAAGTTCTTTTATTTAGATTTTAATTTCAAAATAATGTTCATTAATCTAATTTAAAAAATCCTTCAACAAGTAGACAAAAGTTTTATGTGAATTATCAGAAGACTTCTATAACATTACAATATTTGAATAAGATTTCCATTAGCTCCATTCTAGGTTATTGAGCAGAGAAGCAAAATCATAACATTTCCACTGGGGTTTCTGTGCACACACGAAAATTCAGTTTCTCTCTCTGTTGGGTGCCTTCAGAAACCCAGTGGCCACAAACTGACAACTTGTCAGTACTATTCAGTCTCCCTGGTCACAAAAACTTTGGTAGTTGATTTTTTACTAAAAACTGAGTTTTACTAAGTACTAAATAACAGAGAGGGAAATATTCTTGTAACTCTAAGTCTGTCATGCAACCTCTGCAGTAGATGATGTGCAAGAAGGTGAAGTATCTCCCCCAGCACTCCTTGAGCCTGAACCTCTCAGGCACAGAGCAAAAAAAACTCAGAGATCTCTGAGGCCAGAAATCACAACTGTCCTCTGATATCACTGTCAGCACATCATAGGAATATGATCCTCACAGATCCCCAAGGATGTCTCTCACCTATGTCCACAGTCTGAGTTCAACAGCACAGTGCAGTGGAGACCGCTGTACACAAAGAGGCCCAGTGGTTAAATGACTCTACTTTTGTGCCACCAATAACAAGAGACATAATTTAACGTCTTGGAAGAGCAAAGAATAGAATTTAAAAATTTAAAAAGGACAAACTCAGGCTGAAATCTCAAAGGGAGTAAATGCAGTGGGGACGAAGTCTGTTTTTACAAAGCTGGGGAACAGAGAATTTGTGGAGGGATATGACATTCCCAAAACATCAAACCAGCATCACATAGGGCTTAAGGTTTCAGATGTAGATACCCACTATCCTTATCAAAGTCTGCTATCCGATATGGATCACAGCAGAAATGAGCGTGCATGATTTAAGAGGGCACAAGTCGATAAATTCCAAAAATCCCCACATATCTGAAAATTGCAGTCAGCTGCTAGGGATGTTGAGTGGGATATGATTAATGTCTTAAAATATTCAGCCTTGTGGAGAAAAATCAGTCCTACTCTGCAAATCATCTGATAGGCAATTATGTTTAAATAATTCAGTGCTATTACTTAAAGGTGAAATCAGCTTCTTCTTACATCTGAGTTTCAAAGTTGTTGTCAGCAGGTTTCTATTACTAGGTAATGTAGTCCAGAAGTCCTTGTTCATTGAATGGATCTTATTAAAACAGAACATATTATTTTTATAAGTCTTTTTTCTTTACATGATAATTTTAATGGTTACTTTAAGTTCCAGTACTGTTCAGTAACCACGTTTTCACTGACAACTGAGACAAAGACATAAGGTATTTATACCTTAATATTCACTTTGTGGGGGATCAATAGCTTCAGTATGGAATATATTATGTATTTTTCATCAAAACCTTCTGCTCTGCATACTGAGGAATGCTTGAAGGAAGAGTGTTAGAATCCAAAATGAAAAAAAAGCAATAGAATTTGTTCAGCCTGTTAGCTCCTGCTTTCACTCCTAAAATGCAGTAAACCTGTTTCTCACAATGCCTTCTGAAAGGAATTTGAGTTACAGGTGCATATACAGGTTATACACAATGCATTCCACATGTCACAGCACATTTAAGCTGGGAAGCTTCGAGGTCTGTTGGCAATCAGCATTCTCCTCGTTTCTCTATTTAGGTCAGACAGCAGGATGCTAATAATATGGATCATAGTCTGCATGGTAAATTTTCTTCTTTAATCCTAAAATATTTATCAAGGTCTTAGATCTTTAGATACAGCAGTCATAACTTCATTTGGCAAAAAGAGATTTTCTAGCTGAAAGAGTATTCTCTGATCATATTTTCATCTCTTTTCTTTTTTAACAGGAAAGACATAAAATAATGAGGTTTTTATTTTCCTAAGAGCTAACTTAAAAAAAACCAAACAGGCTTGTACTTAAACACTCAGCTGAATCAGCTGAGTGAGTATTTTATATCATAAAGCAATTATGTTATTAAATCCCAAATCATCAAAACAGTTAATTACTGCACCCTTCTCTTCATCTATAATGGAACTGAGAAGTCCACTTTCTGGAATCAAGGTCACACAGACAGTCATCAATATCCATTTTGTGTCACCATAACACAAGCTTCTTTAAGCCTTCAGTAAACAGAGAGACGAGGCTTCACTCTTGGTTAGCCTTCAAGAGCTCCAAAAAGAGTGGTAAATTGTCCTTTCATGCTCTCTGAAACAAAATTATGAGTGTTCTTTTTTTAGCTCCCTTACAACAATTTCTAATATTCATTGTTTTTAATTAACCAGAACATAACTAGTAGTTATATTAAGAAAAGTTCATACATTTAGTAAGAACATGCTGTTTTAAATTATCATTACTTTCCTTCCTTTTTGAGGATCATGAAATGTGGTTATTTACTCAAATTATTTTAATTAAAACTTCATTAGATTCTAAAATTAACATATCAAATGAGATGTGCCATTTGGTGTAAGAAGTAAACACAGAATTTCAAAAGCAGCTCTGTACACCCCACAGTGCCTGACACCATAAATTCAGTGAAGGAAATGTCACTAAAGGACTAAACACCATGTAAGTACAGCAGAAGGCAGAAACACTGGAGGGTAGATCAGAGCAGATACATCAGCAGAATGCAGAGAGCACAGGCACTTGATTAAGGTGAAAAAATTAACATCCTGCAGAGTCATAAAAGCCACCTTCATGGTGTGACTCAGCTTTTCAAAGAGAAACTTTGCACATGCATATTTCCACACTGATTTACTGCTGCCAGTAAATTCACAAACTGCATTGTTTTATGAATTATTAGGTTAGGCAAATCTCTTTGTTTTATTTACCAGAAAGCTGTCAAGATCTTCTCCCTCTGTGCTGTACCTGTGATCTTGTGGAGCTGGAGTATATCTACAAGTGTCTCAACCCATGCCTTTAGACTTTTCATACCAGTAAAAGAGCAGCAGGAGGTAAAACTCAGCTTTGTTCCATCAGTAATAACAGTGCTTGTTTCATAGAAATGGAGAATCATTGAAGCTGGAAGACAGATCTTGTGGATCCTCCCAGACTGATCTTGTTTGGTCAACCTTGAAACAGTATCAGGGAGGAAAATTCCACAAAATTTCTATGCAGCTTGTTCTGTTTTGTGATCATCATTATTGTGAAATCATATTTTCTTATTTCCTGCTTTTTTGTTCTTTGTTGCAATGTAGCTTCATGTCTGGAAACCTCTGTAAATAATACACCTTTTATTTTTTGAATTCTGCCTTTACACTCTTTTCTAGAGCTGAAACTCCTGCATCTAAGCAATGATTTGTCTCCCTCAGCACCTTTTGGTTGAACTCCTCTATACCCATATATGAAATAGGGCTAAGCCATGGCCTGCTGGTACAGCATTTAATTGTAACCACGTTGCCTCGATGGCTTTGCTTAGGTTAGCCAGCAACATTGCAAGCAGACATGGTTCACAAAATAGCTTGGACCAGGGAACAACTCACCTTAGTAAGGTGTTACAAGATAAACATGGATGTTTTATGATAAATTTGGTATGATAGGGCCTCCCTCTGCTAAGGACTTCTAAATATAACACAGGATTTACTTTTATTAGTATACATAGTTTGAGATTCAAAGATTACTGCACCAGGTTTTTATAGATAACAACTTAGTTCATTGCACAGAACTCTGCATGTTCCTCAAAGACAAAGATCACAAAGAAAATGCTGAAAGTTTTAGCATCTTCCTTATGTACAGAATGACAGGGCAGACATATGAATTACACAGACAGGGATTGCAAAATTGCTTAAAGGCTATTTAAAAGCATGAGAGGAGGGTATCTGGAGCTGAGCTTTCAAAAAGCGGGGCACAGGTTTTTGGAATCATGTTGAGAACTTACTTTCCTACTCAAAAGCATTTTTAAGATCTCAGTCAAAAAGAAGCAAGAAGTCCACAGCTTTAAAAGGGAAAAAAAAGAAAAAAAAAAAAGCAACCCCTACAAATCCTGAATTATCTGACTATTTCAGTAACACTTCTATGGAAATCTCCTTCTGACTGTGATATTGAGTCAATAAATGATGTGAGAAGCTCTTGCAAAACTGTGACTGATTTCTTTAGCAATAGAATCTGCTGGCAGTGACTAAATTTAGGAGGTCTATCTCCAGAAAATCTTGAATACCCTGAACATGACTTTATTTCCGTTTATCTCAGGTTTTGAATCTTCCAGATAATCTTTATTTTTATGAACAGAGATTAAAAAAGGGCTAGTTAGTATGTGCATCCTACAAGAAAAAGCATACTGATTTGTAATAAATTAATGCTGTAAATTTTGATCATAACTTAATCAAATAATTAACTTAATCCAAAGTAATGAATCATATTCACTCTTTCTTAATACATTTAAACAATTAATAAGAAGACAAAAATGCATAAACAATATTTGGATCCTAAATTTTATTTAGAGGCCTTTGCCTTTCTATATTAAGACAGAATGACTTCTTATTTTTTAGTCAAAGTCTTCTTTAAAGGGGAAAACAAAGTGATTGCCACATTAATTTCTCCTCTTCAATTCATGTTTGGGAGGTGTTTTTCCATTTTGATCATATTTTTATTTACTTCCCAGGAAGGCTGACTGCTTGGTAATAAATTCTGTGCCTATTTCTGAGACACTTACTGAGGTATCACTTCTAAATAGGTGTAAATAGATTTTGTGGCATAAATAGTGTTTTTTCACACTACCTCTCTCCTGTTGCCAGCTGATACTAATCACACTTCAAGATATAAGCTATATCTTGGCAGAATGTCTTCTATAAACCTATTCCTTTCTAAAGCCTTGGTGCTAGTATCAACAGTATGCTTTCTTTCAGTCTAATTCCTACAGCACATTAGCGTATGAACTCCTGCTAACCACTGTCACGGACCTGGAGATAACAATGTACAAATAAAAATGTTTCTGTATCACAGTGCTAGCAGCTCTAACAATTTAGTGCAAATCACAGCTAATTCTTTTTTTGTTTTTTTAAGTCCCATGTCCTGAATTCAGGTGATTTATATGGAGAAATAAATGTATTATGAAGATATAAGTCAATGCAGATGAAAATTAAAAATCACAGCCAAAGAAAGAAGCCTGGAGGAATCATAAACCAAAAAACAAACAAATGAATACTGATTAAATCAGTGTCAAATCATTTGGTGGAACATTGCCGGTTTGGAAATGTCTGGCTGAACATTTTTGATTGTCTCTGAGCAAGGAAAAGGGCACATAAACCATTAGCATACGTCTCCTTTGTGCAGAGGTCCCAAGCTGTTCAGTAGGGTTGCACCTAGGGCTGGTAAGGGCACTCATTTGTTTTAACTGTAGTAGGATCTACACTTATCCATGATTGATGGAAGGCAGTAAAATGTATTTCAGAGATCAAGAAAATTAGATGTGACAATTTTTTGGCTGTCAGAACATGAACTTTTGAAGACTGATGGAGCAGTACAATGAGTAGACGAGAACTGAAGGATGTCCAATGATAAAATAACTTAATTTGCACACTGATGGAAAAGTCTAAGGAAAGAAGTTTTACCCAAAACTGTCTTCTGCTTTCAGGGTGTTTATGCAAAATCTTCAGAAGATTAAAAATAAGATTTTCAGGTTTTCATACTTATTCTTCTTACTAGTTTCAAACTATTTGTGATCTATTGGCTCTGAAAAGGATAGGGAGCAGTGAAACTGTGTAGGTTCAACATTTAACCTTCTCCTGACACATCTACCTCTGTGTTGTGTTGTCCTGAAGTAAATTGTTTTCTGTTTGAAGAACACTGCTGCTTTTTTTATTTCAGAATAGCAGCATTTTAAGATTTTCAGATTCAAATGATGCATTTTTTCCTAAAGTACAAAATTATTAATATTTAAGAAAGTCAACTGTCAAGGCTTTTGTAGCCTAAATGAAAGCATTGCTCCAATGCCTGTTGTCGTAGAAACTAAATGTCTCAAATCCTCCATAAAGTGCTATTTACTTTCAATATAGACAGTGAACTTTTCATTCTATTCATTGTTCATTTGAATCATTTAAAGAAGCATTATACCATTCCTTGAATATGTAGATGGCAGTAATGAAGATAGTTCTGCTTTGCCCAGCAGGCATTCAATTCAAGAAGAAAAATAATGGCAGTTTCAAAATGGGATGTTATACCTCTGTAGTACAAGAAAATTCAAAGAGCTGCTTCTTTATCTAAATGAATCCTGTTGGCTTTCAGTTAGGTCCTTTC
The DNA here is from genome assembly GCA_013397245.1 of Thryothorus ludovicianus. Classification (NCBI taxonomy): domain Eukaryota; kingdom Metazoa; phylum Chordata; class Aves; order Passeriformes; family Certhiidae; genus Thryothorus; species Thryothorus ludovicianus. Next base: position 43,374 of record VZTB01009507.1, read on the forward strand.
AAACCACAGATAGTCAACAGAGTTTTTGATTGTGGTTTTTGTTAAATAAAAATTTCTTAAGTATAAACATAAATTAAATTAAAAGAAATACGTCTTCAAGATAAGGGGAAAATGGAGTTAGACTGTGTGAAGATCTTGGTGGTATTTTCACCAATCTTGGTGGTATTTCCAGGGAAGATGGTGAGAGACATACTATGTTTTTATTTCAGCCTCTAACTAGAGCTATCTTTTCTGATACGGCCTCTAAGAGACCTCTTCACCTATCTGTTTCTCCTTATCCAAAAACTCACGGAGTTAAGACACACCTTCTGGCTAGCCTCTAACTTCAGCAAAAACATTTATTACTTTTTTGAGCCATCATGGGTTCACATCCACAAAATTTCCTTTCTGAATCTTGCAGGCAAAGAAAATGTAGAGCAATAGAAGATGTTTCTTCTGAACAAAAGCAGATTCATAATGCTGAAAGGAATACAAGATTCAGAGGAAAAACTGAGAGTTATGTTTTATCAATTCGTTGCCCTCTAAGCTTTTTTTCTTCTCAGCTGTCATTAACAGTTTTAGTCACTTCCATGGTTAATCGTTTTAAAGTGTGCCCTATATTCCTGTTATTGTTTTGCTATTTTTGCCTGATTTTGACAAGTTCTTTTTATCTATCAGTATGAATGCAAGCGAGGTTATATCAGACTAACAAACTACGGTGTATGTAAGATTTATAAAGAAAACACACTTACCCAAACATTTCTGTGTTCTCTCTAGCATATTGTTGCCTTCCTCACTATAGCCTGGTCTGCAAATAGATGCAGAATTGCCTGTCACAAAGTAAAGCATGTTCTCATTCTTTCTCTGATCGTGTAGTTGGGCTAATTTCCTGGATGGAAAAGGATGCAGGTGCCTGAGCGCAGATTCATGGTGTTACTTTGGCAGCTGTGAAAATGTAGCCACATAAATATAAATTTGCCATTATTAGTTAAAGGCCACAGTTTTTTCCTTGGCATAACAGTGTAGAGTCTTCCTTGGCTTGAGCCAATTCTATATCATCTTAGCTAAGATAGCAACAGCTTAGCAGTCAGTTGACAATTGCTTGAATTTTTTTCAGTTTTAGTTTGGTTTTTGAACTACTCAGTCCATAAGGAACTGTCTGGATTGTCCCACTCCATGAATTGTGGTCAACAGCTCAAGGTCTAAGTGGCAAGTGGCACTCCACAAGGGTCAGTATTTGGATTGGCACTGTTTGACATCTTTGTTAGTGACATGGACAGTAGAATTGAGGGCAACCTTGGCAAGTTTGCTGATGGCACTGCTGTTGTGGGAAGGGATGGCATCCAGATGCAACTTGATAGGCTTGAGAGCTTGGCCCGTGCGATCTTCATGAAGTACAAGGCTAAGTGCAATATAGATTTTGATTAGATATAAGGAAGAAATTGTTCATCATGAGGGTGGTGAGACATTGTAATTTCCTGGAAAATTTTTGAATGTCCCATTCCTTGAAGTGTTCAAGGTCAGATTGAATGGAGCTCTGAGCAGCTTGTTCTATGGAAGGTGTCACTGCCTCTGATATGGAGGTTTGGAACATCATGATCACTAAGTATTTTTCAACTCAAATCATTTTATTATTCTATGATTTGTAAAATTGTGTGGTGAAACTGCTAGTATCAATGAATATAGTAGAAACTGGTACCTTTTCAATGTAGAAGAAACTATCTATGATCAAAACTATGAGCACAGTGGACAATTACTGGTCCTTGAGTGATTACAGGCTTGTCGGTCCGGTAATAGCAGACCAAAAACTAAGTGTTATATGGAACTGAAATTCAGTAAAAAAATAGCTGTTAGACAGATTTGTAAAAAAACATATAAAACAACTTTAAGCAGATAGAGCTGGAAAAAAAATCAGGGAAGAAATCATCCATTCCCATAACACTCCTCCTCCTGAGAAATGGGTATTGTGGTACTCTACAGTAGGACACCCCATATGCCCACAAAAACACACACACACACACACACACACACACACACACACACACATACACACACACACATTCTCACTTCGAAGTGATGATCAGATAATAACATAGCCCGCATTTTGAACTTAGGGCTCTGCTTATCAAGTGTGTTCTCTTCTTGCCCAGAACACAATATAAATTTGAAGACAGTATCCAGCTTGGTCATTAGTACATTGGAGTGAAGTGGATTCCCTGTAGTCTTGCAATACATCTGTGTGTCTCATGGATGTGCATTTTATGTACCAGGGTATCTCAGTTGCAACCAAAACTGTTTACGCAGCTGAATCCCACAGTCAATATCTAGTGGATTTTATTCTCTCTTCCAAACCACCCTTTCAGTCATAAAGGAAAATCATCATGGATGCGCCTTCCAGCCACACAAGCTCTGTCTGCACAGGACTGCTGCCAGCTACATCTGGCAATCATCCTAACTCCAGTGACAGGGAACTGTGCACAAAATCTCACTACAAAATATTTTCTTAGTTCTCTTCCTATTTTACTGTGCACCCAGAAGGAAATGATGAAGGACAAAGGCCAAAACTGAAGAACAGCAGGTGAATTTATGAGCAGGAATTCAGGCAGGTGAACGTTACCCAATTGGTGGGTACTTCTAGGTATGCAACATATCAAGTAGAGAGAAATTCTGGGCAGTAGGCAGGGAAGTGCAATGGTTCTCATAGTAGATTCAGATTAACAATTTCAACGATTCAAAAGCAAGTATAAAGAAAATAATTTCAATCTTCCACCTATGTAGTGATGCTGTTATACAAATGAGTTTAATCTAATGCTTAATGAAAGAGAGATTAAGTTTTGAACTCAAAATATCTCCTTCCTTTTACTCCTCAGGTTTCCTATTTTTCATGTGACATGGCTAATATATAGTGCTTGGGGCTTTCATTGCATCATCAGCATCAAAAGTAGGCTTGGCAATAATTTCAACAAATCCAGGAAGAAGACTTCAAAGCATATCACAGGACTTATTGGCTTTGAATAGTTTATTTGTGATGCCCCCCCAAAATGTTCTTGGCCCAGCAATTGTGCAGTTCATTCTCCTCATATGATCAGAGGTGGGGCAAATGGGAATGTATAGATGCGTCAAAAGGAGCATGATTTCTATGGTGGTTTTATCCTTGCACACTAGTGAACTCTCGGGATAAAACAGAATCTTATACAGTTATTAATTTTTTTTTTTTTTTTTGTAAGCACATCTTTTTCAAAGACACAGCATGCAACTGCACTTCTCAGCTGCCATTTAGCAAAGTTGCCACTGAGTTCACTGGGACTTTGGCTGAATAATTTGCCTATATTGCCAACAAATGAGAGTGCCAGTCCTTCCACTAATAGAATCTTTTATGCAAAAACACAATGATGGCTTCTTCTTCCTGTTCCACATGAAGATTTCTGTATAAATTTAATCAGTACATTGTGGACCACCCACAGGTTTTTACACAAAGTACTTTCAATAGAAGAGACAAGCTCACTGTATAACTTCTCTGTTATGGACCAAAACTCTCTCATCTAAATTCAGTTCATTCTTTAGCCAAGTACTTCTTTGCAATCAATACCTAGAAATTTAGTTCATAAAGTCTGTTTTCCCATGAAGTTTGTTTGGAAAAATAATATACTGATACAAATATAATATTCAGCTTCTTAACCCATTTTGGTCTTTCTTGGATGGACAGACAGTAACCATTTAATTCATTATTCAATTCTGCATATTTACAGATCTATATATCTAATATTTATTAGATATTATACAGATATTTATATCTAATATTCAAATTTCAGGAGAGTGTGTACTGAATATTTATTCTGAAATATTTTTGAGCATTTGGGTATATAAAGTCATCAAGATATATTGGATAAGACCAAGCACCCATCTATCCATCCTCTGTAGCTTTGCACCTTCAGGAGCCAAAACATGGTGCTTAGAAAGAAAACACTTAGAAAGTGGCAAAGATATCATGATGGTAAAGATTCTCCCTCAGCTTTTAGCTGAACACAAAACATTGTTTTACCTTTTAAAAATTTCACTGATGTACAATCATTCATTTTCATCAGAGGTAAATTGTGGTCCATGAAGCTCATTTTACCTTGTAATAACCAGTGAATTACTCAACTTGTCTACTTGAATAGAAGAGAAGGAGATGAACACTGCATCCACATCCTCATTCTCTTCCTGGGGGAGACGAGGTGAGACAGTGAGTTTGTAGACATAACCCTTAGTTGAAATCCCCCTTAGCTTAGTGAAATAATTCCCTGACCAGTGTAAAGCTTAATCCAGTGCTTTCTGTTTCTCATCTCTGTATTAAAAGCAGTATCATTTCTATCTGTCCTGCAGGCATGCAGTCAGGCCTAATTTCTGAACCACTTGGAGACTGTCAGATGAAATAGCTGCATAAATGCTTATCAGTTAGAAGAGCAGATACATGTAAGCTGGGGGGCATTTTTTAAGTGTGCTAAGAATAGTATGAGATCTACAGTGAAGTATTTGAGATTTAAATAGGGATATACAGGGTTTGTTTTTTTTCTTACCCTTATACTGTCTAGTACTGCAGCTCCCTAATCCCAGTGGGATTTGAGCAACTGTGTCTTGTCAGTAGTCATTACAAAATATCGGTGATGCGCAATTTGCAGGGAAGGGTTAGAAACGGTATAGGCATTGAAATGTATCCTAGTTATAATGGCTTGTCAATGGAACAAACTTCCAGGGGAGATAGTAGAAGCCTTATTCCCAGAGAAACTGAGGAACAGGTGAGAAAAATCAATGGTGAGAAACCAAAAACAGAGCTAAGAAAAATATAGTGGACTCGACTTAAGCATGTGGATTTTTCTGATCCTGTTTTGTGATATGTTGCCTATTTTTCAGCATTTGTTTATTGAGCACATTAAAATAAGAAAAGATGCTTTCTAACAATCAGCCTGAGAACACTGAGTACCTTCCACTGATGAATAAAATGTAAGTGGCTCTGATATCTATAATATAATATAGGCCATGAGAATGCAGATTCTTAACAAATTATCAAGTTTTAACATAATCATTGTTTTTGACAACTTTTCTGAAACTTTTCTCTAGAAGTAAGCATCACTATATGTATAGAAAACAGAGACATGATGCTGGAGACAGGAGGAAATCTGAAAACCCAAAGTCCAAGTTCCACTAGCAGATGATTTGGAGCTTTCAGAGAACAATCAGATTCTCAGATGAATATATTATCATATTTTTCTCCTTTACCAAGATAATTTTCTTACTTTTAAAGACTACATGGAAATTATAGTCTGTGTGACTATTTTCGCAATTTATCTTAATTAACACCCTGAGTCTTCTTGTACATTCCAGATATTATAATATTATGTAACCAATTAACACTGTCTTTATTCCCTTAACTCATCAATGGAAATTTCCTTGCATATAAAGATAATTCCCAGCTCGATCTTATTTGATGATAGAAATAATAAGGTCTGGAAACCAAAAAGGTTTTGTAAATGTAGGCGTTTTTAAGAATTCTGATTGAAGCATCAAGCTCTATAGATTACAGTAGGGAAAAATTTCTGCTGGGGTGCAATAACCACCAGGAAGAGGTGACTTCAGAAGTTCAAAATTATGTATCAAGGTGAAACCATGATGTTAAAAATCATGTCCATTTAGTTATCATGTGCCTGGCAATCTCCAGAGTCTCTCAATATTATTTCCAAAACTTAAATTGGAAATAAGACATATGCTTTTAATGATGAAGGTACTTAGCAACTTAAACAATTATCCAATGGAAGCATTAAATCCGTTATAACTTGAAGCCTTTCATTAAATTTTTTCTTATATTGGCCACAAATCAGAATAATAGCAGTTTGTTTTATTCTGGAAAAAAATAATTCCCAAAGCCAACTAGTACTAGTCAAGGTGCTATGCTATAGAGGTTGGACACAATATGAATTTTCCTTTTTTGATATCTGACTCTATAGGAAAAGTGCTGCCAGACCTGTTAGATCAGAGTTGGTATTTGAACATCTAAGCAAAGCAAACATACGATGTCCATCAGCTTTCAGGATCCTGAACTTGTTTACATCAAACAGAAACCTGGTTTACAATGAGTTGCCCATGCTAAATATTTTAACATTAAAAACTTTTCATGCAAAGGTTTTTTTGACTGGATCCAAATGAGTTGCCATTTCTTTCTTGCAGCTATTTTTTTTCCCTAGGTAACACAACTTTTGCATTTTGCATAGCTGGTTTTTTACCTGGTGTAGCAATTGTGATTAAATGTTACTGTGAATGTAAGGACAAGGTGAAAATTATGGACTAAATTGATTGTGTACCATACAAAGCTTCAAAGAAAAAGATTAAACAGCGTTAATGATGTGTAACTTGGTGACAAAAAACATTTGTATTCTTTACTGCAAGTACATTTCTCATGTGGTTGAAAAGATCTGACTGACACAACATCCTTAAAAAGACAGGCATCCAAGCCCAACCAGAGAATCAAAATTGCTACACAATTCCTGCTGTAGGAGAGAGTCAAGTTGATGGATGAGGCTGAGACAGCAAGTCGGAGAGGAGAAAGTATTTAAAGCTCATTTCCTGCAAATTTTCAGTGTGATCTCCACTGCAAATATATATCTCAATGCTGTCATTCCATATGTTCCAAGTCTGACTTCTACACACTGGAGAATAAGATGTCCTCCAGATTAGGGGGAAAGAATGTTACTCATTATAAATTAGAAACTGATGAGCAAATTTCCCATGCAACTACAGAGAAGGCAGGCAGAATTGCATGAAAAGTGGTTGCAAAATTCTAAATTTACATATTTGATGTAAATTCCTCATGTAAAACTCATGGAATCAAAAGTATAAGTTGAAAAATGTACACAGAAAAAATAAATTAGTAACACTGATTTTCTCATTTTGCTATAATTCAATAAAATAAAATGTTTATAATAGACAAATTTTGGTAACAGACTGCTATCTAGGCAAGTTCCACAGAATCTGAGATTCTGCAAGTGTTATAAAAGTTGCATGATAGTGCTAATGCCACACATTTTGCTTGGATTTATCTAGCTGCAAAAAAAAAATATAAAGAAAATAAAA